>CAHIKZ030004588.1:462500-567500 GCA_903632075.3 Acanthosepion pharaonis | reverse complement strand
CCACATACAGACCTAAAACCAACAATTAATAGATATATTAGAGGGGAGTGGAAGGACCTGTGGAACTTCTGCCCAAACAACAAACTGTTCAAAATTAAACCAACTCTAGGAGAATGGCATCAGAAATGCCAAAGTTGAAGAGAAGAGGTGATTATATCCAGACTCTGTATGACCATAAACCTTTCGTATATTCTAAAAGAAGATCCTCCAGTATGTATGGCATGCTGACAAAATGCAGTAATTTTAATTCATCTTTCTTGAAATACTACCAAACAAGAAACTTAGAAGAGAAATTAAACTGATTTCAAAATATATAATGAAATAAAAAAAAGTCATAACAGCAGTCTTACTATTTAAAATAAAATTTTTTGATTGTTTAAATACAAGATTTTTATTTAAAAAAACGTTAAATGATCCAATGGGTTGATATGTAGTAAAACAAAACAAACCAAACAATGTAATATCTTAAAAATAAATGCTTATTTCAGGAGATTTCTTTATAATTTCATGACTAATTTTTCCTTATTGAAATTTAAAGTGCACCCCAGAGTTTTAGTTATTCTACAAATCCACCCTGAAATAAAACAAGGTTGAGAGACACTGATGTAGATTGCTTGCAAAACAAAACTAATGAGCCCAATCTACCCTGATATTTAATCTATAGTCTGAGGGTCAGATTCATTTCAAGGGCATTACTATGAAATGAACACAAACTGTTTCTGCTTGAATTTGAACTCAGCTTGTCAATTCCATTTTCTGTCTTATTAACTGTTAGGCCAAATGTGCACATGGCCAAATAGTTAGAGCATTAGCATTCCGACCATAAGACTTGGATTTAAATCTCACTGTAGTCAAATTGTCAAGGTGGTAACATCTTGATAATATTGGTTTCTGGAGATAATTTCAGCATCCAGTACTGTTGGGAAATGCCTGAAAATGACACCATGAGTTGACCGTAGCATTGTGAGTGAAATTAGGTAGATGAAACTATTCAGGAGCTGCCAGTGGCTGTACTAATACAGTCACAAGTCTTCACCTTAAGGCTAGATAGATTGCTGCCAAAAAGCTAAAGAGCTTCTATGTAGAGATAGTGGATGTCTTGATGAAAACTCCCATCTCCCAGCAGCCTGGGTACATGCAGTAATAAATAAGCCCAAAAACACTTAAAAAAAAAAAAAAAAGAAAGAAAAAGAAAAGATAATTCAATCACATGAGATTACAATTTGCTGTATGTAGAAATAGCTCAGCATGATGATGAACTGTTAGGTCACCCTCTAATCCGGTAATATAAATTCTCTCACTTAGTTTTAAATGCACATTTTATTTATTTTTTCTGAATTTTTTTTTTCCTCAGCCACAATTGGCTTCTGAGTTGACTTTTGCTGATATTTTTTTCAATCTTTTTTCCTATGAGATTTTTTTTCATTTATGTTATTAGACACAAATAAGATTATCATCAATAAATTTAACTGTAATTGTGGTGAAAGAACTTTAACATTATAGGCTGTAATTTTCATTTATACATCTGAAACATATATCAAGAGCAAGATCTAAAAGGTCAGCCAATCTAACAGTGATCTCATCTCACAATCTTCACACTTGCTCCATATGTGGCCTCCTTTGTAAATGACTAGCGGGTCTTAAATGCCACTTAAGATTATTGCACAAAATTTCATAACTGAATTAATAAGCTGTCAGATCCACATACGTTGAAACCGATGGGAGAGTCCATTTTATATATATATATATATATATATATATATATATATATATATATAGGTAACTATACTCATTTCGAAAAACCATTGAATTTTTGATTTGCCAATAATCAAATCAATCTCGAGGGGAAAAAAAGGTTTTAAAAAAAGAGCTAGAAACATAAACGATTTATCCGCTTAGGTGAAACCTGGGTAGGTTTGTCTGGCTCACTAGGTTTATATATATATATATATATATATATATATATATATATATATATATATATATATATATATATGTATGGTGTCCCCAAAAAACTGACATCATTTAAAATGTGAATATCTGAGTAACTACATGTCTCAGATGAACAAAATTAAATAGTCTTCATGTTGAACAATAAAAGATTTATTTATCAAAATTCAAACAAGATATTCAAAAGGATGTAAATTTCATAACTAATTTCACAAAGCTTCACAAATGTTCAATATGTGCACCACCTGTGACATGACACATGTCAAGTTGGTAGTCCAGCTCCTGCCAAACACACTGTAGCATGTCTTGCGTAACATTCACCTGTGCCTCAGTGATTCTCTGCTTAAATTCCTCCAGGAAGAGGACGATATAGATCTGTTGTTTCACATAGCCCCATAGACAAAAATCACAAGGTGTTAAATCAGGTAAAGATGGTGGCCATTTTAACAGCACATAGTCATTATCACTTGTCTGAATCAATTTCCTAGTAGATTATCATTGAGATAAATCTATACAGTCAACTTAGTTTTTACACATTTTGTTAAAAATTGAGATCATTTGAGTGATAATTGACTATATGATTAGACTACAAAATGATGACAATATTTTTGGGGGGGTGGGGGACACTCCTGTATATATTTGTGGGGTGAGATGATGTCTGGTGAGTTTTAACCAGGAACTGTTTTCATTTTTTAATGATTTCTTGGTTTCATTTTTAAATTTTGATGTGTTTTTTATGACTGTGTGATTGTTTATTTTTTTCATAAATATTATTGTCTTCAAGAAGGAGTTTGTTGGGGTCCGTCTACCCAGGTTTTTGTTTTTATCCAAACATTTAACATCAACAACAATACATCTTTTAAATGAAACCTATAAAAGGTTATTTTCTGGAGAAAAAGTAGAAGCAGAACATCACTTGAAATAACATTTATAAATTCTTTTCAGAAATATACAATAACAATAAAATGTTCAATTTTCCTTGCAGTGAAGTTTGTTTTATAAACTAATTAAGTGTTATTATTGTGATGTGAGATCTGTGACTTTATGATAGTCAGACTAATTTGTTTGTGAGTTTGTAGACAAAGGGCTTAGTCAGCAACCACTGGTTATTCCCTTCTATTGTGTGTGTGAACAAGGCCTTAGTTGGTGGCTGCTGTCTGTCATCTTTTACATATTGTGTGTGTATGTGTTTATGCACATGTAGATCAAACTGGCCTCCAAAATTGTTTTGAACCCTGAGAAATATCAAATAACTAAAACATTCATATATTCCTCTTCTGACAAAGGTGGTGGAATTATACACACTTATCAACAAACAAATGAAACTCCTTTTCAAAGTCAGTAATATTTATCTTAAATGTCTATTTTTATATTGAATAAAAGTATTGTAGCATTTTATGTATGTTAGGATTTTTTTAGTTGTTATTCTTAAATGGAAGAACTCATTAACAAAATAATTTATTCTATAAGGACAATTACAGCAAAAGAAATCACAGAATTTAGAACCAGTGTTCAGAGAAATTAACAGTTTGAAGAAATTGGTATTTTTTGGTGTTTATAATTGATATATGATGATTCTAATTGCATTTTGATGTTTATTGTTTATTCTTAAACAGTTATTGATACAAAAAAAAATCATTTTTAGAAAAATATTTTTGAAAATTAAAGCATAAAGAATTTTGAACTTGAAGTTCTATCAAAAATATACTAACTAAAATAGACTTACATCCCAGTTAATTCTAAATCTTCATACCTACAAGTTCTTAATTTAGTCCTTTTGATTGGCTTATTTTTTTAACCAATCAGAAACAAAATTTCTTTTCTGGATGTTTTATTTTTGAGCTTTCACAGTCCTAACCAGAAGTGTACATTTTCGTTTGTAATTACATCTTTTTGCTTCATTGATTTTGTAGTAGGTTCATTCTTTTTCCTTTGCTCTCTGTTCAAATTATTTACGAGTGAGTTGATGAATTCATCTGTAATGATGTCTATCCAAAAACCCATTTAAGGTGCTTGAGAGTATTTTTATACTTCTGCTCATACAAAAGTCAAAAGATTTTTCTCTTTAAGTCTCAAAGTTTTTGGGGTTTTTTTTACCTTGCTTCATACATCTTTGAAAAACTTAGTAGCAGAATTTTGTTTTTCTGAATCATAGAAAAACAAAATTCAAAATAGGATTTTAGAAGAATAAACAGCCATTACTGCAGATCATCTGGTAGTAGTGAAAAGCTTTTTTCATACAATTCAAGTAACAATATTTTTATCAATTGATCTCATAGAATTCTCTCTTATGACTACCTTATGACTATAAAAAGAATACATCTAATGTATAGAAACATGAGTTTAGCTCACTGGTAGAGCATAGGATTAAAACAATTCAGTTCTGTTTTTATGGTTATTAATATATTAATATGCTTGAAAGAAAATGCATATTTTAAACAAATATTAAACATTTTTCTTTATAATTTTTTTACTCTTCAAAAAATAAAGTACAGTTACATTTTATTCAATTATATATTCACCATTTTATAGTTGAATTGGCTTGATGCAGGGCTGGATTTAAATGAAGAGGGGCCCTAGACTATTCCACTTGTGAGGCCCTTCCAAATCCTGCATTCTCACAAGTAGAGGAAAAGGGAAGCGTGTTAAATGAAACAATTTGAGTAAAGCTAAGGATGTTGATGGGTGTTTAAAATCAGACTACAATGCATTATGACAGCATGGATAAGAAAGACCTATGATAGTGTCAAAAATATTATAAACCTTAGAGGCCCCCTAGATCTTGTGACCCTAGTCTTCTGCCTACTATAGGTTAATCTGGCACTGGCTAGATGTAACCATGTTCTTTGCTAACAGTTTTTTTTCCTGCACTTCTTGTAAACAAAAACAAAACGCTGTGAAAGTATAAAAATACATTTTTATAGTAAAAATACCAGCAATACATTTTTATATTAAAAAGGACCAAGAATCCATATTTATAGTAAAATGACCAACAATACATTTTAAAGCAAAATGACCAATAATACATTTTAACTGTAGTTGAAGGCATGCAATTGTATTCAAAATATATTTAGTTGAAACCATAAAATTGTGTTCAGATTATTTAGCTTTTGGCATTAAATAACCCATAGAGGTGTTGATATGCCACTAAACAAAATCAACTAAATAGCCAACACAGAAGAACTCTTTCATAACATTAATCTATATAATATCCTACAATTTCTTAAAGAAACCAAACTGTATTCCAAAATATAACTTCAGCAAAACTACAACATAAAACATACATATTACTGCCTCTAGTAATCATGTCCACACAAACATATATATACACAAAAGCTGAGTATCATCTACCATGTAGTCAATTGTGAAAGCAGAATAACATATATCATCTTTTTATTACTTCAAAACTCCCAAGAAAATTAAATTTTGGCATTAAATGACCCATAAATCATTTCTTGCCTGTAGGACTCTCTTCTGGCTTCATGCTTTCCAGCCAACTTTGATCTTCAAAAATTTGAATGCAATGTCAATCATTATCTACTGTTTTCTTGATTCCTCTTCTTTTATTGTTCTCACTCCTTAATAGTGTTTTTCTTTTTTTTATTCTTTCACTATTAGTACTTGTGTTTAAGTGGCTTTACTGCCTTGCTTGAAGTGAAATGATTAATAAAACATAAAAAAATTATTAGGCAGCTCTTTGATACCTTTTGAGTAGAATGACACAGGTTTGGATGTGCAAGGGTTTCCAACAAACTTCTGAATCAACTTTTCATTGGTAGGTGCAAGGTCAGGGGAATATGGAAGGTGGGGCAGAACAGACCAACCAAGTTACAAAAAACTTTCTTTTGTTAACCGCACTGTATACATCCTTGTGTTGTCATGGAGAACAACATTTTTCCTCATGATGAGCACAGGGCACTTTTTAACTGAAAAAGTTATGGACACATTACAGATGCTGGGCATATAAATGTGCATTTTAAGGACTCTTAATTGAATAACACACTGTCAATTCAACAACATGACTTTTCTTCCAGTGAGTTCAGCTTTTGGAGTCAGTTGTGGAGATTCATTTTTGTCAATCCCCTACATTTTTTGTTAAACATTATCTGTATGCAGCCTTACATTGTCATGGAGAACATTTTTCCTATTAATGAGCACAGAGTACTTTGACAAAACTGTTATGGACATGTTGCAGCTGCTGGACTTTTAAATGTGCATTTAATATTTCATTGTATTTTAAAAATTCTAAATGAATAATACTCTGATCCCACAACACGTGTGTTTCTCCCTTGAAGCTCATTTTTAGAGATTGGTTGTGTAGATTTATCTTTGTTGCCCACTGCCTTTTTCATTGAACACTGTTGTAAGCAACTCACTTTTCATCATCTGTTATATATTTAAAGAAAATTGGGTTAGGATTATACATTTGTCATTACAATTGGTTCCACAATGAGGAAATTACTTCATGACTCAAACTAATATTTCCTTTCTGCATAAAATACACACACATACACACTCACACACACATATACATACATGAGGAAAATAAATGAACACATGTTTTAAAACCATTATAATGCAAAGTAATCAATTGTGAAAATAATAGTATATATTTTTTTAAACAAATGACTATGAAATGGGGTTTGTGAAATTACAAAAACATTTTCAATTGTTCCTCCATTTTGTTGCATAACCAAGGTTGAACGTTTGATCAAATTCTTGATAGACTATCCATAACTTGAGGTGCGTGCTCAGATTCTGAGGAATATCTCCCACTTAAAGGAATATCATGCAGTATCTTTGTGGTTTTAAAATTTTCTATCAGACAAGTAATTGTTGATAGAGCAAAAGGATCCTGTTTTAATTTGTTCTCATGATTAGCATAATATAGCTGCTTCACAAGCTCCAGTTAACAGTCTAAACTAAGCTTGAGATATTTTTCAGAGAATGATTTGTCAAAACAAACTGCAGCTTATATCCATTTAATGTGTTACAAAATAATAAACGTGTCATTACCTGGTTGGTCATTTTTTAAAAACTAAGACTTGCACACATTTATTTTCGCCATGTGTGTGTGTGTATATATATATATATATATATATATATATATATATATATATATATATATATATATATAAAAAATATAAAAATAAATAAAAAAATGAGAAAAACAACAGATAATTGCTGATACCTCCTGATGAGTGGACTGAACGATTACCAAAGAGGATTTATCTCTGAAACTCTGGAGTTAGGGTGCTGAATATAACATCAATTAGCTATCTGACAAATTTCATATTTGTATTAATCATATATATATTTGTGTATTTAGGCACCAAATATTCTTTAAGGCAAATATTATTAAAGAAAGACAAGACATTTTGCGTCAAATAATTTTACTAATTGACTTTTACAAATTACAAATTATTCTTCTCAAACAAGGAGGATTTTCCATCAGAAATTGTCTAAAGTTCATTTTGAAAGAAACTTAGAAGAAATATGATCCAAGCTTTTGACTTTCTCCAGTCATCATCAGGGTAGGGAGAGACAGATGGTGAGTTTCATAGAATTAATGAGTAATATGATGTATCCAAGGTGTGACATGCTTCTTTTTTTTTTATACATTTTAGGATGAGGGCTTTTATAATTGTTTTTATTTATTAATTGATCAGTATTGGATCAGTATTGCTTCAAAGATCATGTCTGTTTTTACTATTTGATTTTCCTTTTGCTTTTGCTTGTGAGTAGCTGTCTACTGTAACTATGGCTACATTAGACAGCTGTTGTCTTAAATAATATATATATATAATATATATATACATCTTTAAGAATTAATAGATTTTTTTTAATCCAACATATTTTTATGACTATATTTTTAGTGGATACCCATTTTTGAGTAATCACTGTCCTCTTTATCTCCTGTGTACAGGCTGGTAGACAAAATAAATACTATTTAAAATTTAAACGTGCCTACTCAAATACTGGTATTTTTGTTATATGAGTATTGATTCAAGGATCATAAGTCTGTCATATATATATATATATATATATATATATATATATATTCTAAAAAACTAATGGATCTTATTTTTTTTAATCAACCATATTTTTATTACTTCAAATATTATTTTTAGTCAATACTGTTATTTGAGTAAAATATTTTTTTCTGCTATATAAGATAAAACAAAGTGTCTACTTAAATATAGTTATCCACTAAAAATAGCATTTGAAATAATGAAAAAATATATATTGTATTATATTGTTTCAAGTTATAAATAATGTCTATATGCCTGATTTGGAAAAAAATAATTAAAAAGATAATCTAAATTTTTAAAATTAAATTAAAATTTACATTTTTATAATTTGTGATTTGCAGTTGAAATAAATGGAAAAATGAAGGTGAAATTCTGAAATATCGGAACTAGTTTGGATTGTGACTTTCACTAAAACTAAGTGATTAGTCATGGGATTCTTACAATTATTTTCTTTAAAGTTTTTAAATTAATTATCTAAAATATGAGGCTAGTAAAAAAAAAATTTAAAATTAAAAAAAACTGGAAATAATTTTTTTTTTTCAGTCAGATGAAAATCTTGGATCTTAAATGAAGATCAAGCAATTCATAAAAATAGTTTTTCTATCAGTGAGGTTGTCATGTGAGATGTCATTGCAATATCGTATTTCATGGTGACTTCACTGGAGGAAGATCAAAATTCTTGGCTGCTTAAGTGTCATATATGTAGATGTGGATGATTATGTGCACAATGTATTTTCTAACCAAACAAGAAATATGGTGACTTTTTTTTTTGAATTTGACTCATATTGTGAATAAGCTTATTTATAAATTTTAAAAACCATAGCTTTTCTGCCTGAATTTATTCTATGATGAATTATTATTTATATGTGAACTATTTACCAACATTTTAGCAGGGTGGAAGATAATTCACCATTACTAAATAAGAACTAGAAATGATATCCCGTGATGCTCTGTGGAATGAAAAAAATTTCTGCCTATAGATCAAATAAGGGGGTCAGATTGAAATGTGCTGAAGGTTACCTTGATCAACAAGCACCTCATGAAGTCTGGAGGGCAAAACAGATAAAACATTGTAATAACAACAAGGATGAGGACAATAGTCTGCATGTAAATAATTCATAGTCTTTTTGATATCATAAATTGGATGAGTGAGTGGTGGTGTAGTGGATAATGGCTCAGAATGAGAAATCAGAGAGCAGAGTTCAAATTCCAGTTGGGTTTGTTATATTTATACATATCTTCACCTCCCAAGTGAATAGCTGAATAACAGCACAGATTGGGCCATATAGCCTTGGTTGGTGAAAGTGCATAGGTAAAGGATTATTATGTACAGGGTGTGATGGGTAAATTGTTGCCATTTTATATATTTAATTTCATGCATGGGCATTGTTTTTTTTTTTTTTTTTTTTTTTTTAATTTTATCAACTACACAGTATAGTAGGGTCAGTTGGGCACCATCTGTGAGAAAAAGAGCACCATGAAGCAATTCTATCCACCAGAAATTTGGAAATGGCAAGCTGCACTGCTTGGTATTTGTGCTACAAACTCCAATATGAACATTTAAGAGTGTTTGGGTGTCAATCTGAGGACAGTGCAGAGGATTCAGAAGGAGTTGGGTGTGTCTAATGGTGATTACAAAGGTGTTTGGAGTGATCACTAGTAATGGCGACATTATTCCTCCATTCATTTTCTCACAGGGCCTCAAATTCAATGTGGAGGCCTACATCTGGAAGACCCTATGTCTGCACAGGACTCGGCACCAGGTCATACAAACAGGAGAACCCAGTCATGGCTATCAGATAATTTCTGCGATCACGTTACTCCTTACATTGGGTTACCTAACACCCCAAACTGAAACTCCTTTGTGTGGGGTGAAGTTGATTGAAAGACCAACAAAACACCTTGTAACACCAATGAACTGAAGGCAAGAATTATGGCAGCATTCACCAACTTAGACAAGCAGGCCGTCCAGAAGATTCTGAAGTTGTCTTTAAGCCAATGGTGATTTTATTGAATAAATTTACTCTTTATTATTTTAAAATATTTTTGTGTAATTTTGGTAAATATATCTGTTAAAATGAGATGTCAGTGTTATTTTCATTTTTGCATAATTTAGAGGACAATTTATCCATCGCACACTGTACATATATATGCAGAAAGTCAATAGCAGTAATAAAAACTAACCTGGCATGAAATAGATTTCTGATTGAAATATTTTTATTAATCTTAAAGTGTACTGAAACAAACTGGTTTGTCTTACCATAAGCAACAAGATATGATATACAAAAGGTTGATTTATAGAGTATAGATAAGTTTTCATTTCTGCAATCAAAAAGATTATTGAAAAGGTGATGATTGATTTCATATAGAATTCATGTTTACTTGAAAGACAAGGAACTTACCCTAGTTGTGAATAATTTGAATGTGATATCATGATTTTCTAAGCATAGCTTAGATGTGACACAAGGCCGAAATTGTGGAGCACCCAGTAATGTACAAACTCACTACTTAGTCATAATTAAATTTGGATGTGATATGGTGATTATCTAAATGTAGCTTAGATATGGCACAAAACTGAAAGTATGGGGCACCCAGTGAGAATCAAAAAATGATTTATTAAGCACAGCTTTGATGTGGCACAAGGCCAAAAGTATGAAGCACTCAATTAATATCAAACTCACTACTCAGTCATAATTGAACTACTGAGACAAGCTTGTTAACCATTATATCACATCGAAGTGCCCTAATAATTTACTAAGCACAGCTTAGATGTGGCACAAGGCAGAAAGTATGGTTCATTCAGCAAGGATTGAACTCACGACTCAGTCATAATTTTTCTTGTGAGACAAGCTTGTTAACCATTACAGCATATCTAAGTTCCCGAAAGGTGATTTTCTATGCACAGCTTAAATGTGGCATAAGGCCAAAAATATAGAGCACTTAGTGAAGCTCAAACTCACTATTCGGTCATAATTCATCTAGCGAGACATGCTTGCTAAACATTACACCATGTTGAAGTGCCCAAAAGGTAATTTTATAAGTGCATCTTAGATTTAGCACAAGGCCAAAAGTGTGGCACACACAATGAGGATCAAACTCACTACTCGGTTGTAATTGATCTACTGAGACAAGCTTGTTAGCCATTACACCATGTTGAAGTGCCCAATTTGGATGTAATATTAAGGCCATTCAATACACAATACTGGTGAGCTAGTCTTTAGTGCTTGTCTTTGCAGTCTTATTGGCTTGTTATGCAATCATTGTGCAGCATTCTGTTTGGAATTTGTTCAACTGTTCTCTCTCTCTCTCTGTTGCAAAAGTCAAATGCCTTTCTAATTTACATGTGGACTGAAAAGTGTTAACTCTATACTTTTATTGATTCTGGAAAATGGACTTCAGAAAAAATTTCAACTTAAACTATCAGTTAACAATGATTCTTGTTCATTGACTGATTTTAATTTCGGTTTACAGCCACATCGTGTTGAAATACCAATTCCTGTACAATCACCAAAGTAAAGCAATACAGAGCCTGGTCAGTACCTAGATGGGTGAGCAGTTGGAAATACCAGGTGCTGTAAGCTTGAATGGATAAATGCTGTAATGAATAATGGCTCAGAATTATTAATTAGAGAGCCGAGTTCCAATTCCTCTTGGGATTGTTATGTTCACTAACATGCAAATACCCTTGGGAAAAATATGAATCCACCTCTTCTCCCCCATCTATAGATTAATTAGTAAGACTTGTATCAATAATCCATTATTATCTTCAAAAAAATTGTTTATAATCTAAAAATATTTACTAGCTTTAAATAACTTGCAAAGGGTTGATAAACCATAAAAATGAATGAATGAATCATGATTCTAAGTTCAATATCCTTGCAGCTACTGGATTAGCAGAGATACACTAATGTAGCCAATATAAATACAGATAGAATATCCTTTACCCCAAATTCAAAAATCTGAAATTTTTTCAGATATTGACATTGATGACCAACAAATGGAAAATTTCAGAAAGCAACATGGCTACTGGTAGCATGATTATTGTGTTGCAGTGTTACAAATAAAATGTTGTTGACTTTTCAGTTTTCATTACATTTAACTGTAATCAGAATCCATGTTTTGTTTATATACAAATACTGTAATTCTATGTATTGTAATATTTTAATCAAAACGTAACATCATTAGTAGCTTACCAAATTGTCTTTCTCACAGTGATGCCATTGATGATGTACCCTCTCCCTTCAGTTTCTCACACCTGATATAGAAGTAGAATTTGGTGTTTGCATTTATTTTTTGTAAGTAATTATCATGTTTTTTTTGTATGCATAGAGAAAGTACAAAACATTATTTTTACCGGAAATCTTAATTTCACCATTTGAAAATCGATACAAGCATTACATGTCTCGTGTCATTACCTGTATCTGTATGTACACAAAATTTATTAAATTTAATATAAAACTACCTTCAGGGTATATGTCATTTATATAAAACTACCTTCAGGGTATATGTATAAGCTGTGTTATAAAATGTAAAGTGATGTCATGTTTATGCTGGGGTGCCATTCCTAAGCTGCCCCATTTTATAAATGCTATATACAAATTAAATAGACTGTATTAAAAAATCTAAAATATCTGGAAACTGAAGCATTTCCAGTCCCAAGAATTTTGGATAAAGGATTCTGAACCTGTAATTTCAAATGATTTCTTTTTCTAGGTATTTGGTATAGAATGCTTTAATGTACAAAGTTTGTAAATCAATAGCGACAATTGAATCTGAATAAAAAAATAAGTAAATGATTTTTTTACGAAGTTTAGGAAAATGACTAGTATTTGTATTTTAAGAAGAAATTTAATAAGATCTATTTGTTTTACATGATTATAAGGATAAAATAATCTGTTTTTTATTTTTTTTAATCTTCTAAATATCAAAGATGTCTTTTAAGTTTGTTATTGAGAAAGACAAAGATTGATGGGAATTATAATTTAAAGATGGAAGTGTCAATTTTATTCTCTGAAAATAGAAGGTCAGAAAGGAAAGCAAAATGATTGCGTATTATGTGAGAGACAAAAAAATCAAGTTAAAACAGCAATAACATTTTAAAGAAAAAACTTGCCATTGATACATTTACCTTTGACATCACAATATCAATCTCTGTATGAATCCAAATATTCTTTTTCATTCACTCACTACTATAGATAATCTAACAGACAATGTATGGATATTTATCTTAACTTTTTGTTTGAACCAAAGCTATAAACAATATTACTGAGATACTAAATTTTATAAGTGTTTCATGCATGCTTGTGATTTATCTCACCCAAGCAATGATGTTAAGGGAATTTTTACACAGGGCCATTGTTTTTAAGTGCTCAATAAATATATCATACTCAGGGATTTATACATACAGTGTGTGATGGATAAATCATCATCTAAATTAGGCAAAAATGAAAATAACACTGACATCTCATTTTAACAGATATATTTACTAAAATTACACAAAAATATCTTGAAATAATAAAGAGTAAATTTACTCAATAAAATTGCCATTGGCTTCAACCATGTCCTCCAGAGGACTTTGGAATCTCCTGCTACTCTTCTGGGTGGTCTCCTTGTTTAAGTTGGTAAATGCTGCCATAATCCTTGCCTTCAGTTCATCTCTGGTATTACAAGGAGTTTTGTTGGTCTCTCACTCAACTGTACCCCACACATAATAATCCAGGGGAGTTAGGTGGCTAGATGTAAGGAGTGATATGGTTGCAGACATTGTCTGATAGCCATGACTGGATTCATCTGCTTGTGTGGCATGGTGCCAGACATAGGGCCTTCCAGCAGCCACCCTCTTGACCCAGGGCAGCACTATACTTCCTTAATAGACTTGATGTAGGTCTCCATGTTGAGGCCCTCACCAACAAATTTGGGAGTTCTTTTCTTCTCAGAATGATACAAGTGAGTTTTCCGTAATCACCATCCAACTCTTTCTGAATCCTCTGGACTGTCTTCACATTGATACCTAAACACTCTGAAATATTCAGCAGTACAGCATGCCATTTTTATATTTCTGGTGGAGTGAATTGTGTCATGGTGCTATTTTTCTCACAGAGCATGCCCAATTGACTCTACTATACAACGCCCATACACAAAATTAAAAATATAAAATGGTGACAAGTTACCAATCGCACCTTGTATACTACCAGAAAGGAGTAGAGGTTTATCCCTTGTTTCCTGTTTATGATGGGGTTTCTGGTTCCTTCAACTCTCTACTTCTGACATCTCCACCTGAAATCTGAAATTTTATTCAGTAATTATTACTATTTTTTCCTTTTCTTAATAGGAATAGATAAGTTTGCTTATCATCCAGTTCACACTCCTCCCTGGTCTCTTTGAACAGGAGTAGAGGTTTATCCCTGGCTTCCTGTTTAGGATTGAGTTTCCATTTTCTTCGAGTCTACTTGTATTCTATACTTCTAACTGTACTTTCATCCATTAATTAAATCTTGACAATTTTAAATCCAGAGTTAGCTATTATGTTTCCTGCATATCCATAAGAATTTCACTTTTTGCCCTTTCTTACACAACTTCGCTCAGTAACCATCTACCTTGAGTGACCCTCGGGCTTTGTATTCGGTGAACATTAGCAAAAAAAAAAGATAAAAAACAATTTCTTCAGGACATGGGTGATCATGGCTTCAACTCATTTTTCTGGCATTCATGCCTGTTAGTAAATTTTTTCTTTTCACTATCTCTCCTAATCCCTGTTCTGCCAACATTTACAGAAGCTTGCTAAGTAATCTATGCACTATTTTTCCCAGTCCGACTTGTCTTGAATATATTCTGTCAGTCCTCATTATGTACCTAAGAAATTTCAATTTTTTCTTTCTGATTCTTAGTAGAAATGTTCTTTTTGTTTCCATTTTCTCTAAAACTTCCTTGTTACTCACATGCTCAGTCCATGGTATTCTCAGTATTCTTCTATAGAACAACATTTCTGTTGCTTCAAGTCTCTTCTTCATTTGTGAGGAGATTGTCTAGCATTCACTGCCATATAGGAGGACTGATATTACATAACAGTTCAGTACACTTTTCTTTGTTTCTATTGCTTCAAGTTTCTTCTTCATCTTTGTGGAGATTGTCCAGAATTCACTGCCATATAGGAGAACTGATATTGCATAACAGAACAGTACACTTTCCTTTATTTCTAATGAAATTTTCCTGTTTCTTAATACTTTGCTTAGCTTTTGTAAAGCAATTTTCATTATCCCATTGCACCTTCAGATTTCAGTGTCACATTTTCAGTCTGTGAAATAAAATCCTACAAATAACAAAGGCCCATTTGCCCCCACAAAGAATCCTACAAATAACAAAGGCTCATTTGCCCCCACAAAGAATCCTACAAATAACAAAGGCTCATTTGCCTCCACAAAGAATCCTACAAATAATAAAGGTACATTTGCCCCCACAAAGAATCCTACAAATAACAGAAAGGCTTAGTTGCTGTTTTAAAGGGGGAAATGAATAATGAAGCTTTGTTTCTTAGATTCTAAAGCAATAATCATAAGTGCTTATAAATTGCTCTAATATTAAAAACAGGATTTGGCTTAATGATTTTACAATTAATCTAAATGTGTCTAATAATAAAACTGACTTTTTATAAGCAACACCAAATTAAGACTATCTACATTTTCTAATTGATTTTCTCCTCAAAACCTTTACCAAATCTGATATTAGATGCTATCTGATACAGGTAATTAACACTTACTTCATTAAATTTATTCTGTTAAATGTTTCTTTAGATGAAAATGTTCCAAACGAATAAACACAAAAAATTATCAACCAATAAAGATGTAACTTGATACAAATGACCAATTTCTAAAATCCATTTTTCTTTGGAATGAATGTACATTAAATATCAACTTAATATTATGGAGTTTTTGAAGCCCTATATATTTATTCAAGCAGCCCTATATATTTATTCAAGCAGCCCTATATATTTATTCAAGAAGCCCTATATATTTATTCAAGAAGCCCTATATATTTATTCAACAATCCCTATACATATATTTAGGCAGCCCTCTATATTTATTCAAGAAACTCTGTCTTGTTTACAGTCGCTCTCTCATAGACGTGCCATCACTTCCCCCTGAATTTTCTACAAATACTTTCATGGTAACTGCTTCGATGAGCAATTTTCACTAGTTTCCAAACTGCATGAATTTAAATGTGCTACTAGGTTGGCGTCTCAGTCCCACCCTTTCATTGTCGAAACGGTTAAATGTAGCTGTCTCTTCTACTCCAATAGCTTCATGTCTTACACTTCCTGTCTGTGGAACTCCCTTCCTCTTACTTGCTTTCCTGATAGCTATAATCTCCAACTATTCAAATGCAATGTCAACAGACATCTCCAAATGCCTTGATCTATTCCCCGTCCTTCTCTTCATCCTTTCCTCTTTCACGCCTCTTTACTCTTGCTCCCACTCTCTTTAATCCCTTGCATGCTAGTGGCACTCCTGCCTTGCTTGGGGTGAAAATCTTAAAAAAAAAGAAGTAGCCCTTCCCTATATTGTTTTTTTTTTTTTTTTTTTTTTTTTTTAAGAAGCTCTATATGTCATTTTTTAATATTATACCCTTATATATTGCAGTGTTTTATGATCCTAGCTCTTGTATATGGTTTTATTTGTTGGTTTTCAAGTTCTCTTTTGCCTTTTAGTGAAGTAAGGTCATGCAAGCGTGCAGTCAAAATTAAAATGGGGGTGGCCAGTTCATTGCTGGAGCAGTTTAGACTTTTTAACACATTCTCTGCCAGAGGTCAATTACAAAATCTGACATCAAATGCCAACTTTATAAAAGCCAACTTAGGCAATAAAAAAACTTAGAGTTGATTTATAGCTTCAATTGAAGCCTTATCATTGTATTCACCTTAAAAGTATCACTGAAAATAATGGTTGGCAGTCAGTGTGCTAAAAAGAATTTCTTTACTTTTTACCTCTGGATTAACCAAAGTTTATTATTTATGTCCCTGAAGTAAAAGGTTAATTTATTTTCTTTTGAATTTTCATTATTTTAATTTCAATGTTAAAAAAAGTAACCTTTTTCTATACAAAATTGACAAAAGGTTATCTTTTCTAGAATTTTATCACGAAGTTAATTAAATATTTTTCTTTATGATATTGTTTCTCAAAAAAATGAACATATTAATTATAAAATCCATTTTTTATGGATAATTTGTGTTTTTCTTTTAGAAAATATGTTGAATTTTAATGTTACCATCCTTCATAAATACAAAACAAAAATGTAACTTTTTGCACTTATATGTATCGGCTTGAGTTTAGACCATCATAATTTGACAACTGATGGCTTTCCAGTTTAAGAAGTTATTTCAAGGAATGTGTGTTGCAGGTGGTATATTAGCCTGCAAACAGATATTGAATGACAGAAGATGTAAACAAAATAAAGACTTAAGTAAAAAAAATATATTGTCAAGATTATTTTCGCTAAAGAAAATATATCAACAAAAATAAGGCTACAGTGCACTAGGCAAAAAATATCCCTGCATGTTCATGTTGTTAAGCGAGGAGAGCATTGTCCTGAAAAAGACAGTTTTGTAGCTGGCCTAGAATTGTTGTCCTGAAAAGTACAGTTTAGTGCATATCATTGCTGCTGGTGAGGATGGCAAGGTTGGAGCTGGAGGCCTGCTGGAGCAGCAGCTGATGTCAAGATGGAGCTGTGGATGATGGATGGCTGACTGGAACTACTGTTGATTGCTGTAGCCAGCTGATGGCTGTTGGAACAGATACTACACTTTGATCCTAGTGATCTGGGCCATATTGTGTTACTTTATAATTTTTTTTTTTTTTTTTTTTTTTAATTCTTTAAGGCCTTTTTATATCTGGAATTAGTTTGACAATGATTGCTGGTTAAGCTTTTGCTCCCAGTTGTTTTTAAAAAAAAATGTGAGAATGCAACAGGATATGACATATGTCACCACCTTTAAAACAGTTTGGGGCAGTATGGCCAAATATTTAAAAAATTCCTTCCACTTTCTGAGAGTAATTTCAGTGGCTTTGAGGCCCAATTCAAAATAATTCCTCAGAATTACCAGAATGTCAATTCTTATATTTTTCATTATAGAATCTGAAACAAAAATATACTACTGAATGGTATTGATGATGGTGACAACTATATAGTGACATCATAGTTTTTTGATGTGTACATGAAATAAATTTTGGAGTAAAGGTATTTTTTTTTTTTTTTTTTTTTTTTTAAGATATAAATTATAAAATATCAAGAAACCTGGAGGGAAACATTTTTGAAGTTATCTTCTTTCAAAACATGATTGTTGGTAGGCTTCTCGACACACATAGTAATCAAAGTGCTGTTATATAATTTCTGTATTTGGAAGGAGAAAGTGCTGCAAACATTCACAGGTGCTTAGTGTTTATGGAAAGGCTGCACTTGATGTAAGCACAGTAAGATGTGCCAGTGAAATTAATGACAATCCTAGAAAAAAAGGAGAAACTGTCAAGAACTAGATTTGGAATCCTAAAACTTTTGTGTTCTTTCTGATAGGCTTAAAGTGGATGTTTAGTTGGTGTAATGGCTAAGCAGCTGAGAATGAGAAATCAGAAGGCCAAGTTCAAATTCCATTCAGATTTGTTATTTTCACTTATGTGCAAATACACCTGGAAAAGGTATGAATCCATCTCCTCCATCTCATCCACCTCCAATTATGGATTAAATACTAGGACTTGTATCTGGAAAAATCATTTTTTCTCAAAAAAATTGTTAATGAAATATTCATGTAAAAAAAACAAAACAAAACAATTATTCTTACAATCCAAACATCTGGTTTGGCTTTAAATAACCCACAAATATATACTGAGTGCATATATTTGAGGTGATATCCCTGTTATTTTAAACAATAAAATTAATATCAACCGGCCTAGAAATCAAGCAGTCTTTACTATCAAAAAATATGACTCCGAACAGGAATTGACAAGGAGTGGAACCATTGATGGAAAAAAGAGAATACAAGTTCAATTCCTGTTGGGAGCTATATTTTTTGTTAGTAAGGACTTCTTGATTCTTAGAACAGGACATTAATTTCACTATTTAAAATAATGAGGATATCACTTCAAACATATGTACTCAGAAAAAATAAAGATTATAGGAGTAGATAGGTTTGTCTATCGCTTGGTTCACCCCCCCCTGTTTTTTTAACAGCTTCTTGTCTAGGATTGGTCTTCAGGTTCCGTCTTCAAAGGTCTTCTTATTCTCTTTAACTCTCAGTAATCCTTTGCATCTTAGTGGCATTATTGCCTGGCTTGGGTTGAAATGATTAATAAAAATAAAAAAGAAATATATGTATGTGGAGATATATATATTCGCTATCTGAATTCTGCTATCTGTGTGAGCAGAACCATATACAGGGGGGGGGCAGGTCTTACAAAAGTGATTGATGCAATTGATAATAAGATATGATAGACATTTCACTATGATGTTTATAGTAATAAGAAATACATATATGTAGATATGAAATTATATATTTTCTATATCTGAATTATGATAACTGGATGAGCAGAATCATGTATAGGTGGGGGGGTCACACAAAAGTGATTGATGCAATTGATAATAATAGAGATATGACAATCATTTGCCTACAGGGACATCAACCCCACATGTGTCCTCGCTAAAAATAATGTTGCATTAAATAAACAATCCATTTAATAATTACAAACATATTTAATCTGTACATATTTATACATACAGAAACATATCTATATGAATTGTATTGGCTATATATGGGAGAAAATAATATCTAAATTTTTATGTACCAGAACAATGACATGAAGCTAATGATAAAGTGGAAAAATGTTTTGTGTGTAGCATTATGTCCTTTAGGATTTCATTAGATTAAAGTGATGTTTATATTGATGTGACTACACATGCACACAAAGGAGAGGGGATGCTGAAATTTTCTAAGTTTATTTTATATATATATATGTGTGTGTGTTTTGAGTATATAGTTTTAGCAATTTCATTTAGTTTCTGTTTATGTTTCCATCATTTTTGTTATTAAATATTGTGATAATAGAATTTGTTATTAAATATTGTGATAATAGAAAATCTGTCAAGGAAGGGGAAATGTTGTAAGAACCTGGATGTAAATTTACTGTAGATGATCTAGCAATTAAAGCACTTTTTGTACATTTCCATCTTAATAAATTGCTTTCTCTTTTAATTAAAGTAGGATTTTTTAAAATCAATTATGGTTGGACTGATTATGGTGAGCAACTCATGCATTGAGTGTTTTGTACAAGATCCCTTTTGTGTTCATATAATCTTTTTATTTAAATTTCTTGAGGTTTCCCCTATGCATTCCTTGTGGCAATTATTACAGGTAATAAAGTAAACTCCTTCGATTCTTAGCTTATTATTTTTTGTTTTGTATTAATTCTTTTATTGTTTTAGAAATAGTTGTAACAAATATTATGTTGAGTTTAGATAAATTCTTTTTAATTGTATTTGTGATAGAGTTGGTAGCTAATGTAATGTATGTTGATTCGTTTTGTTTGCCAGAATGGTCCACTCTTCTATTTTGAAATATTTTATGAGACTTTTGTTTTAAATTGAATAGGAAATAATTAGGCTATTGGAAAAGCTTAAAATTATTTTTCAATATATTTCTCCTCTTCATGTAAATATTGAGGGCTACAACTTCTGTGAGCTCTTATAGATTTCCCTAAAATTGTTCTTGATATATAAAAAATTATATATCATTTTTCCATACTTGGTATTTCTAAAAGTTCTTACCAAGAAATTGACACTTACTTCTTGACTGTTTTATAAGCCATGGGTTTTGTTACTTCTGCCTTCACTGCTTCCTGAAATGTACATGTATAAACAAAGGGTTGTAACATGGATGTCCAGCTCCGTTTTCCTTTTCTCACTAACCTTTAACACTCTGCCATATTAATATTACTTCCCTTTCCACTGCATTCTTTTTCAAGGCCTTTTTGCAGTATCCTTATTGCCTATTTTACTCAAAGTTGTTTTCTGTTACCATAGCAGGATATGACAACACAACTATGAAATTCAAACACACTATTCTTCAGGATCAGTTACCTTCAGTGACAGGATAAAATGTTGTACCACAAATGAAGTCATATACAAAGTGATAAAAGTTAAAATAGTTCAGTTGTAAGGTATAGGACTATAACATACCCTCTTTTAAAAACATTAAAATTAAAAAAAAAACATTTCATTTTTTTTCTTGGTTTTGCTAGAAAATAAACAGTCTAAAATGTTTGTCTGAAAAAAAGAGGAAAATAAATATTCATCATTTATAAAATAGAATTAGTCGGTTAGTGTAAAGCTTATTTACAGTAAGCCCAATGGGGGACAGAAGGAATGCAATTCTCTCCACTAAGAAAGATATTTGACATACTGAAGCAAACAAATTGTAAAAATAAAATTAATTAGTCAAATACATATCAGTAGCTAATAATTAAAAAGATATTTTTCATTAATTTGCGTTTTTCCCCTCAGGATCTCAAACTTTGATGGTTTCATTGACGTTTTAAATTGATTAAGTGTCTGCATTATCAAAAGACTAAATTTTTATATTTTAATATTTAGAGATATATTTTTCAAGAATAAGTAAAATTTTTAGTTTAATAAAAGTTTTGAACATGAAAGTTTTTACTGATAAGTGAAACCACCTTAGCAGTTCCTTAGATAGTGAGATTCAAGCGTATTTGAGAACTACTAGCAACAGTGTAGCTTGGTTTTATTTTGGTTTGTTATCTGAAGGATTAATAACATTACCAAAGGATTACTAAGGATATAAGTTAATGCAAAAGCATTAACTTATATCCTAAGTATTAGTGATTTATTTTAAACATTTCAGCTCTTATGTAATCAAATATGTTTAGTGAAGAAAATATGGCAGCTTTGATAGGAAAAACTGGTTATCAGTTGGTAAACACTGGTGTTCTTTTCATAACATTTTTGGGCTTTTCATTTTTTTCATAACATTTTTGGGCTTTTCATTCTTTTTCATAACATTTTTGGGCTTTTCATTCTTTTTCATAACATTTTTGGGCTTTTCATTCTTTTTCATAACATTTTTGGGCTTTTCATTCTTATAACATTTTTGGGCTTTTCATTCTTTTTCATAACATTTTTGGACTTTTCATTCTAACATTTTTGGGCTTTTCATTCTTCTAACATTTTTGGGCTTTTCATTCTTCTAACATTTTTGGGCTTTTCATTTTTTTCATAACATTTTTTGGGCTTTTCATTCTTTTTCATAACATTTTTTGGGCTTTTCATTATTTTTCATAACATTTTTTGGGCTTTTCATTCTTTTTCATAACATTTTGGGCTTTTCCTTCTTGTCATTCTTTTCATTTTAATTCATTCTTTTCATAATATATTTGGACTTTTCATTCTTTTCATTCATGTCATTCTTTTTAGTCTTATTTCATTCTTTTTCATAACATTTTTGGGCTTTTCATTCTTTTTCATAGCATTTTTGGGCTTTTCATTCTTGTCATTCTTTTTGTATTTGGGCTTTTCATTCTTTGTAATTCTTTTCATTCTTAATTCATTCTTTTCATAATATATTTGGACTTTTCATTCTTTTCATTCATGTCATTCTTTTCAGTCTTATTTCATTCTTTTCATAACATTTTGGGCTTTTCATTCTTTTTCATAGCATTTTTTGGGCTTTTCATTCTTGTCATTCTTTTTGTATTTGGGCTTTTCATTCTTTGTAATTCTTTTCATTCTTAATTCATTCTTTTCATAATATATTTGGACTTTTCATTCTTTTCATTCATGTCATTCTTTTTATTCTTTTCATATTTGGACTTTTCTTTCTTATTTCATTTTTGCCATAACATTTTTGGGCTTTTCATTCTTTTTGTAACATTTTTGGGCTTATTTGATAATCTGATAATTTAGTCAATTTTTTTTTGTCATCTTTTCACCCCATGCAAAGCAATAAAGCTGCCTACACCCGGGGTTACTGAGTGTAAAAGAATATAAGAAAAACATCATTAAGGAGCAAGAACAATAAAAGGACAGAAATTAAGAAGATAGAAGATAACGACTGACATTGCATTTAAATTTTTGAAATAATGTGAGATAAGAAACTTTTAGCATAGAACTTATTGTTATTTAATATATAAAATAATATCATCTTTGATTTATTTTCTTTCATGTAAGAATGATTAGCTACATTTGGACTAATGTCCTCATCTTTCAATATCTGTCTATATTTTTGAGATGAGGTATTGTAAGTATTTACACTATTTGCATTGTTTGAACTGTTGTCCTCATCTTTGTTGTCATATGACATTTTGGCCATTGTACACTCTGGCCTTCTTCAGGTGATTGGAATTTGGAACCAAACCATTTATTTTGCCCACCAGGGAATATTATTTTATTTCCATGTACCATGATTCTTCTGGATTTTCAGTTTCTGTTATTTCCCTTTAGGCCACAAAAATCTCCTAAGCCGGCCAAGCATAGACATGAATATGGGAACCAGTAATACAGGGAGTTAGAGAAAAACAATAACAACAAATTGTAATATGAACTCTGGTAAAAAAAATTTATACTGTGTCATTAGGTTTATAAATTCCCCAAATTGTCCCAAAGGATACATGGCCCAGTGGTTAAAAGCATTGTTTGAATTAATCCAAAAATAACTTGACACAAAGAGTTGTGAGTTCAATACCTGGCTACAGCAGAGGTAAAAAAAAAACTTGGAGAGTTGAGTTACTAAAGGGAAATGACTGAAACTGAGATATCCAGAAGAGACATGGCACGTGGAACTAGAGCAATCTATCCCAGTTTGGTTTGAAATTTCAATCACTTGAAGAAATAGTCACTAAGTAGGCTGGAGCATACACAACAGCTGAAATCATGAATATGGCAATAAAGATAAGGACAATGGTCTGAACAATAGTCCTCATCTTTGTTGTTATAATCACAATGTTTCAGTCTTTATGTCCTTCGGCTCTCTTCAATCTAAGTAATCTTCAGGGAATTTTTAGTTGAACTTTTTATTTAATCTATGGAGGTAGATTTTTCTTGTTTTACTGTCCATGTAGATATCTCTTCTTGTTCACTTTAATTCTGCTCAGTTATTGTTCACCATGCTTCAATCGACATCTATACTATTCGATTTAAGGATCCAAGAATTGTTATAATCGTGTACTTCAGAATTATCCTAGAGAGACCAACCCAGTAAATTATAGCATATTTTTTTTTATTTTTGTTAATATCATTTCAACACCAACAAGGCAATAAAGCCACTAAGACACAAGGATTACAGAGTCTGAAAGAATATATGAAAAGGAGAAACATTATTATGGAGCAAGAATAATAAAAGAACAAGAATTAATGTTGAAGCTTAAATAAGCATGGAATAATACAACACAAAATGTACGTTAACAAAATGTATTGAAACAAGGAATAGGTACACAATATTTACAGTTAGTTTGGTATATTCTTGGGAAGACTGTTCCTGCATAATGGGTTGACTAAATCGCAGTCGGGCAGAGTCTCTGGATTCAATTTCTTAATCTCTACTATCTTCCCCGTCTTCCGGTACCAACCCATATTTATATGGTCGGTAGTCCGCTTATGTAAATTAGGTGTATCATACACAACAATTAAGAAGATAGAAGATAATAACTGACATTGCATTTAAATTTTTGATGATAAAAATTGACTGCGAAGAAGTCAGAAGAGAATTCCAAAAAAGAGAAGTGCAGTAGAAGAAACTGTTAGCATAGAACTTACAGTTTCATCTAGCAGCCAATTCAACGGTAAGATGATGAGACCTTACTACCAATCTAGTACTGCGCTTAAATTCATAAAGTCTAGGTACCATAGAGGAACGTTCTTCAGAACAATTACCATGATATTATTTATAGAAAAAGCAGAGGGAAACTATTATTGTGGTGGGAAAGTGACTGAAGCTGAGATGCCAAGTCAGGACCAATAACATTGTGGATTCTTTGGATTTCTAAAATTCTTTGAATGTCTAAATATATAGCAGGAGCACCAGACCAGATGTGGAAGCTATATTCAAAGCATGGATGAATGATAGACTTATAAATATGTAAGATAGATTCAGTTAAGAAAAATTGTCTAGCACAACACAGTGAACCTACTTTTCTAGCAGCAGGCCTAGCAATTGATTCAATATAATCGTTCCACTTCATGTCAGCAGTTAACCTGAGAAGCCTCAATGTGTCACTTTCCTGAAGGTTAGCATCAGCCATGCTGATGGAAAACAGAAAGGGGTCTCTCAGATGATTAAGAGAGTAATTTTGTTTTGGAGGTGTCAAAATTAACAAGCCATTCCTAGCAGCATAATGATTGAGTTCAATCCCTGGGCTATAGGTAGTACAAACTCAAACTCGGTGGAAATAACTGATAGAATTAAAAAAAAAAATTACACACTATCATGGCTCTTCACAACTTCCTATCCTTCATAGATCTATGATTGTCTCCTTATTATTCCTCTTTTTGCTTTGCCAATCATTGATACATTTACTCGTTAAGTAGGTTACTTGGTGTTTTCCCTCAGCTCCTCTTGCCTTCAGTATGTCCTGCGAGTGTCAAATTCTCCAAACCTTCTTTTCTCATTATGAAATTTAGAAATATCAACTATCTCTTTCTGATGCTCAGTGTTTTTTTTCTTCTCAAATCTGGACTGTAGGCAGATGGTTTTGCTAAAAAATACCAGCACAATATGTGAAGAATAGGCAGGCTCATTGTCCTGATGAATGCAACTGTTACAAAGTAGATTCACTGCCTCTCACTTCTGAGTAACCCCAGGGAGGGTGTCTGTTAATGCAGTGTAATTCTTTTTGATTGATTACCTAGTTATATCAAGGCCTCACAACTGATATTCAAAATTGCTGGATTTTTTTCATTCTGTATTTGTTTATATTTTATGTCAATATATATGCAATAAAACCATAAAGTTAAACAAAAGAATTATTTATTTAATAGAATTATAATATCACTTAGTAATAAAAATAGGATTATTTTAAGAAACAAAGAAAAATGTGTTGAACTGCTATGTAATATCTAATCTCTTATATGGCAGTGAATACTGGACAATGTTCTCAAATATACAGAAGAGATCTCAAGCAACAGTGTTGTCATTTTAGTAATACCATGGAAAGAACATGCCAACAATGAGGAAGTCAACAAAAATAGGAACAAGAAAACTTACACTCAGAAAGAAGCAGTTGACATGGGCTCATAATGTGGGAAGAGGGCTTAGAGAATTTAACACTCACAGGACATATTGAATGCAAGAAAAATGGTGAAATCATGCCTAATGAATTTGTATGACTGGAGGGAAAAGAATGGGTAAAGATGTAGAGTAAGGTGTCTTATGTAGAGTAAGCTTACTTAGGGTAACAAAAAATTTGAGGGAGTTATAGTCACCCACATCCTGAAGAATAATGAGATGGGTGTTTTGAAGAATTCATTCTAATCTTGGAGTTTTGTTTAAAGCTACAATTTCAACAGATTTTGTTATTTATAAAATTGAAATGAGTCTGATGAGGGTCTTATTTTTGAGAAGTTTTGCTGATAGACTTCAAACTGATTACAACTGGTTTTAAAAATTAGAAGTTTTGCTGATAGACTTCAAACTGATTACAACTGGTTTTAAAAATTAGAAGTTTTGCTGATAGACTTCAAACTGATTACAACTGGTTTTAAAAATTAGAAGTTTTGCTGATAGACTTCAAACTGATTACAACTGGTTTTAAAAATTAGAAGTTCTGATTATCTTAATGATAGGTTAACAGAAGAACTATTTTAAACTAATGGAGAATACAAAATATATTGCTTTACTGTAAACATTAGAAAACCGTTCTTATTGAAAAGCTGTTTAATACAAGTGTTCTTCCCTGGGAAATTTTAACACTTAGATTTGCTTTTAAAATTAACTGTTAATATTTTCATATGCATTAGGAAAAAATACTGAATCACTTAGAGATAGAAATAAGTTATTTTTAGTTTCAACATATTTACCCAAGGCTATTGAATAAAGCTAAAAATTCAACCAATACACTACTTTTTTTTTTCTTTTTTTTTAGTTTGTTTTTGGTATCTATTTTTTATTTTTCAGTTGTCTAGCATACACAATTAGTTCTCAGCTTATTTTTCTATAATACTTTTAGTTTTTAAATGCTAACCTCCAGAAGAGTGATTCATTGTACTTTCTCAGGCTAATGTTTCCCACTAACATGAAGTGGAAAAATTATATTCAATCAGTTCTTAGGGCTGTTGCTAGGAAAGTTGGATCACTGTATTTTCTTAGACAATTTTTCTCTCCATAAGCTATTTTACACATTTATAAGTCTACCATTCATACATGCATCAAATATTGTTGCCGCATCTGTATCTGGTCTAGTGCTTTTGCTATTTATTTAGAGATTCTTGATAAAATACAAAGAATCTGCAATGTTAGCGGGCCTGACCTGACATCTCGGTTAAAGTCCCTTTTCTACCACCATAATGTAGTTTCTAGTCTAGGGTTAACTGTTATCTTTCATATATAACCTCATGAGCTGCACTTAAACTCTGGATTACAACCACATCACGTTGAAACACCAGTCCCCATATGTTCATCAAAGTTAAGCAACATTGAGCTTGGTCAGTACTTAGATGAGTGACTGCTTCAGAATACTCGGTGCTGTAAGCTTAGATGTGTGGTTGGTGTAATGGATAATGGCTGGAATTATTAATCAGAAAGCCAAGTTCCAGTTCCTGTTGGGTTTGTTATATTCCTTTACACACTAATGCCCTTGGGAAAGGTATGAACCACCCTTTTCTTCCCTCAGCTATGGGTTAATTAGTAAGACATCTATCACTAAATTATTATTATCTCCCCAAAAAACGTTCTTACAATCTAAAAATATTTTCTGATTTTAAATAACCTAAAAAAGGGTTGATAACCTGTAAAAAATGAATCAATCAATCAATCAATGAAATGCTGATTCACTACACAGGCATATCTTTTAGTATTTATTTACATTCTCAGTTATATAAATGTATAGAAACTACCGTGGTCACAAAGTGAGGGATCAGTTTATATATTGATCGTAATATAGAATTGATCCCCGACTTTATAGCCACATTATAATTTCTCATTTATCAAATTCGGCTTAGGTATGAATCCACCTCTTTTACTCCCCCTATGGGTTAAATAATAAGATTTGTATCATTAAACCATTATTATCTCAAAAGAAAAAAATTCTTACAATCTAAAAATATTTTCTGGCTTTAAATAACCTGTAAAGTGTTGATAAGCTGTAAAAAACAAATCAATCAATCAATGAAATACTGATTTGCTACACAGTCATGTCTTTTAGATTTACTTACATTCTCTGGAATATGAATGTATAGAAACTATTGTAGCCATAAAATGAGGGGTCAGTTTATATATTAATTGTAATATAGAATTGATCCCCACTTTATAGCCACATTATAAAAAAAAAACTTACAATCTAAAAATATTTTCTGGCTTTAAATAACCTGCAAAAGGTTGATAAGCTGTAGAAAACTAATCAATCAATCACTTTCTTACATTCATACAACACCACACAGTAACCCTCTACTATGAGTGACTCTTGGGCCTTGTATTGAGTGAACATTAATATATTAAACATTTTTTTTTTAATTGCTTTCAATCTTTGTTGTCCATTCATGTATTTTTCATGTAAATATAGATTATATTCATCTGTGAAAAAAGAAATAATGTATAATTGTTTTCTCCTGCACCTACTCTTTTGTTGTTCTTTTGTGTTGTCTCGTCATTGTAAATTTTATGTATCACCATTTTTAGCTTTTCAATCTCTCAACTCTCAAACATTTATTCATTGTCTTTTGATATCCAGACAGTAAGTCTATCTAACTTTTTGTCATCTCTATCCTTCCCACATCTCTATTTATCTTTAGTTTCTTTCTTCCACCTGCTTTTCCAATTTTTTTTTCCATATTTCTTATATTTTATTCTTTCACACTCTCTTTCATCTCTGCCTTCTTCCTCTTTTTTTTAAAAAAATTCTTTTTTAATCAATTCACTCCAATCAAGGGGATAATGTCCCTAAAACACAAGGAACTACTGGGAGTGAAAGAGAATGAGAAAAAACTTTAGAAGGAACTGGAAACCCAATCCTAAACAGGAAACAAGGGATGAACCTCTACTCCTGTTCAAAAGAACGACAAGGAGGGCAAATCTATCTACTCCTATTGAGGAAAAAGTGTAAATAAATAGTAAATAACAGTTTTAGATGTAGACTTTAGGAGCATAGAGTTGAAGTAGACTTTAGAAGGAACCAGAAACCCAATCCTAAACCTCTACTCCTGTTCAAAAAACTGGAGAGGAGGGTAAACTGGGCAATAGGCAAACCTGTCGGCTCCTATTGAGGAAAATGAATAAATTCTAAATAAAGGTTTAATAGTTTCTGCTCTCCTTTCCCTTTCCCTCCAGTTTTTCTCCACTTAATTTTATGTAGGTTTCTTGGTCAGAAAGCCTGATTGATTCCAGTTAAGATGAACTGTAGATTAGACAGAAAAGCCTAATAATTGCACATATAAGCATGCATAATAACAGTATAAATTGAATTAATGAAGGCATACTTGGATCTTTGTGGCTCTATTGAAGGAATTTTATATTGTAGCATTAAGATAACAATCATTGTAAACAATGATAAACTGTAGCTTATAAAGTCACTCAAAAGTTAATTACCTGATTGTTATTCTCCATTAAGAAACTACAAGCTACACCAATAAAACTTTATATAAAGAAGATTTGAAAGGTTGTCGGCATCAGACTTCTCCTCATAATTCCCTTAATAAAAATTATTAGATAAAAGTATATTCCTGTGTGAGTCTGTGTTTTGTAATTGTCAATAACTTTAAGTTGGCATTGTTGTATCTACAATAACCAACCTGAGGATTGTATGCCAAGAATTTATTTTTGGGATTTTTCTTTCTCCCCATTGGCCTCGTCTTATCAAATACTTTTGGTTATTTTTAAATTTATTATTGGAATCGGAATTTTTGTTTCCTTTATCTTTTCTTTTGCTGTTGTCCACACCTGGGAATAAGAAATCATTTGTTCAAAAATAGTAATTTCAATTATTCAATAGAAATGTTTATTGCTCAGAATTCAATTTCCTTTTCCTACTGGTAAGGGATGTAATGATGGTAAATATGTCATCAAACAAATCCAGGAAATTGCATACCCCTCTAATAGGAAATTGTGTACCTCTTTAATAGGAAATTGTACGACTCTCTAATAAGAAATTGTGTACCTCTCTAATAGGAAATTGTGTACCTCTCTAATGGGAAATTGTGTGCCTCCCTAATAGGAAATTGCATACTGCTCTAATAGGAAATTGTATACCTGTTTTGTTGACCTCACAACAGCATATGGCCATATCAATAGATACTTCCTCTTCTCATCCATTAGAAAATGCCTTCAAAGTTCAGAATCCACTGAATGCATCAATCTCTTAGAGGAACTTTACCTGTCCATAAAATTGTACATGTTAAGTAAGGACTCCAATACAGAAACATTTCAAACTTTATCAGTAATACACCAAGAATGAAACGAGAGCCCCATTCACATTCACTAACACAGATTTAAAGAAATGGGAAGCATGTCATACCACATCACAAATGAATCAACTAATATAAGACTGTGATCCTGCTTTCCCTCCAAAGACCAGTTTACTGATGATGATGAGGACTGATGACATAGGTATTTATAGGTGTGATAAGAATTATCTTGAACAAAAAAAAATGAATATCCTTTACCAAGTGTTCCAAAAAATTGGGCCTAAAATAAACCAAATTTCCAAAATAGAAATAATGATCAGGAATTGGAATGAAAGCAGTGATGATATCTACACTGAATCAAGAAGGGTAGACTGAACTCTGTTGCCTTGAGTGGCAATCAGTGTAAGAGAAGGAAAAATTAAAATTCAAAACCACAGAGAAGTAAACAAAGAAACTATTCTACTATCTTTCTTAAGAAGTCATTGCAATTCACAGAAAATAATAGCAAATAGGTTCAGCTTTCGTCAGGTTCACACTCCTCCCTGATCCTTTGTTTCCTATTTAGAATTGGGTTTTCTGTTCTTTCAAAAGTCTTTATAATTCTCTTTCACTCCCAGTAGCAACTTGCATTTCTTTTTTATAATCCAATTCACCCCATGTAAGGCAGTAATGCCACTAAGACACAAGAGGCTAGTGAGTGTGAAAGTGTTAGAAAACAGAACCATTATTAAGGTGCAAGAACAATAGAAGAGTAATCAGGAAGACAGTAGATAATGATTGACATTCCATTTAAATTTTTGAGGATCAAAGTTGGCTGGAAAGTATAGAACTGAAAGAGTGTTCTATGTGTAAGAATAGAAACTGTTAGCTTAGAATTTATGGTTACATCTCACCTATTCAACTGTAGATTGATGAGACCTAGCTGCCAATCTAGTACTGCGCTTAAATTCATAAAGTCTACATACCATAGAGAAAAGTTCATCAGAACAATTACAATGAAAGTATTTATAGAAAAGGCACACAGAAGCAACTTTACGGTTGAGGGAAAGTGACTGAAGCCAAGATGCCAGGTCAGGACAAATGATATTGCTGATTCTTTTTTGTCTGTAGTGGCATTATTGCCTTGCTTGGGGTAAATTGATTAAAAAATAAATACCAATAAAAAAAAAGAAAAACATGCAGAGATTTGTGGCTGCTAACATCCTGAAGGGATATGGTATTTTATCACAACCATTAAAGCTCAGTCTGCCCTACTATTTAACCCATAGCTGGAGGAAGATGGAGTCATGCCTATTCCAAGGGCATTAGTGTGAATTGAACAAAATTGAATTGACTGGCAATTGAAATTGGCATGCCAGTTTAACTTTCAGTATTGATAATGTTATGCTATTCACACCTCCTCCTCCTCCTCCTTTGAGCATGTGGTTGTGTGGTTAGAACATTTGCTTTCCAACTATGAGACCCAGGTTCAAATCACACCATGGTCAATTTGTCAGGTAGGTGACTTTGGAAAGTGCCTGAAAATCATACCACAGTTTGACCCAAGCCATGTGAGTGAAATTGAGTAGACAGAACTATTTGGGAGCTGTTGATGTTAGCATGAAGTCACAAGTCATCGTGACTGAGGGTTTAAGTATACTGGCCTTGTTCAGACTGATGATCATGCCAGATAATATGTATTTTCTCAGAAACTTTAATTCACTTAGCATAGTTGCAGTATAAATGACAGGTGGGCTCTGTGGGTGTTTAACAGACACAAATGTGCCTGAGCAGGCGTCTGCAACAGGGATTGGCTAGCAGCCCTTGTAGACAGGTCTACTCGGATATGTGTGGCCAGCCAACATATTCTTAACACCTCCACATGGCACTTGAAAAGAAGGAAATTTTGTAAATTGAAGTCCAGCAGAAAATGACCTTTCATGTAATTTTTCAGGAGAGAAACAGTGCTCGTCTAAGGAGAGTCTAATGATTTGCTTTGGCATATCTCAACAACGTTTGACATATTGCCAATACAACACTTGTGGTTTGCTATTTTTACCCGAACCGTACAGGTCCTATTGGTGATTATATTTCATTAGGTTAGGTCTCAGATTTGTCATTAATGTCAGTGCAGTTTGTTCAATTTGAATTGATGTTTCCAAAAAGATGTTCTTTAGAATAGAATTATGGAAAGTAAAAAGTGCTTCAGAATTTTCTTATTAGTTCAGTTCTCGTCTACATAGGGATGTGCTTGTAGTGTAGTAATTATTGATGCAAGCAGTAGGATTGGCATGCTGAGTTTAAATTTCAGCTGATGACTTTGTGTTTGCTTTTGCCCCAAAATCCTTGGGATCCACCTCTTCTTTCTCCAGCTATGGGTTAAACAGCAGATATGACAGATTTATAGCCTTGGTTGGCAACCAGCCGAAGAGGAGGACAACTCAGAATTCAAAACCAGACTGAAGACGGATGAGCTCCATCTAGTCAACTTGCTTAGGCACATTCACTGCTGCTATGGCTGCAGTACATGTGGTGTCCCAATGAACCTAATATATAATATATATATATATATGCTTGTATCTTTCAATACACAACTGATGAGGCACATTTTTTCCCGCAGTTTCTTTCTGCGGTAGACCTATTATCATAATAATCAAGGAGGTTTCAGTCTGGGGAGTTAGGTGGCCAGATGTAAGAGGTTATGTGGTCACAGAAATTGTCTGATAGCCATGACTAGGTTTTCCTGCTTGCATGGCATGGTGCAGAGTCCTATTGCCAGGCACAAAGATTTGTCCTATACAAGGCCCAGGATAAGATAGAGTATTATGTTAAGGGGTTGTTTTTATGGATAGGAGAAGATAACAGTTAACTCTAGACTTGAACAGGTTAAGATTCTATTGATCATATATATATATATATATATATATATATATATATATATATATATATATATATATATATCAACTATTCAAGATGTATTATTATTTCATTGCAATTTAATACAGTAGATATGGATGACATTATGGTTACTTATGCAGAAAATGGAATCAGAGTAACAAGTTTCTAATTCCAACTAAGGTTGTTTACTTTGAATTACTGCCCTCTGGGAGAGCCATGAATTCTATAACAAACTCAACCATGAATAAAATACATGGACTGGCAGGGCTCTCAGATTAAGGTAAACAACTCAATTAGAAAGACAAATATAAATTCAGCCTGATTAGAGATGGACTTCAGCAGATTATCTTGTCATAGACACACGCCTGTTGCAGCTGCAATACATCTGTTTTCCCAATGACCTTACTGCAAGTTATGTAATTTAAAAAAAATTAATACAATATTTTTATCAGCTTCAAGCTATGGTTTTCCTAAGTTATTTTACATAAATTGTTGATTGGTGAGTGAAATGTTGATTATGGGTTTAAATGTGATGGCTTAGATGATATACTGGTTATTACAAACAGAAAGAGAATGATTTGAGAAGCAATCATGTTTTTTGTTCAGCGATTTTTTTTTATTTTTTTATTTTTAGCTACAATTAGGATATTAGTGGTTTCACTCTTTACTTTTAATTCGTTTTGGTATTTGATAAGTGGACACATCACTCAGATAATTGTTAATGAAATTGTTAAAGATCAATATGTTAAGTTCAATATTCTTATTTGGGATTATGTCAGGGAAGAACTTTTTCTATTAAAGAAGATTTAGTCACTGTGGAGGTCTCCAGTTTGTTTAAATTTAACTAAAAATGTCATGGGGTGCATGAGTGATAAACATATTTTATTCATGGCGAGCAATACCTTCTAAGTGATAAGTAAATGTAAAATCTACTAATAATTTAGTCAATATTGCCTTTTACCTTATGATTTTTAGAAAATCTTATTTAGTTGAATATCTTCTATATGCCATGTCCCTTCAGAACGTTACTGATCACAGCTCTCCACAATTTCCTCTCCTTTGTAGCTCTTAATAAATTTTGTCTTTTTGTTATCTCTCTTAAACCTTGTTCCACCATCCATTTAATCAAGCTCATTCTTCTTCTTCTATGTGCCATGTCCCTTCAGAACGTTACTGATCACAGCTCTCCACAATTTCCTCTCCTTTGTAGCTCTTAATAAATTTTGTTAATCATGGCAATATCACGGTAAAACACCAGTTCTTATATGATCACCAAAGTTAAGCAATGTTGAGCCTAGTCAGTACCTAGATGAGTAACCGTTTGGGAGTACCAGGTGCTGTAAGCTTGGATGTGTGGATGGTGTAAGGGATAACTACTCAGAATTGGAAATCAGTGAGATGAGTTCCAATTCCAGCTGGGTTTGTAATATTCACTTATGTAGAAATATCCTTGGAAAAGATATGAAACCATCTCTTCTCCCCCAGCTATGGGTTAATTAGTAGGAATTGTATCAGTAAATCATTATCTCAAAAATAATTCTTATAAACTAAAAATATTTTCTGGATTTAAATAACCTGCAAAAGCTGTAAAAAAAACCAACAAATCCATCAATCAATCTAAATATTGTTCCATGATCCATTTACTCAAGCTCATTAGTGAGGTTGAGTTGTTTTCCTCTGTATTTCCTGCCTTAAATCTGTCCTGTGAGTATCAGATTTTCCAAGCCCACTTTCCTTATTATGTGCTCCAGAAACTTCAACAATCTCTTCCTGATGTTAAGTATCTTTTTTGTTTCCATTTCTCTAATGAAGCTTTAATAAAAGTGAAACCTGTTAAAATTATAAATGTTTCCTATTTGTTTCTTATCCTATCTAGTCCTGGATATGACAATAAACTACATCTGGCAGCAAGGCCTCTGATCAGGAGATTGGAGGTTTTTAGGAGAGTGGAACCAGCTTAGAAAACAGCATTGATAATTTTGAAGAAATAACTTTGAATTCTTCGATTCACTCCATGGAACTTCAAAATTTCACTTTAACTCTAATTTGGACTATAAGTCCAATTCTGGCCATAAAACTGATTTGGTCCAAAACTTTGATTTGGGCTGAAATTCCAATTCAGGTTGAAAATTGAGTTTGTGAAATCATAAACTCTGCAGAACTTCAAAACCTCACATCATAAAATGTTTAACTCTGATTCCTTGGCATTTTGAAGAAATAAAACTAATTTCCTCAATTCACAAAGTTTTGGAGATATTTTAAACTGAATTTAAAAGAAATTTAATTTTTAAAATTCATAAAGTTTTTGTGTTATTTTAAACTCAATATAAATTAAAAACTTTTAAAATCACTAATTTTTTTCAGTTATTTTAAAATTTGAATTTTTAATTGTTTTCTCTTCATCCAGACACACATCCCAATGCTGGATGTTCAAGCATCAAATGATGGGCAGATTTTTCAATGCCGGCATCATTCCAAAAAGATATAAAATATGTGTATGTAGATCAAGTGCGGCTTGAGTTAGAGGGGTTTCAGGCACATAGATGTACAGATAGAATTTGCCGTTTATTTATTTCGAAGATATGTGAGCTTAAAGTTGTTTTCCTGATTTTTTTTCTCCTCTTTATGATTTTGAGTCACACACGAATTGCATCATTTCTTTCAGAAGAAATGTTTTTTTTTTATATTTACTTTTAATTTAACTTTGCTTATTCACTGAATATTCTGTGTGCCTGCGTGCGATTATGAATCTGAAGAAATCATTAGTTTCACTTCAATTAACCTTTTGCCGTATTCAGCCCAAAATATTTTGGATAATAAAAAATTAAAAGAAAAAAAAGACAAGCCTTAATCTGACTTCCTCTTTATGATTCGTAAAAGCCATATTTTCATACACTTATTGATAACTGATGAGGTACTCCAAAATGACTGACATTATATGACTAACTTCCAGTTACAATCCCCCCAAAAAAAAATTGATGGATGTTAGGGTTGCATGACAGTTATTTGTGTAGAAAGTGAAACTGGTGAGCCAAGTTCAAATTCTAGTTTTTAGTGTTTGATCTCCTTGCCCATAGCTATGGATTAAATAGTAAGACTTGTATCTGGAAAAATCATTGTCTTTCTCCCCCAAAAATGTTAATTAATTCACTCCAAAAAAAAAAAAAAAACCCCAAAAAACAATTATTCTTACAATCCAAAATATGCTTCAGCTTTAAATAACCCACAAAGGGTTGATAAATAGTAAAAAAAAAAAAACAAAAACAAACTGATCAAATCAATCAGTCGCAGTGTTCACTTTTGTATTAACTTTTATCACTCTGTATGTGACTTCATTTGCTATACAAAAAGTTAACCCTGCCACTCAAGATGACTGATCCCTGAAGAATAGTGTGTTTGAATTTCATGGTTGTGCTGTTGTATCCTGCTATGGCAACAGAAAACAACTTTGAATGAAATTAACAATAAGGATACTGCAATTGAAAAGAATGAAGTGTGATATACTAATAATGCAGAGCGCTAAAGGTTAATGCCTTTTTGGAAAAGGCATAAATCCATATCTTCTCTCCAAAACCACCACCAACTATAGATTAAATAACAAGGTAGACTGTATTTTGTAGTCTTGAATGACAGCCAGTCTAAATTCTCATATCTGAAATGATAGTGAAAATTTTAACACTAAATTCCTCAAACTGAAATAAATTACAGGGAACCACAAAAATGTGAATTTTGGCTAACAATGAACTTTGATAACATAATTATAAAAGGAATACTCTGATTTTCAAACTATAGAGAATGCAACAGGAAACCACTCCACAATCTTTCCAAAGACATAGCAATTCACAGATATTAAAGAAGGAATTTGTCGACAGCTATTATCATCTACATCTTTAAGGGGCATGACATCTATCTATCTATCTATCTATCTATCTATCTATCTATCTATCTATCTATCTATACACACACACACACACACACATATATATTCAGTTGTATGGATATGAGTTTGTGACCCTGGGTTTGTCTGATCACAAAAGCGTGAAACCCAGGACCACAAGCTCACATCCATACAACTGAATATTTTAACACTATCACTGATATTGAGCACTTTCCAATAAGTACTGCACATATAAAATAATAACAATAATAATAATATATATATATACAGTAGCGGCCATAATATAAGGAACGGAAACAACAAAGACATAAATATGTTTATTACTTAAAAAGTAATGCACGATTAGCAATTAAATTTTTACCGAATAAAGATTAGGGTGTAATGCATAAATATTATACAAAGTTACAAGAATTTACATAATAGTTTTTTTTTTAAATAAAGATTAAATGGAACAAAGGAAATAAGCTACTGGACAAAAGTTAAGGAACGATGTTAATAATTTGCATAAACTTTTAATTTACATTGTTAAAAAACTCGAGGGAGCTTTTTAACAATAAAGTTCATATATCATTAGGACTATTTTTAAGCAATATGGCAAATTCTACACACAAAACGCTCTCTTTTGAAGGAAAAAAACTCATTACCACTATCAAGAAAAAAAGTCAATTTCAGAAAATTCTGATATTGTTCATAGGTCTAAAAGTGTTGTTCATCATGTAATTAGCAGGTATAAAACCGATAAAACGTTAGATGCAAAACCAAGAACCGGCAGACCTCCAAAAACATCACAAAGAGAAGATCAAAGAAATGTTAGAATATCTACAAAAAACTGTTTTGAAACTGCTACATAATTGCCCATAAATTTAATGAAGAGACAGATAAGATCTCAAGGAAAACGGTTGCTCACAAGTTAAAAAATGCAAGATTGCATGCCCATATTCCAGCTTCAAAGCCTCTCATTTCAAAGCGAAACCAAAGTGCACGCCTGGAGTATGCGAGAGAACATGTTGTTTGGACTGACGCACAATGGGATACAGTTCATTTCAGTGACGAGTCCAAGTTTACTATATTTGGTTCTGAGGGCAAAACTTACATACGCCATAGAACAGGTGTAAGACTGTCTTCTCAATGTGTCAAGAAAACCGTTAAGTTTGGTGGCGGCAGTGTGATGGTGCAGGGAATGATTTCATCTGCAGGAGTTGGCCCTATCATCCGCGTACATGGCAACATCAATGCTGAGATTTACAAAAGGCTACTTCAGCAGCATGTGCTACCAAGATTACACCATAATCTTTATGAATCTCCTATTTTCATGCAGGACAATGCACCTTGTCACAAGGCTCAGAAGGTTATGGCTTTATTTGAAGAAGGAATCGCCCTAATGAAGTGGCCAGCCCAGAGCTCCGACCTGAATCCAATAGAAAATGTTTGGAAGATAATTGGAGAAAGGGCACAGAAAAGAAACCCGAAAAACCAGGATCACCTATGGGAGTTATTGAAAGACGAATAGGAGGGAATTACTGCTGATTTTTGCAAGAAATTAATTAGATCATGTGGTCGATGATGCAGAGAAGTCATTGAAAATACGGGGATGTTTACCAAATATTAAATTTTGTTGATATTTTGTTCACAATCAAGTATTAACAAGATCGTTCCTTAACTTTTGTCCAGTAGCTTATTTCCTTTGTTCCATTTAATATTTATTTAAAAAAAAACTATTATGTAAATTTTTGTAACTTTGTATAATATTTATGCATTACACCCTAATCTTTATTCGGTAAAAATTTCATTGCTAATCATGCATTACTTTTTAAGTAATACACATATTTATGTCTTTGTTGTTTCCATTCCTTATATTATGGCCGCTACTGTATGTGTGTATATATATATATATATATAATTCTGTGACTTCCATTAGTCTCTCCATCTGTCACACCTGTTAAAATAGCCATACATTGACTGATTGAAACCAAATTTTGGGAATAAGTGCAAACAGGTAAGGTGGTAAAAAGTAGAGTTGGTTTTATTAGGCTGCATAGCTTAGTACAATAAATTTTCATTCATTTTTTTGGAAAAATTGAAAGTTTTATTATTTAGCATACAAAATAGTCCTATTTTTAAAACAATTTAATGATTAAAATAACAAATATTTATTTAAGAAAAATTCAATATTGGTTTTTGGATATCTTAAGTTTTTATATTTCATTGATTAGTTTGCAAAATTGAATGAAACGTAGAGTTTGTAAATCTTGACAAAAAATCTTAGCAATAACTTTAACAACTATGAGGGTTTCAACACACATCAGTGTGTTGCAAAAAATTCTAGTATAAAAAAAATAGAAAAATTACATTTATTTTTTTATTGTTTTTTACTTTTTTTTATTTTTGTTTTAGTGTAAATTGAAAAACCACACAAGTCATTAATTTTGAGACGTCTTTCATCTAAAAACATCAGCCCCCCCCCAATCCAGCCTAGGTAGTTTCTTGTGTCCATCTTTTCTCTTCCCTATCATTATGCATTAAATAGCAAGTAATCTAGACTCTCTGGACTTAAAAGGGGGGTTACTTTATATTCTAAATCATTGAGAAGGCAGTCAGAATCTAAATCGTTATCTTTCCCAAGAAGTCATGGATAAAATCACAGATAGAATCTATTAACAGCCATGATTGCCTAGGCACAAATTTAAAGAAAAATTTACTTTTCAAATCTTCAAATGAGATGAACTCCAAAACAAACCATTCACCTTAGATATTTCATGAATGATCCAGTAACAATATCATTAATTGTATGGTCACCATTTTCAAGATTTTGTTCATTTCGACTTATTCAATGTTAGCCAGACCAGTCTTCAAGTGACTTTTCACCACATTTGAAATGCAATACCAAACATACACTTGTGTTTTAACAACAGCTTTAAAAGTGCATTAAAACAGTTTCTGCAGCAAGTTTCACCGAAAGAAAACAAAACTTCTTTCTTTTTTTATTTCTGTTATCAGCTATTGTAAAAGTCTGTGAATGTGCTTTTGAACACCAGAAAAACATCAAAGAAACAATTCAATTATTCCAGAACTGTGGCAGGCTGGTTTAAAATCTACACTTGACAATGTAATTTAAAACTACATCCAGTTCAAATGCCATATTTGATTTCCATGTTCTGAACAATAATTTGATGTCATAATGATTGCATTGAAGAGAAAAACTATTAAATTCTAATTTATTATCACAACAGCTACTTTCAATAATATTGTCAATCTTTTACAGAAAAAAAAATGATTTTGATTATTGTTTGCAACTGTGTTTGAAATACTTTTATCAAAATAGCTTCTTTGCTATTTTGAAATCATGAACTTTGATATTCAGTGATATTTTTTTAAAACCCATTGAAGATGAGAATTTCAAGTCTTTGACAGCAGGATTTCAGTATCTCATTCAAGGACTTGAGCTCAGAGAAAATAACATTTAGAAAGAACTTTAGGGTTCTTTTAAAGTTTACTTTATGAAGACATTCTATATGATCCTCTGCCATTTGGCCATAACAATTAAAGGAGTAAATTGATTGTTAACAATTGAATTGCAAAAAATTTCTCTTTACAGAGAAATTTTACTTCTATCTTTATCTAAAAATAAAGGCAGCTCAGTCAATTTTTTTAAGGATGTTCTTAAGTTGAATGGATTAGGACACTTACCATCTTTAAAAATATATAATGTATATATTTTTTCTCTCCTTAACTTTTCGTTTGAAAGAAATCAATTGTATAAACTGAAAGTGAAAACCGTACAGGAATTTATTTTTTTATGGTAGTCACTATAAATAAGTTATACTATTTAGCCTCATCAATAATGCTGCTACTGCTACCATCATTACACTCTTACCACTACTACTACCATCATGCATCTCCTCCCCCATTAGTGATAGGTTAAATAGTGGGACTTGTATCTGCAAAATCATTTTTCTTAAAAAAATCGTTATTGAAATATTCAATCGTAGCAAAAATAAAAATTCTTACAATCCCTAATGTTTCAGCTTTAAATAACCCACAATGGGTTGATAAGCTGTAAAAAACAAATCAGTTAATCACTCAAAACTACTACCACCACCACCGCCATCACATCTACATAATACTACTGCTACTATTATTACTATGACCACCACTAACATCATCACACCACTCCTATTACAACTGTCATCATCACCACCATCAACTACTGTTACTACCATCACAACAGTACCATCTTCACAACTACATCACACAACCATACCATTTTCACCACCTCCATTGACATTACCAACACAATAACTAACCTTTTAAAATGTAGTTTACCTAAATAAAGGAATTATTTACTTTGTATATTTTTGTCGTATAGATTCTTGCAATTTTTACATCCAGATGCCTTCCTGGCTTCAAGTTTTAAAGTTAATTAATGTGTTTATCTTGAAAGAAATTGACTTCTTCTTTTAAATAGGAATATTTAATTTTCTCTGACAATTCCATTCAATCAAAATTCTGTGAAGAGAAAACCAGAAGACAATATTGTGAGGAAATCTAAAAAAAAAACTTTGATAAAATGACTTTTAGTAGAATTATTACGTTTGTTATTCATTAAGAAAAGCTGCAGACAATAAATTCTGCCTATCTGAAATAACACTAAAAATTTCAACAATAGATTCATCAAACTAATACCACTTACACAGAGTCAGAAAAGAGTGTGAATTGTGTCTAACAATGAACATTAATAATATAATTATAAGATGAGGTTTCACTGAGATTCAATTATTTATTAATAACTTATATGTTACGTCTCAGTTGGTGCAATTTTTAAAAAAGGTCAACTTCTTCCATCAACAAACCAAATATTGACAAAAGCACTGAGCAAAAATTATAACTTATTACCATATTAGGATTCGGCTTGTTCCTTGATTAGCATGTGCATGCTCTGCCATTACCACAAATTAATAATAGCCTATTCCATTTTTGATTGTGAGAAAAGATGAAAGAAAAATATATATCAGAGATGTTGATTTTAGTGAAAAAAAAAAGAAAGCATTCACAAGAAGAAATAACGCTTATTTTGATAACAAAAGATTTATTTTGAAACAAAAATGATGTAATATTTCATTAATAAAAAAATATTATGGTCTGGTGCTTCCAGCATATATCTAGAGATCCTTGATAAAATCCAAAGAATCAGCAATATTATTAGTCCTGATCTGGCATCTCAACTTCAGTCATTTCCCACCAAAGTAAAGTTGCTACCCTGTGTCTTTTCTATAAATATTTTCATGGCAACTGTTCAGATAAGCTCTTCACTATAGTACTCTAGATTTTATGAATTTAAGTGCAGTATTAGACTGGCAACAAGGTCTTAATAATTTACAGTTGAGTTGGCTAGATGCAACCATAAGTTCTATGCTAACAGTTTTTTTTTTCTCGCCTGTGGAACTCCCTTCCAGCTCCATGCTTTCCAGTTAACTTTGATCTTCAAAGATTTAAATGCCATGTCTATTGCTATCTATTGTCCTCCTGATTACTGTTCTTTTGTAAAGTTTGTTTTCTAATTCTTCCACGCCCAATAACCCCCTTGTGTTTTAATAGCTTTACTCCTTTGCTTGGGGTGAAATTGATTAAAAAACAATAAATAAATAAAATCTCTAGTAAATGAAATAAAAAATTACATTATACATTCTGCTATTACTCCAGATAAATAATGGACCATTTGGTTTTGGTTGCTAGGAAAGATGGCAGAATACAAAATATCAGAGACATTTTTGGTTTTAATGAGAAAAAGAAAGCATACATAATATCAAAGAGAAGATTCAGGAAATGATGATCAAGCACTTAATACCTGCTTCTTGTGAAATGAAAATAAGCAAAAAGGGGAATGAAAATAAACAGAAAGAAGAGAAGAAAAAGAATTTGTTTCTAATGGTAAAATGGATGCATATTATTTTTTGTCCTTTCTAATTCTATGTATCTAAATTGTCTTCTTGAATATTATTCAAGTTTCATAGATAATTGTCCTTCGTTAAGAAAAAATACTTTAGGTGGTAATCAGGATACAAAGAGGAAATGAATAACAATGGGATAAAAAAGATAAAAACAAGTGTTTCCTATTTGAAGAAGGTTGGAGAGTTCAATGGCTGAAGCATTGGGCTAACAATAACAAAGGTTAGGACAATAGTCCAAATGTTAATAGTGTTTCTTTCACCTGTTCACATCTATGCATCAAAATCATCATTCTCTCTCCTTAATCTCTTTCTCTTTTCCCTGGTAGAAGAGACAGATTGCTAGGAATCAAAGAGAGTTTGACAACACCATTTGCATGAATTTGATTTTGGTGTACAACTCTATGCAACAGAAAAGACCACGCACATGGTCAGAAGTGCCTCCTTCACGGCTCAAAGGACACTGAGACAGGCAAGAACTGGCAAACCTGGTTGTATTGGGATGTCAGATACTTGGTCTGTCAAGGTCCACTGTGGTTACACCAGCCTGACTGGCGCTGCCCTCTCTACCAGTTTGGCTGTTGAGATCATGTAGATTAGCACTTCTTAAACGTTTTTCATTCATGATCCCATTTTTCATCATGAGATATTTTGCGATGCCCAGGTATTAAATATGAAATAAAACATACAAATAAATACTTGAGTCATTTATTTTTTTGCTGAACAATATACATATAAAAAAGTTATATTATTTGTCAAAATAAAAGTAGTTTTATGATTTGTTTCAAGTACAAAAATAAACCAAGTAAAAAAAAAAAAAATAAACCAAAGTAAAAATCAATGAGATAGATGTCCTTGTTTTTTGCTGCATAACAAATTAAACCTTGGTGTAATATTTGACACTACTGGACGTAAAACATCATCTATGTTTGTCAGCATTGAGCAATTTTTAGTTTTAATAATGGTTAAACCTGAAAAAGTCATTTCACATCAGTATGGGCTGCTAAATGACAAAAGATCATGTCGTGCCATTGCAGAAATTGTGGGAAATTCAGTTTTAGCTCAAATCCAAAATTCAGTCAAAGATTTTTTGTAAATTCAAATTTCAAGTTTAAGTCACTCGATTCCACAGTGAATTCAAGTGTTTGAATTTAATTTTAGTTTAAGGAGTGCTGGTATAGATCATTGCCTATTGGAGATTTGGAGGTTGATTGCCTTCAGTCTGGTCCTTCTTCTTCAACCTTGCTGCCATGGGTGGCCCTTCTCTTCTGGGATCACTGGAACAATTAAGCCCTTTACCATGACAAGGAACACCAATATAATGATATAAATAACTTTTTTTTTTATTTTTTCAACAAAGAATTGTTTTATGTGTGTTTTTTTTTATTTTAAGGAATTTTTTTTCATGAAGAGAATTCAGACCAGAATAAATGGGATTCTAAATCTGAAATTCACAAAAATAATTATCTTCCTGTCACAAAAAATTTACAATCTAAAAAAAATTTCTGGCTTTAACTAACATGCGAAGTATTGATAGACCATAGAAAATGAATCAATCAGTTATCAACCACAACCCAGAACTGCAGTTAAGTGTTCACACTATGAGCCTTTTTATTCTGGATAGGGATATGGTTTACCAGGGCTACATCCCAGTTTTGAAGTATGTTTTCCTTCTAGACTAGTTGCTAACCATGGCTAGAGAGCTCAGTCTGTCTTGTTATTTAAACCATAGCAAAGGGGAGAAGAGATGGATTTATACCTTTCACAAGGGTGTTTGTGTAAAAATGAATGTAATGCACTTGACAGAAAATCTGAACTCGGTTTGTTGATTCTGAGCCACTAACGCTTATGTTATATGCACAGATATAGTAGCATAAAAGGTGTAATATATATATATATATATATATATGAAGAAAAATATATGGAAAAAACAAACAAAAATCCTTATATGCAATTATGCTGTTTTAATGTTAATATGTCAACGTCGGACATTTCAGTCTAATAAACCATCTTCAGGACATATTCATAACATTAAAACAGCATAATTGCATATAAGGATTTTTGTTTGTTTTTTCCGTATAGTTTTCTTCATACTGTCGGATCTATATCCATATATTTGCTTACATATATATATATATATATATATATATAATGTGATGCACACATTGTACAGAAAAAAAATCTCAAGGTTCTCCATGTATATGGAAATCAATGCAACTTTACAAAAGTGTAGACATAGTAAATTCCAGAATGTGTAGAACTGTCCTCCTAAGAATTTCCAGTATGAATTTAGATTTTTTAAAACCTATTCATAAAACAAATGAACCCTTATTTGATCAATAAAAGCTTAATTTTAATGTTTGGTTGATTTTTATTTAGCAGCATATCAACGTCTAATGCCGAAATCTAAATATTTCAAATGCAATTGTATGCCTTCAATTACAGATAAAATGTATTGTTGGTATTTTTAGTATAAAAACGTATTTTTATACTTTCATAGCTTTTTGTTTTTGTTTGGGTGTTCACTATTTACCCATAGTTGGGACCCTAACAGGTGCTACCACCCAGAGTCAGAGTGGACCTGGGAGCAACAGCAATTAAGAAGTGGTTCTATGCTCCTCAAAACCTCCAGTCTCCTGATCAGAGGCCTTGCTGCCAGATGTAGTTTATCATCATACCTAGGACTAGATAAATTTAATCTTGCACCTTCTCACTGCATATAATTCTGTGAGCAATTGATTCATGGCTGTTAATGTTCCCAGATTATTGACATGCCAATAGAGAAGAAAATTATTGCACAGTTTTGATATCATAATCTCATTCTCGGTAGAATTTGTATTTGGCCTATAATGCAGTCATGTTGACTGCAGGGAAGACTGTGTGCAGCTAGATTCATCAAATGTACTGATTGCTTGATTTGTTTTTTTGTTTTTTTTAGGGCTTATCAACGTATATATAAGAACCAGTGTTTCAACATGATATGAGCATAAGATCTATTGAATATTAATGAAAATCAATTTCTTTTTTGTTTTCTTGTGATTGATTTCACCCCAAGCAAGGCATTAAAGCCACTAAGAAACAAGGGGTTACTGGGTGTAGAAGAATTAGAAAACAGAAACATTACTAAGGAGTGAGAAGAAAGGAGTAAATTGGGAAGACAGTAGATTGATTTGAAGATTAACGTTGACTGGGAAGCATAGAGCTGGAAGAGTATTCCACAAGTTATATGTACGAAAAAAGAAACTGTTAGCATAGAACTTATGGTTACATCTAGCCAACTCAATTGTAAATCGATGAGACCTTTCTGCCAATCTAGTACTGCGCTTACATTCATACAGCCTACGTACCATAGTGAAGAGCTCATCCGAACAATTGCCATGAAAGTATTTATAGAAAAGGCACAGGTAGGCAACATTATGGCGGTGGGAAAATAACTGAAGCTGAGACACCAGATCAGGGCCAATAATATTGCAGATTCTTCTTTGGATTTTATCAAGGAGCTCTACATATATAGCAGAAGCACCAGATGTGGCAGTAATATTCTAAGCATGGATGAATGGTAGATTTATATATATGTAAGATAGATTCTGGAGAGAAAAATTGTCTTGCATGACACAGTTAACTAACTTTCTTAGCAGCTGACTTAGCAATAGATTCAATATAGTCTTTCCACTTCATGTCAACTGAGAACATTGGCTTGAGGAGGTGTAACAGTTCATTCTTTTGGATGTTAGCATTTTTAGACAAAAAATATTTTCAGCATAATCTCCTTCATTTATGATAGCTCATTTTTTATGGTTCTACAGAAAGATAGGGAGAATATCATGGACTGATCATGTGAGTAACAAGGAAGTCTTAAGGAAAATCAAAACAAAAAGCACTTACAATCAGAAAGAGAAAGTTGTAATTTCTAGGGCACATAATGAGGAAAGAGGGCTTAGAAAATTTAACACTCACAAGACATACTGTAGGCAAGAAGAGGAAAGCAGTGAATAACTTACTAAAACAGCTTGTGTAAGTGGATGGCAGAACAAAAATTATGAAAGTAGCAAAAAGATAGGGCTTACTAAGAGCTACAAAGAATAGGACATTTTGGAGAGCCATGATTGCCAATATCTGAAGGGACACAACACATAGAAGATCAGGGTCTCAGGCTGTGCTGAGCTTGTACTTTCTGATACCATATTATTTTTACTGCACAAGATTTTGTAATGTTCAGTGGCGTTACTTCTGTAATCTTCATGATGTTTGAGTTGAAGAGGTAAAGATTGTAGTGTAGAGGTTTACTGTTAAAATGGTTATGATGAATGATGTGTGTAATATGAATGAAAGAGGGGGTAGGAAGTGGAGATTTTGAGGAAAAGAAGGATAGATAATGATTGATCCTTGACTTGAAGAGTTTGACTGTATTATTCAGGAAAGCACCTTCATGGGAGTCTGTTCTACAAAGTGGCAGTTCTTGGAGTTCTTTTCTGGACAGTGTACATGTTTCAGTTGGTGAATGCTGCCATAATCCTTGCCTTCAGTTCATCTTTGGTATTACAAGGAGTTTTGTTGGTCTCTCATTCAACTGCATACCACACATAATAATCAAGGGGGTTGCAGTCTGGGAAGTTAAACGGCCAAATGTAAAGTGTTTTGTGGTCACAGAAATTGTCTGACTGACATGATTTGCTTCTCCTGCTTGAGTGTCATGGTGCAGAGTCCTGTTACCAGACATAGTCTTCCTGCGGCTACCCTATTGACCCACTGTCTCCTCAAGGAACTTGATATAGGTCTCTATATTGAGCCTGAGGCCATCACCAATAAATTCAGGAGTTCTTTTCTAATCAGAATGATCAGATTGAGTTTTCTGAGCTGCCATACCTTCATAATCACTATTAGACTCATCCAACTCTTTCCAAATCCTTTGCAATCTTCAATTGACACCCAAATCTTTGTATTGTAGCGTCTGGCATGAATACCAAGCACTACAACATGCCATTTCCAAATTTGAATTGTCATGGTGCTCTTTTTCTCACAGACAGTGCCCAACTGACCTTACTATACTCTACAATTGACAAAATCAAAAGCAAACGACACAAAATTAAAATATAAAATGGCGACAATTTACCCATCGCACCCTGTAGGTACACCAATAATTTTGTAGACTAATGATAAAAAAATTTATATAACAAATATTTAATTTTGAACCTAATCTCCTTCCTTGTCAATGCACTTAATTTAGTAGTGAATATGTGGATACATATGTTCCAAAAGCATTTATTTTACACTACAAATATTTAATTTTCAACATAATCTTTTTCCTTGTCAATGCACATAATTCAGTGATGAATATTTATGTACATCAATAGATCTGGAACCTAATGATAAAAAAGCATTTATATAAATTTAATTTGTTAAAGCACTTAATTAAATGGGGTGTATTGATTGTATATATTGATCAAGCATTATGCAATAAACATTTCAGATCTAATGTAGCTAATAATGAGGTGTTAAGCTATTCCCACACCTAGCTGTAGTCTAAGAGTTGATTGTGTTCTTGTTTTGAAAATCAGGAATCCTATTTCTCTGCACTTAGATATAAAAATTGAACAATCAATCTGGGAGCCTGGAAGCTTCAATGGGACAAAGATATTTCCATTGGTATATTTTATTTATTTTTTTGCTAAAAACCCTAAATTGACCACTTTTTCTGAAGTCTTCTTGGAACCTAAGACTTAAGTAATGACTTAAAATTGGGCTCTAACCCTCAAATCATTCTGGGAATTTTATAAGTAAGAAACAAAATTAAAGAACTCAGAGGGCAGATTCTTTTTCATCTGTGAGTTAGTTACTCCAAAAATAAAAAAGAAATGAGTTCTTCAGTATATATATATATATATATATATATATATATATATATATATATAAAAAAAAATAAAAAGTTTAAGTGTGAGCTTTTGTTCAAAATGATTCTATAGGCTTCCAAAATCTTTTTGTCGGTATTAATGAAAGACACACAAAATTTTGCATTTGCTTAAACTGTTTGGAGAATTACAGACATTTTACAAAACGTACAGAAATTGAATCTGTGAAATAGAAGATGCTAATGCTTAAAAATTACAGAAATGCATACATAGAAAATAAAAATCAGGTAAAAAAAATATTCAAATTGGTTCCTTTATGAAAAACTCTGCAATTTCATAAAAGATGAAACTTTTCATTCAAGATTTTTTGAAAATCCCAGAATTCCAGAGTAGTGATGATTTTATTGCTCTAAACCATTTATTCACACCAAAAACTAAATGACCTCCTTTACATTTCTTTAACAAACTTTATATTTCGAGCCATCTATGCAATTTTTAGTCTTTATTTAAACCATTTTTTTCTGTAAATACAAACTAATATATAAAATATCCTCCAGTATTGTAATGTATCCATTAATTTTTCTTGGAGATTATTTAATTGTTTCTTTGTTTTCTTTTTTTTAATCATTTCACCCCAAGCAAGGCAAGAAAGCCACTGACATACAAGGTTACTAAGTCTTAGAGAATATAAAAAAATCACTATTAAGGAGAGAGAACAATAAAAAGAGGAATTAAAAAAAGAAGATAATGATGGACATTGCATTTAAATTTTTGAAGGTCAAAGTTGACTGGAAAGTGAGAAGCCAGAAGAGTAGTTTCACAAGTGAAAAGTGTGAGAGAAGAAACTGTTAACATAGAACTTACGGTTGCATTTAGACATTTCAAGTATAAAATGACGAGACCTTGCTGCTAATCTAATACTATGCTTATATTCATAGTCTAGGTATTATAAAGGAAAGTTAATCAAAACAATTACCATGAAAGTTTTTATGGAAACAGAGCATAGAGAAGCAATATTACAGCAACTGGAAAGTGACTGAAGCAGAGATGCCAGGTCAGGACTAATAACATTGCAGGTTCTTCTTTGTATGTTATCAAGAATCTCTAAATATATAGCAGGAGCACCAGACCAGATGTGGCAGAAATATTCAAAGGATGAATGAATGATAGACTTATAAATATGTAAGATAGATTCTGTCAAAAAAAATTGTCTAACACAACACAGTGAACCAACTTTCCTAGCAATTGATTTAATATACCATAATTTCTTGAAAATAATATGCAATTTTTTACTGTAAATTACAGGTGATAGTAGGGGTGTGTATTATAAATAGGTTTAAACAAAAATATTTTTTTGTTATTGACTTGTAATAATAAATATGTACTTGTTCTAAAATAAGAAAGATATTATCCCAATTTTTATTTTAAATCCAACAATAATAATTGTAACATTTTTTTGTCAATAAATTTATGTTTATCAGTAACCGCATTTTTTATTTGGCAAAAAATAGAATATTTATAAAAAGGCAAATTCCGAAGAAAGGAGAATATCAAGTTAAAAATTTATTGAAATTTTAATTTTCATCATCATCATCACTTTTCTATTTTGTCCTGTTCAAAATTATCTTCAGCTTCTTCATTCTCTTACCAAAGGATGTCATCTTCAGAGCCATCCATGGCTGTCGGGAGACAACACTTCTTGAAACCTCTCTTTATAACCTCGTCACTGACGGAATCCCATTTTGGTGGTAAAATAAAATGTTATATTTATCGAGAAAACCACATGGTAATTTTCAATATTATTTTATCCGCTTAGTTTTGATTTTATTCTTAATGTCAAGGTTGACAAAATGTCTTTACAATAATTTTTTTGACAAAATTTATATATGCGTATTATACATAGGGATAGATATATTTCTTAATTTTTGGATCATTTGTTATGGTGCGTATAATTTATGGGTGCATATTCTTTTTGAGAAATTACGGTAATCTTTCCACTTCATACCAGTGGAAAATGCTAGTCCAAGAAGACACAATGAGTCACTCTCCTGGAGGTTAACATCAGTTATGATGATGGAAGGCAAAAAGGATTTTTTCTGATGATTAAAATATGTAAAATGTTAAAATGTAACTGAACTGCAATAGAACCAAATCAATGGTCATCAATAAATCCTGAGAAACCACAATGCCACTTGAGAATTGGCAATAAAAGAATTGAGGAGGTAGATTTAATTATCTTGGAAGCATGATTACAAATAATGTGAGACGTAAGATGTAGATCAAGAAACAAATTGCCATTGTAAAAATGAAATTTCAGGATGTACATCCCATTTTTGAAGCTGAAGATTTGTCTGATCAAGTATTAGATATGGTTGATGTTGAATATGCACAAATATACAAATAAATATATAACAGAAATATTCTTGGCTCAATTCTAAATTGTGTTACTTGAAGTTATTAGAAATTTTATATTCTTCAAGTAACACAATTTAGAATTGCCAGGTACAAATAAAGAACAACATATCAAGTAGTCTGTGTGATGATTCTAGTAGCAGTTAGGATAACAGACCAAGTGGAAGTAGTAAGAAGAGTCATTAAGAAATTTGCCTGTGTCTAGTCTGAACTATATTTTTTATAATCAGTATCACCCCATGCAAGACAGAAAAGCCACTAAGTTACAAAGGGTTACTGGGCATGGAATAATTATGAACAGAAACATTAATAATAAGTGGGAAGAGAAAAGATTAATCAGGAGGACTCTTGATAGTGACTGACATTGCATAAAATTTTTGCAGATTAAATTTGACTGGAAAGCATGGAACCAAAAGGGAATTCCACACATGAGAAGTGCGATAGAAGAAACTGTTAGCATAGAACATACAGCTACATCTATAAAGTTCAACTTTAAAATGATGATCTTGACAACAGTCTAGTATGGCACTTAAATTCAAAATGACTAGGTAGCATAGCAAAAAGCTCATCTGAACAATTATCATGAAAATATTTATAGAAAAGGAAAAGAGAGGCAACCTTACAGCAGTGGGAAAGTGACTGAAGCTGAGTTTCCAGATCAAGACTGATAATATGGCTGATTCTTCTTGGGATTTTATCAAAGAGTTTAAGGTAAATAGCAGAGGCACCAAACCATATATGGCAGCAATATTCTAAGCATGAACAAATGAACTAAAAAAGAAAATTTTTTTTAAAAAAACACCTAGACAATTTCTATAATATAAAAATTTGGGATTTTATCTGCTTTTTTTCTTTCTTTTTTTTTTCAATTTTTTTTTTTTTTGAATAAGTTGAATATTTTTAAAAGGCCAAATTTTTGTTCTCTTTACCTTCAACAAACCACTTTCATGAAATTAGGAAGCAAATCCAAGACTCTCTCATGCAGACAGTTTGCATAGAAATGTCTTAGTGATAATCATAAGCCAGATATTTATGCAAGATCTTACTGATTTTGAAGTATAATAGACTGACTGACATAATTTTTCTGTTAGGTCTTTATACTTTGAGTTAGGTTTATTGTATTAGACATCACAAAATGAGAATTATGATTGATAGAATCGCACACTGTTTGACATTTGATGTTATTTGACTAAATTGGTATCTTAGATCGACTCTCTTGTTGTGGAATGATCTGTGAAAAGAAATAAAAGTTCAGTGACAATAAAAGACAGAATATCTCAACTGAAACACGATCGTAGGTCTCCGCAACTTCCTATCTTTAGTAGTTCTTAATAATGTGTATCTTTACAGTCTCTCCCAGTCCCTGTTCTGCCATCCATTTATATAAGCTCATCAGATAGATTACTCACTGTTTACCTCTTGCCTTCAGTACATACTGTGAGTGTTAAATTCCCTTAGCCCTATTTCCTCATAATGCACCCTAGAAACTTTAAGTCTCTTTCTGATTCTAAGTATACATAGCCTTTTATTTTTGTCATTTTCCTTAAAATTTCCTCATTGCTTACATAATCTGTCCACGGTATTCTCAGCATCCTTCTGTAGAACATTTCTGTTACTTCAAGTCACCTCTTGTGAATTACCACAGCTGTTCTTGAAAGTTAGTAAACTGGTTTACTGAGATTTTCTCCAGTTTACTCTCTTTCCCACTTCCTGTTCTGCCAGATATTAACACAAGTTGGTCTGTCTCTCGTTCCTTCAATATCTTGTGAGTGTCAAATTCTCCAAGCTTTCTTTCCTCATTATGTGTCGCAACAATTTCAACTTTTTTCTTCATTTTCCTTAAAACTTTCTTGTTACTTACATACTCTAACCATGGTATTCTCAGCATCCTTCTGTGGAATGACATTTCCACAACTTGAAATCTCATTTTGGGAACTGCAGTGACAGTTCAACTGTTTTCCTGTTGCCTTCTTTATAGTTTTGAATCCAGAGTTATCCTTCTTGACTGCTTACTCTATCAAGACTAGAAAGCCTAGTCTTCTCTTTTATGTACTGATGGCAGGAGAGGAAATGGGTACTTTCCCTTTCTCCAAAGCATGGTACAAGGTAAATGCAACAACCTCTGTTGGAAGTTAAACATAGCCTGTCAATTCTATTTTCTGTATTGATAACCATTATGCCACCTGTTCATAATAAGCACAAAATCCATCATTTTTATGTCCCATAAGTAAATACAATTAACAAAATTGGCACAATGTTTGAAATGAGAAACTATATAGATGGAACGATATAGATGGAAGCATGAATTCCTTAGGGAAATCATCAACAATAAATTCGTATTTTTTAATTAACCTTCTCTCATATGTAATTTGAAATTCCATCAAAATTGGTTTTGGCATTGGGCAAAGCCAGAACAAACACACCAAAAAAGATTATGTGAGAGTTTAAGAAGTACATATTAGTTGCGATAGGAGCCTCAGTCGTTTAAGTGAAGAAGTTCATCTGTGATTCTATCCTCATCAAATAGGGTTTGAATTTTTCTTACTGACTGAAACCCCAAAAATGTAATTCCAACCAGAATATAATTTGAAGTGTTTCTCTCTATCACAATATCTGTATAAGACATGATCACATATACAGAAAGTATTTTTTACTAAGAACTTCCGAGATGTTTTAACACTCAAATTCTGCAACTTGTACTGATTCCATTATTATTTGCTTTAAGGAATTTTTTTTTAATTATCTTTGAATTAAAACTTTTTGAACAAACTTTATTGCAAGTCAGGAAAGGTATGTATTTTGAAAATTAAATTTTGTGATTAATTTTGTCTGCATATTGTCAGACAAGGTGTCTTAATCATTTTAATCCACAGGATTAACTCTTAATCTTGTTTAATTCAAGGAATCTTGATTTACTCAGCAGTGATATTAATAATCTAGAATGATTGGAATTTGTTTGTGTTTGGAAAGTTTTCAAGAATTTTTAATCATGATGTCATTATCCAAAAACCTAAGGTTTTAGAGTTTGTTTCTTTTTCTATTAAATTCTACAGAAAGGATTCCAACTTAAAGAAATTTGGAAATGCTTAAAAGTCGAGTTACCATTATGAACTCCAGGAAATCTCAGATGCCACTTGAGAGATTCTTTTATGGAAATTTAAAACTTTAATGAAAAAAAAAAAAATCCCTTCATTCAATTTGATCCTATAATTCATCTTTGAATATCAAATTGAATTTAATGAGTCACAAAGTTGTGCATCAGTTTTAAACTAATTAAAATCCTTCAGAAGAAAAAAAAAAAATAAAAAAAATAAAAAAATAAAAACTTTGTAGAAGATGAAGACATTATAAAAAATGGCAACGGTAATAATAGTTCTTTATAATGTTTTGACTGACTTTTTCATTTAGTTAAAATAGTGTCATTGCAGTTACTCTATAACAATGAGTCTTGTATATAGATAAAATATAGTCAAAACAGATGCTATAAAAAAAGATTAGGGGCTATGATTATATTCAGATTGGAAACTATCAAAAAGCCAAAAAAAAAAAAAAAAATAAAATAAAGAATCGTTTTTTTTTTATATATGATTGATTAGTTTTTTTATGGCTTATCAACCTTTTGCAGGTTATTTGAAGCCAGAAAATATTTCTAAATTGTAAGAAATTTTTTGAGATAATAATGATTTAATAATAGAAATCTTAACCCATAGTTGAGGTGGGGGGAAGAGGTGGATGCATACCTAGGCAGAATTTGATAAACAAATAAGAAATTATAACATATATATAAAGTTGGGGATTAATTCTATATTCAATATATAAACTGATCCCTCACTTTGCGACCACGGTATTTTCTATACATTTATATTCCAGAGAATGTAAATAAATCTAAAAGACATGCCTGTGTAGCAAATCCATATTTGAGTGATGGATTGATTCATTCATTTTTTACAGCTTATCAACCCTTTGCAGGTTATTTAAAACCAGAAAATATTTTTTAGATTGTAAGCTTTTTTAAAGCTAAGAATTATTTTACTGATACAAATTCTACATAGCTGGATCAGAAGAGGTGATTAATACCATTTCCAAGGGTATTGGCACATAAGTAAATATAATGAACCTGACTGGAATTGGAATTTAGTTCTCAGATTTTCAATACCAAGATTTTATCCATTACATCCACCCGTACATCCAAGTTTACAGCACATGGTATTCCCAAACAGTCACCCATCTAGATATTGACCTGGCTTGACATTGTTTAACTTTGGTGATTGAATGAGGACCAGTGTTTCAATGTGACATGGCCATAAGCCTTAATTTTTTCATCTAAACAAGTAAAGTGCAGGAGTAAAATTCTTTCAAGGCTACATAAGGGCTACATAAGAGCAACATAAGGGTGACATAAGTTGAAAAGAATTTCTACTTAACCCCTATCCTTTTTTTTTTTTTTTTCATAGTAAAGGAAAGCAAGAAGAAAGGATCAATTGCAAGAAGACAGAATGCAAGGTTGTCAGCAAAAAGGAACATCCCAACATGCAAATTGCAAATTGCATATATCAAAATCAAACAAGTACAACAAATTAAATATATGTGAAGCGTTTTAACTGAGGATGGTTCTAGAGGATATTGAGTAAGAATAATTAAAAATAATGAAAGACAAAAAATAAATTACAACAAAAAGTTTCCTTAGGAACATAAGGAAAACATCACCAGTCTATAACAATAAATCCAGAAACTGCAAACTCTGTCTGGAGGAGAAACTAGCTATAATCCCCTTATCAGACCAACACAAATTACTAAATAAATGTTCAGAACTTATTTCAAAATACTGACATGAAAACCAGTTTTTACTCCGTTATTTCAAAATCAAAAACAAGGTGTGAATACCATGTAAAATATTTTAATGATCCAACGTCACTTCGGAACAGTTGTTACAACTGAGAATTGAAATTTCTACAGTAATCTACGCCCTATTAAAATACTAAAAATAGAAAAACAATTTGAAAATGAGATCAATTGATGTAAGTTAGCATCCCTTCTACTTTATCAGATGTTTTGATTGTAAAAGTTGTTTAACAACTGTGAAGGAAGAATTTTATATATATATATATATATATATATATATATATATATATATATATATAAAAGGAAAATTATATAAAGATTATAATTTATTATATAAATAAATAATAATATTAATTTTAAATATTAATAAAATAAATATTAATATCTTATAAGTTACTTATTAATCAACATTCTTTTACCTACATCAGAAGATTATTTATCAGATGAGATGAGTAATAATAACTATGAGGAAGATACTCATTCAAAATGGAAAGGTATATATAAGGGGACATTGTTAATATTTCCATGGTTGAAAATGCCAAAGACCTAAGTTGTTAAATCTGAAAGAAAAAGAAAAAAATCATTAGACGCTTAAACTTAATTCACATTTAAAATCAGTCTAAGTTATTGGAACACCCTTTATATAAAATGCAATAAAATATTTTATCATGTAGAGATATTATTTCCAAGTCATTTTTAAGTGATAAACTATTGGTTTCATGAAAAGAAGTTAGATTCTCTTGATAGTGGTACAAGTAGTAGATTCTGTTAAGTGTTAGGATTGCCACGGTAATTACTAGTATAGAACATTGATGACTTAAACAGATAATAATATTCGTTTTGAAGAGCTTATCAAATCAGTAGCTTCTGCATGACTGAGTAAAATATGCCATGTGATAATGGAAGACACACAAGAGGGTTCATTGCATGGGAGAAAGGAATAAAAGGAATGGAGAAAGAAAAAATAATTTTGCGGTTAAGGAAATTGAGGGCGGATAAGTTTAAAGCGAGAGAGAAATGAATGTGAAAGAGAAAATTAAGGTTGTTCTAACAAAAGGTGAAAAAAAAAAAGGAAATGAAAAAAGGGGCAGCAAAAAAGACCTTGAAGATATAGCGATTATTTGAATTGGAAGAAAATAACAAAAATGGGGCTGTTAAACGAGAGGTAACGACAGGAGTTACAATTAAGGTGAGGAAATTTTTTGAAGAATGTGTATGAGTCAGAAGCTTTAAATTACTGGATTGACTTGAAATATAGAGAAATAAATACACAAAAAGGACAAAACCTTTGACCTCTAAAAAAAAAGGTTATAAGAATATTTTTTTTATATTGATTGATTAAAGAAAAAATACTAAAAAATAGAAAATTTTTTTTTACTTTGCCTCATAAAGCAATATACTCCCTTTAAAAATGTAATTTTGGCTAATCCTTGTTGCCAAAATGTTGTAACCTAGGGAAGGTTACTGAATAGAATAATCAAACGAAGGTTGGTAATGAACGATAATACTTAGGACAAGAACAACACATATAAGATTTGCCAGCAGTGCGTAGAAGTAGTAGTCAACTGCTAGAAGTGAGTCAAGTGAATTCCACAATGAATCTTCAACTGCAGACCAACATACTGTATTTACTACTGTATTTATGCGAATAGGGACATACTCATTATTGTCCGTAGGTATGCTACAGCAAAAAATGTTATCAAATCATCAGGACTGGATTAAGCAGTAAGTAAAACAACCATATGTTTTGGGAACTAAAAGAGAAGTGGGTAGTACAGGGATTTCTTTTTTCTTTTGAAGATATTATGCCTTGTAGTGATTAGATACTATTTGCCATAAAAGTTGTGTATGTCTGTAAGGGAATTGTTTTGTATTCACTGCCAAAAAGGAGATTTGAGTCAACAGGAATGAAGGACAGAGAGAGGGATACTGAGAATACTATGAATGGAGCATGTGAGCAACAAAGAATTTTAAAGGGAAATGGAAACAAAAAAGACAATTGGAAAGAGACACATCAGAAAGACACATAATGAGAAAAGAAGGCATGGTAAATTTGACACTCACCAGACATATAAAAGGGAAGATGATCAGAAGGAAACAGTGAGTAACATATGTAACAAGATTGTATAAATGGATGGCAAAATAAGAGGAATAATAAAAAAAAAACAAACATTGCTAAGTGCTACAAAGGACAATAAATTGTGGAGAGCCATGTTCGTCCACATTCTGAAGTGACATGTCATTGTTTTCCCTCAAATTTATAGCCTTGTGCCAAACCAAATTCAACAAATAAGCATCCATCAGAGAAATTAAATCTGTGACTGTGGATGCAAAAAAGTATATATTTTTTTTCAATTTTTGTAAGAATAATTTTTTTTTCCAAATTAATCAGTGAATTTTAAACAATTGAGGATATCTAATAGCAAGAAAAAGTTTAATTACACATTTTAGATTTTGTGTTGTTAAAGTAATCAATAATTAAAATACGAAAAGATATTTTAGAATTTATAGCTGTAAGGACAGAAATCCAATATTTTATACATCTCAAAGACTGAGTTTAAAAATTAATATTTATGGCTCAAATTTTAACCAGGATGCAATTTATTTGTTCTTATTCTTACAAAATAAGAATCTGTATAAAACATTTTGTTAATAAGAATCACCAACCCTGCAATACAGACTTGCTGAGGACAGAAACAGATGTTGAATGACAGAAGACAACAACAAAGAAAATGAAGACTTGAGTAAAAAAAATATATTGCCAAGATTATTTTCATTAAAGAAAATACATCAACAAAAATAAGGTTAAAGTGCAATATGCAAAAAATATCTCTGCATGTCCAGATAGAGAGTGAGAAGAGCCTTGTCTTGGGAAGAACAATTTTGGTAGTCACTGGAGAGTATTGTCCTTAAACAGACAGTTTTGGTAGTTGCTGGCGAGCATTGTTCTAAAAAGGGCAGTTTTGTGGTTGTTGGGGAGCATTGTTCTAAAAAGGACAGTTTTGTGGTTGTTGGAGTGTGTTGTCCTGAAAAGGACAATTTTTTTGTCACTGGAGAGTGTTGTCCTGAAAAGGAGAGTTTATTGCATATTGTTGCTGCTGGTGAGGATGGCTGGAGTGGCAGGAGGGAGAGGCCATCTTCAGATGGCTGGCTGGCTGGAACTGTTGCTGATGGCTGGAGCCATAGGCCAACTACACTTTGATCCGAGTCATCTGGCCATGGAATGATGATTTTTTTTGTTGCTTTGAAGCTCTTTATATGCTGAATCAGTTTTACAACAATTGCTGGCTATTCTTTTTTCTTTTGGTTGTTTTTAAAAAATGTGGAATTGCCAACAGGATATGACAGACAGACTTATGGTTCCAAAATCTATGTTTCAATCATGAAATAATCCCTTTGATTACAAAAATCAGGATTTGGTATGTAGATAAAATTGATTTGTTTTTTTTTTTTGTATTTTTTATGGCTTATCAACACCATAAAGCCCAAAATCAGATGAAGAAAACATCTGACTGAAAGTATCAAATCGAACAGATCTTTCAGTATGAGAAATATTTTCATGTTTCTTATAAGCCAATGAAAAAAAGTAACTTTCTTAAATGTATTCAGATAAAAACTTAGAACTCAACAGCAACAAAAAATAAAATGAAAGAGAAAAAAAAATCAATACACAAGATAGAAATTGAAGGATATAAAAATTTGTGGTGATAGAATTAACTGCTGTAATGATTAGACTATTTTTGGTTTTAATTAGGGAAAGCAAGAGTTCTATTTTGATAACCGTTTTTATCCTCTTCTGAGAATTCAACCACAGAAAGGCATTATTTTGGAATATTTTTCATTTACATCATTCATCATACGATTATCAGTTTTATGATTTCACTTTCTTATTTTGTTTCTTTTCAATAGATGAGCCAAAATGTAGTACCAATTACTGACTATATGTGGAACATTCATTATCAGTCACAATACCATGCTTAATTTTATCTGGGATGTGCAGGCTTGGAATTAGAAATCAGAGAGTTGATTTCAAATTCCAGTTAGGTTTGTTACCTTGACTTATGTGCAAATAACCTTGGTAATATAAAGCCATCTCCTACTCCCAACTATGGGTTAAATATTAGGACTTGTATCTGAAAAAATCATTGTTAGTGGCAAATTGTTAATGCAGTCTTCATGAAAAGAAAAATTAAAAAACAAATTTAAATATGTGTAATTAATAATAAAGTTGATAGTATTATTACTTCATTTAAGAAAAATTGTCACAATATATGAAAAAAGAAAGCTTTATTTTAAAGTGAGGCTAGGGAGATATGGATTAAACTGATGCCTGTTGTTTTAAATCTTTATCTGTAGATTTTCACTATTCCACTGCCCACCAAATCTAGGGATATTTCATTTTATTTAGTACTGTTCAATTATTGTTCAACCTTTTCCCACCAATCAATAGCCTAAGAGAATTATAAACTGAACATTTGATTTAATCTATGCGGGTAGATTGTTCTTGTTCTACATCCATGTTTAGGGATATTTCATCTTGTTCTTATTTATTACTGCTCTGTTATTTCTTGCCCTGTTTCACCAATCAATAACAGAGAAGAATTAAAAACTGAACTCTTTATTCAATCTATGTTTTTCTCTTTATGATTTGTAAAAGTCATATTTTTGTACATCATATTGATAACTGAGGTAATCCAAAATTACTGGCATTGTGTGACTCACCTCCGCTTACAAATCGTTATTCTCAAAAAATTGTTAATGCAATATTCTCTCATAAAAAATGAATCATTCTTACGATCCAAAATATGTTTCAGTCATAAAAACACAAATCAATTAATTTTATCTACATACCAAACCCTGCTTTTTGTAATAAAACAAATAAATTATTTCATTTCAATGATATGCAATAAACAGCCCTTTTCAGGACAACACTCTTCAGCAACCACAAAACTGTCCTTTTCATGACAATGCTCTCCAAAGACTACAAAACTCTCCTTTTCATGACAATGCTCTCCAAAGACTACAAAACTGTCCTTTTCAGGACAATGCTCTCCAAAGACTACAAAACTCTCCTTTTCAGGACAATGCTCTCCAAAGACTACAAAACTCTCCTTTTCAGGACAATGCTCTCCAGTGATGACAAAACTGTCCATTTCAGGACAACATTCTCCAACAACTACAAAATTGTTCTTCCTAAGACAAGGCTCTTCTCACTCTCTACATGGACATGCAGAGATATTTTTTGCATATTGCACTTTAACCTTATTTTTGTTGCTGTATTTTCTTTAATGAAGATAAACTTGGCAGCATATCTTTTACTTCATTTTCTTTGTTGTTGTCTTCTATCATTCAACATCTGTTTGTGAGCCACTATACTGTCTTCAGCAAGTCTGTATTGCAGGGTTGGTGATTCTTATTAACAGAATGTTTTATACAAATTCTTATTTTATAAAAATAAAAACAAATAAATTGCATTCTGGTTAAAATTTGAACCATAAATATTAATTTTCAAACTCAGTCTTTGAGATGTATGAAATATTGGATTTCTGTCCTTACAGCCATAAATTGTAAAATATCTTTTCATAAAATCTAAAATGTGTTTCCTCACTTGTTTAAAAATCTTTGATTAATTTAGAAAACATGACAAAAAACAAAACTTCATACAAACATTGAAAATAAATAAAATTGTTTCCATCCAACTAGTCAAATTTAATTTCTCTAAAATAGATATTTATTTGTTGCTCAGTTTAATTTGGCACAAGGCTACAAATATGAGGAACCAATGGCATGTCCCTTCAGATGTGGGCAATCATGGTTCTCCACGACTTCCTATTCTTCATAGTGCTTAACATTTTGTATTTTATTATGCCCCCCCCCCATTATTCTGCCATCCATTTATACAATCTTGTTAGGTAGGTTACTCACTGTTTTTCTCTACCCCTGTTGTCTTCAATATATCCTGTGAGTGTCAAATTTCTAAGCCTTCTTTTCTCATTATTTGTCATTTTTGTTTCCATTTCCCTTAAAACTTCTTTGTTGCTCACATACTCCAACTATGTTATTCTCAGCATTCTTGTCTCTGTCTTCACATCTTTGTTGTCTCAAATCTTCTCTTTATCTTTGAGGAAATTGTTCACCATTCACCGCTATACAAGAGGACTGATATTACGTAGCAGTTCAGCACTCTTTCCTTTGTTTCTAATGAAATTCTCCTGTTTCTTAATAATTTGTTTAATTTTTGAAAATTTTTTATATTCCAATGCACCTTTGGATTAAGGTGTCACTCTCTGCCTATGGATGACTAGAATAGCAAAATTTAAATTGTCTACAAGACCAGCTTGCTAACCATTACCACCTGGCAAGGTATTTATAAATTATTTTGCATGCCGTCAAGAAAACATACTGATAATGATGTTCATATATATGTTTTTTTATGTGTGTCTACAATTTGATGTGTTATGTAAATCTCTAAAACCTTTTTTTAAATGCATCAAGAAAACTAAAAGATTTTCTTAAATTTAGTCAAATTTTCCAAGCCTTCTTTTCTCATTATGTATCATTTTTGTTTCCATTTCCCTTAAAATTTCCTTGATGTACATGAAATGGACATATTCCTTTTTAGATATTACGTTAGATAACATGTCAGACTAGGCTCTCCTTCCTTGGGTGAGTCTAGGTGACTTGCTTTGTGAGGACATTCATGAAAAGAATAAATAAAATCTACACAAATCTGGATGGTGTAATATGCCAGCGTTTGGCAACTCCTTGCAGCAGAACTGGTACCAATCTGTATTGAGTGATTCTTTTCTTTAAACTCTGCCAGAAATGCCAAGAGTAGGATCTTGATGGATGAGCAGTCCAAGATCTTCATAATTCCTGCTCAGGAATGTGGCACCCTGTGCTACAGAATCATCTTCCAGGATGAACAGATGCCAATGACCGAAAATGTTTTTCTTGGATATTTATCAGTCAGTTATTGATTCCTTGCAATCCTTACAGAATTATTTATTTTACTTTCTTTTTTTTTTTTTTTAATTATTCCACTTCATTCTAGGAAGGTGTTTTCAACTTGGTTTTGCCATCTTCTATGTGTCATGCCTCTACAGAATGTTGGTGATCTATGGCTCTCCACAATTTCCTGTCCCTTGTAACTCTTAGTAAATTTTGTCTTTTTGCTATTTCTCCTAAACCCTGTTCTACCATCCATTTACACCAACTTGCTAGGTTGGTTATATATTGTTTTCCTCTATCCCTCTTGCCTTCAATCTATCCTGTGAGTATCAAATTTTCAAAACCCTCTTTCCTCATTATGTACCTCAGAAAGTTCAACTATCTTTTTCTAATGTTAAATGTAAATGTTCTTTTTGTTTCCATTTTCACTAAAACTTTGCTGTTCACCCGTGGCATTCTCAGCATCCTTTTGTAGAACTAAATTTCTGTCACTTCAAGTCTCTTCTTCATCTGTGAGGAGATTGTCCAGCATTCACTGCCATATAGGAGGACTGATATTATGTAACAGTTCAGTACTCTTTTCTTTGTTTCTCTTGCTTCAAGTCTCTTTTTCATCTGTGAGGAGATTGTCCAGCATTCACTGCCATATAGGAGGACTGATATTACATAACAGTTCAGTACTCTTTTCTTTCTTTCTGTTGCTTCAAGTCTCTTCTTCATCTGTGAGGAGATTGTCCAGCATTCACTGCCATATAGGAGGACTGATATTACATAACAGTTCAGTACTCTTTTCTTTCTTTCTGTTGCTTCAAGTCTCTTCTTCATCTGTGAGGAGATTGTCCAGCATTCACTGCCATATAGGAGGACTGATAATACATAACAGTTCAGTACTCTTTTCTTTCTTTCTGTTGCTTCAAGTCTCTTCTTCATCTGTGAGGAGATTGTCCAGCATTCACTGCCATATAGGAGGACTGATATTATGTAACAGTTCAGTACTCTTTTCTTTGTTTCTCTTGCTTCAAGTCTCTTTTTCATCTGTGAGGAGATTGGCCAGCATTCACTGCCATATAGGAGGACTGATATTACATAACAGTTCAGTACTCTTTTCTTTCTTTCTGTTGCTTCAAGTCTCTTCTTCATCTGTGAGGAGATTTTCCAGTATTCACTGCCATATAGGAGGACTGATATTATCTAACAGTTCAGTACTCTTTTCTTTGCTTCTATTGTTTCAAGTCTCTTCTTCATCTGTGAAGAGATTGTCCAGCATTCACTGCCATATAGGAGGACTGATATTACATAACAGTTCAGTACTCTTTTCTTTCTTTCTGTTGCTTCAAGTCTCTTCTTCATCTGTGAGGAGATTTTCCAGTATTCACTGCCATATAGGAGGACTGATATTATCTAACAGTTCAGTACTCTTTTCTTTGCTTCTATTGTTTCAAGTCTCTTCTTCATCTGTGAAGAGATTGTCCAGCATTCACTGCCATATAGGAGGACTGATATTACATAACAGTTCAGTACTCTTTTCTTTGTTTCTGTTGTTTCAAGTCCCTTCTTCATCTGTGGGGAAATTGTCTAGACATGGTGTGCAATGGAATAGAGGAAATCTACAAATTAAGATTTAAAATAACATGCATTAATTTAACCCCTATCTTCTTAGCCTCACTTTAAACTAAAGCTTTCTTTTTTCCATATATTGTGACCATTTTTCTTAAGTGAGGTAACAATATTATCAATTTTATTATGAATTAGACATATTAATTTGTTTTTGCAAGTTATTGTAATAATTATTATTATTCACATTATAAATATTTCTTAGATCAAATATAATGAGAAATTAATAAACAGAAAACCAACCCTAGCTCAAGAACACCTTGTCTAATTTTAATGAAATTTGGCACTGCACTTGGCAGTGGGGTTGAGGTATAATATACTCTGGAATTTGTTGAGGTATTATGTATTGTTTAAACTCTATCTTGGCAATACATATACATACATACATTATTATATAGATATACTATACACACCTATTCTATAGTTAATAGACTCTCCCACCTATAATAAGTTGGAGTATTAAGAGTAACGAGTCAGTCGCTCAGGGGGTCAGTCAGTCGATGCTGGACGACTGTTAGTCGGATACTTCAGTATCAGCGACTACAACTAGATTTCTCTGCGTCATTACCTATTATATCAAGTTCCTAACATTTTGTATGTCGAACCTATTTTAGGACCGACTTAGTACAAATACAAGCCTCCACTGTGAAACCACTCCATAGCAATTATATACATACATACATTATTATATAGATATACAGAAAAAAGTGTCAGTATAAACTGACTCCAGGATGATATGTGTTTAATATTTTATTCTTCTGATGAAATTCTTGAAAGTATCATATTTCTAATTAATCTAGCCAAAACAGTGACTAAAATCTGTTTTTACATCCATCTTTTTTTCTTTTTTTGGTTTTTTATTTTTTTTTGGCAACTCTCTCTATTCTTCTTTGACAGAAATGCTGGTTATGCCAGCCTCTTTTGGAGAATTCTTAAAAGCTTAATCTGATAGAACAGTAAGATTAACAGCTATCCATCCATTCCAGCTGAAATAACGTTGATCCCACACTGACCACTAATCAACCAACCAAGCAGACAGAATCAAATTCATGATACTCTTGTCCAAGCATTCTAATGTTTCTGTTCTCAATTCTAACTTGAAACTTTACAGTCCACAAATAATCTAATTTTAATTTCTATCTTCATGAATTTTACAAGTTTATCTAGAGTTCTAATTTTCTTTGATTCTTGCCAAATTGATAGGTTCACCTATCATCCGGTTCACATCCTCCCTAGTTTTTTGAACAGGAGTAAATGTTTATCCCTTGTTTCCTGTTGGATTCAGTTCCCAGTTCCTTCTAAAGTTTTCTCATTCTCTTTCATTCCCAGTAGGGGCTACTTAGTGTCATTATCGCATTGCTTGGTGTAAATTGTGTTGATTTCAATCTGCATAGGGAATGATTGCAAAACACTTGCCCCTCCCAATTTTATAGGCAGAAGCACACAAATGCATGCTGGGATTTTTGCCTAGCCAATAAAATAGTCTGGTTATCAATTTCATCTGACTCAGTCATGATCTGTCTTGTCTTGAAGTCAGAACTACAATTGCTTGTCTGAACATGCTTTGTGCTTCATCTCTAATACCTAGTTTGAATTTTTTGCCATATTACTGTTGCTTTGACTTGTATATATTGTTTGCTTGCTTTATATTATTTTTTGCCCTGTTCTTTTCTTTTTCTTGTTATTGCAAACTTTGTCAATTCTGTTTGTTGGGCAGTTTTGAATTGGATCATGGTTACACACTCCACAAATTGAATAAAAAATATGTATTGACAACTAAAATTGAAATTTAGTAGTTTTTCTTTAGACAAATGATGTACCTTTAAAGTACATTAACAAGTACAGTCAACCCTCGATTTAGTAAACTTGCAGCTCACAAAGGATATCTATTAATACTGAAAGTCCTTAAATCCAAATGTAACCTTGGAGGCCATTTTTAACCTTTTGTATTTTTCCTGTAGATAAATCTTTGGTACAATATATAGTGGTGTACAAAAGAGAATTATTATTAAACAATATAAAATATTTGCTAATTTGGTTCTACAGAAGGTTGCTGAGAATACCATAGACTAAACATGTGAGGAATGATAAAGTTCTAGAGACAATGGAAACAAAAAGGACACTTATACTTAACTTCAGGAAGAGACAGTTGAAATTTCATAATGAGGAAAGAGAGTTTAGAAAATTTGATACACACAGGATAGATTGAAGGTAAAAGGGCCAGATGAAAGCAATGCATAACATAGTGAGCTTGAGTGAATGGATGGTGGAGCAGGGTTTGAGAGTGATAGCAAAAAAACAAAAGTTATTAAGAGTTACAAAGGACAGGAAATTGTGGAGAGCCATGATCGTCAACATCTTGAAAGGACATGGCACATAAAAGTTCAGTTTTCTGGCAGTGATTCAAAATCTTATCTAAAATCTATCAGCGACACCTATATTCTCATAAATAATTCTTTATTTATAATTGAAAGATATTTATAATTAAAGAAAATGCTTGGGCCCAACAAGCTTGTTAATTTTTCAAAATTTATCTGGACTAGGCCCATCCTGGGTCTAAACTTGGCCCTCTGATAAGGTTGGTTAAATGTAAAATCTACTAAACTGTGGTTCATTAAATGAATGTCTAATTATACCAAGTAACTAATTACAGTTTGGTTACTGTTTGAATGCAAAAATAAACAATTGTTTGTTTTTTTTTGTTTTTTTTTTTGTTAAGTAGTGTTTACTATAATGATATTTTCATAATCCCTAAACCAAGATTTTTTTTCTAGAATTTTTGTCTATTTTTATGTAGGAGCCACATTTCTCTGTTTTCTGGATTTTTAATGTCTCAATCTGTTCCCTTGTTTACAAAAAAAGGAAAAAAAAAGCCTAAACTTTCTTCTTGAAATCAAGGAGAAGTTTAATAGGAATAAGAAAAATTTTGAACCCTTTCCATTTTTGTTGTCTTCCTGTTTTGTTGATGAAATCAGTTCAGTCAGTTACATGCCATGCGTGATACACACTTAGATGATCATCTATCTTTCGATACATGACTGACGAGGCAGATTTTTTTCCCACAGTAAGTTGCCATTTATTTCCACAGTAGACCAGTTGCCATCCAAAGCTATAGAACTCGGTCTGTTCTGCTATTTACCCATAGTTGGTGGGGAGAAGAGGATTAATACCTTTCCCAAGAGTATTAGCATGTAAGTGAATGTAATCAATTTGACTGGAATTCAAACTCGGCTCTCCAATTCCTCAACCCGAGCCACTATCCATTACTCCACCATGCCTCCCCATGAAATGAGTTAAAGAACCAAACTAAAAACAATTCTGTCTTAAATTCTGTACATTGTATTGATTGTTGAGGCAAGTAGAAATAAAACATGTTTTTCTGGACCCCCCCCCCACTAGAAAGGGAAGATGTGGTTTTAGTGTGATCTCAAGTGTTTTTCTGTTTGATACATCCAGTTTTAATTACATTTACATTTTTTCATACTATGTTTTCTAACAGGAATCAAACCTGTGTCCCATACAGAACCATCATTTGATCTGATATATTTCTACAAAATTTCATGAACATTCAGGCTGGTAAATGTAATCAATACTGTTTCATTAAAAGACAGAGCTTTTACTTAAATAAATTGTATCTATTAAAATTATATATGTGTATATATATATATATATATATATATTTTATTTTAGGATATTACATTGAAAAATGTAAAAATCGCTGCACAATTGCAGTCGGGTTTCAATGCCCATACAATGCATCTCATCAGGTAACTGTATTGAGCCCTCTTTTAAATTAAATGTTATGAACATTGGAATTGTACTCTATTCGTTCTCATCTTACCTGGATATATATATATATATATATATATATATATCTATATATATATCTATATATATAGATATAGATATAGATATATATATATATATATATATCATACTTATTATAAAACCCAGGTTGTGTGTGTGTGTGTCTGTACGTTTATATATTGAATCAGATTTCCTACATTTTTCAACCGATTTCAACAAAACTTCACAGGACTATGTAAAATTATCTTGCGGTGGTTCTGACAGCACCAAAATTGGAAAAACAAATTGTTTTTGCACGAAATCAATTTGAAAACACTATTAAGAGGCATCGCGAGAATGGAAGGGGGACAACTCATATCGAGTTATACTTATTATAAAACCCAGGTTGTTTTTGTGTATGTATGTGTGTGTGTGTGTTCATTTATATATGGGATCGGATTTCCTACATTTTTCAACCGATTTCAACAAAACTTCCCTTTTTTGGGGCAGGTAGTGTTTCTTATTGTCTTGCACATTTTTTACTTTATTTTTACATTCAGAATGCTTTAAAAATTCCATTTACAAGACAATTGTTTATAATAAAATTCTATTCTATTCAATCGGTAGACTCATAATGATTGAAAACAATGTTTTTGTTTGAGTTTGGGTTTGACCAATTCATAAAAAAAAAAAAAATAAAAAATAAAACTAATTAAGACATGTGTGTCCATCAACCTTAAACAATAATCTTTGACAATTTTATTTTTCCGTCTTTATGATGGTCGATACTTGATCTATCTCTTACTGTTACATCCCCGGGCTACGCCGGGCTCTACTGCTAGTATATATATATATATATAATGTTTGGTTAAATTTCTGTCTAGCCAATTTTTTATTAACTTTTTCAAATTTCCAAATTAGTTGAATCCTTGAAAATGAGTTTAGCAACATTCGAAAAGTACTCAGTGGTGGAGGAACTTTTCTACATTTATCAATTATATAAAACTACCATTTCAGAAATTTGAAAAAGTTAATAAAAAATTGAATAGACAGAACCTATCGATATTATTCAACCAAACATGTTTAAAAGAATTCTTGCTGCCAAAATGCACTTTATTTAAAATATATATCTTATAATATATATTTATTATGAATCATAAAAAATCATTACATATAAAACATAATATATTAGAAATATTTTATCATGAATCATCATGTACAAGACATTGAAAATGCCTTAAATTTTTTTCCAAACATTAATGGCATTTTCCAAGGTCAGAGAAAACAAATATCAAAGAAATTAAAAATTTAATTATAGCCGTTAACTTCTCTAGGCAATTTATAAAAATAATTTATGTTCTGTTAGATGAGAGCATATTTTATGACATGGCTGACATGAGAGCAAATACGTGTTTTTGACCCTGTTCATTTTTGACTTGTATAATAGAGATATGTTTGTATTTTGCTTTTAATAAAATGTGATTGTTTGTTTTAATATCTTGATGGCCTTGAATAAATTACTATTACTCTGAAAAATTTTAAATTCTTCTTTTGCAAAAAACAAAAATATTTTCTCAATATTTTGATCAGAAAAAAAAAGACACTGATTTTATAAGTTTGTAAATGTATAAGCATCTACTTATTTATTTCTTTCAATATAATTTCAGATCATATCTGTATTATGCAGTCATAAATAAAGGATATGTTTTCTGTTTTTATGAGGGTATATAAAAACACTTTTTAGAAGATTTTAGAAAATTTGAATATTTAAAAAAATATCAAGCAAAAGTATACATATTTTGTAGATATTTTTGCTATTTACATTGTTCAGACTCATTTTTATTGCCACATTCATGACGTTTCAGCTGTTGTACAATCTGGCCTTCTTCTTGTTGGAATTTTTAACTGAAAGGGGGGGGGTTAAATTGTTCTAATTCCACATGCCATGCCTTTGGATATCTCTGTTTTAGTTAATTCCCCTTGATAACTCTCCAAGTTTTTGTTCTCTTGGGCCAAACATTATGAATATGGTAATAAAGATGAGGACAACAGTCCAAATAATGTAAATAGTTTAAATAGTAGACAGATCCTGAAAATATAGAAAAGATCCTGAAGAAGGCCGGAGTGTACAACAGCTGAAACATTGTGAATGTGGCAATAAAGATGAGGACAACATTCCAAACAATATAAATAGTGGAAATACAGTGTGTGATGGGTAAATTTTATATTTTTAATTTTGCGCATACGTATTGTTTGTCTTTGATTTTGTTAACTGCTCGGCATAGTAGGATCAGTTCGACACCATCTGAGAAAAAGAGCACCATGACACAATTCATTCTTCCAGAAATTTGGAAATGGCATGTTCTACTGCTTGGATAGAAGCTCCAATACGAACATTTCAGAGTGTTTGAGTGTCAATCTGAGGATGGTGCAGAGCATTCGGAAAGAGTTGGATGAGTCTAATGGTGATTACAAAGGTGTTTGGAGTGATCACTAGTGATGATGAAATTATGCCTCCATTCATCTTCTAACAACAACTCAGACTCAACATGGAGGCTTACATCAGGTGCCTTGAGGAGGTAGTGCTGCCCTGGGTCAAGAGGGTGGCTACTGCCAGATGCTATGTCTAGCAACAAGACTCTGCATCATGTCATACAAGCAAGAGAACCCAGTCATGGCTATCAGACAATTTCTGCAACCACATCACCACTTACATCTGGCCACCTAATTCCCCAGACTGCAACTCCCTTGATTATTATGTGTGGGGCACAGTTGAGTGAGAAACAAACAAAACTCCTTGTAACACCAAAGATGAACTGAAGGCAAGGATTATGGCAGCATTCATTAACTTATACAAGGAGACTTCCCAGAAGAGTTGTAGGAGATTCCGAAGTTGTCTGGAGGCCATGGTTAAAGCCAATGGTGATTTTATTGAACAAATTTACTCTTTAGTATTTCAAGATATTTTTGTTTAATTTTGATAAATATATTTGTCAATGAGATGTTAATGTTATCTTTATTTTTTATGTAATTTAAGCGACAATTTATCCATCGCACTCTGTAGTTACAATACCTTATATCATAAATATCTGGCAGACATTTTGGAGCTTTCTCAAGAAATAAGTCAAGCAAACCAACTATATCTCATTTAAATAATGCATATGAAGACAGTATTCATTATAAGTACATACTCTTAAGAGTTTGTCATCACATTTTCAAATTGATACCTGTTATAATCCAACTATTGTTGACAAAATGACACAATTAAATTACAAGCAGCAATCAACATTTCAATAACTTTCTTGGACTTCTATGAAAACTTTCCATCAAAGCATGTGTGTAAAAACCTGGGTGAGGAGACAAATCTTTGTGATACTCAATATTTTATCAACATTTGCTTTTTTCTACCTTAATTTATATAAATTACATATTAAAGTAACTATTAGAGGATCAAAAATGTTCAGATTTTGATGTTATTCTCAGTTCTTTTTTTTGTGTTTAAATCCGTAAATTTGTTTTCTCATGCTAAGTCTCGAAAAATATAAAATTCAATATTTTTTTAATGCATAATGTTGAATGTGTTAAAATTATTCAACTTTTTAACAAGAAAAATCTCAAGTTGATATTAAAATAATGTTTGTGATTTTGTTTTTTTGGTTTTTTTGCCTTATATTAAAATTTCAACAAGGACATTCATCACCATTAAGATTCTGTGCTCATGGGGTTCAAACCACCCATGCTCAGTTCAGGTCATCTAAGTTCTAACCAGTATTGTAGGATTTTGAGTTAGCCTACACTTTCTGTAACAATTTCAAGATAAATTTCTCGCAAGATATCTAGTTGGCAAGTTTGAAATAGTTAAATAGTTGACTTGACCTTCATATTGTTTGAAAACCACCTTAGCAGAATGATGTGTCAGCAAACTATGATCTGCAATAATTTATTGGTTTTCAATGGTTTATTGGTTTGTATTTAGTGGATGTTTGAACCTACTTGTTAGTATTTAATATAATCTTCTGTAAGTCAGGCAGTCAGACAGTTTTTCTTGCCATTACAAATTTATATTGACAAGAATAATTCTTTTGACTCTTCCTCTTAAGCATTTAGCCTGTGAAATGATGCTTTGTTCGGATTTTGTTTGATCTCCCATTTCAAAACTAATACTCTTCTTCAGCTTTTCTTGATTTCTTTAGTAACAGAAGACATTATCTTTTTTTCTCTTCATGTGACTGCCATAGCAAATAATCTGCTGCAATGTCAGACAAATCTAACTTCTCAGATTTCTTCTTTTCCTTCTATTATTCTGTTTATTCTTCATCCCAGAATTTAACGTGGATGATGTCTGACTCCTTATTGTCCCAATGTTTTTGTCTATATTTCTTAATATTTAATATGATATTGGTTTGTTATTTCTACCTAATACTCAATTCTAAAGTGTTCCAATATATTTGTTTATACTTTTCTAATATTTACAGAATATACTTGCGTTTAATCCAACTTCATATATGACCCATTTTTCATTTATCTTTTTTTTTGGCATGAATTTTAACCACTCCAGAATAAATTTACCTGTGTATAGTGCAACCAATCACCAAATTGCATAATTTTTTAACCTCTTCAAAAAAATTACCTGTGTATAGTATGACCTTGTATATTTTATGTAAAAACTGATGATAAAAACTCAAACTACACACAAGTATATACTGTAATATGATACTAGTTTATATTATTTGTATCTGATACTGAATTCTAATAAGTTCCAATATTCTTTTTAGAAAATACTGCAAGTACTCTGTATTTACCTTGCAGGTATAAGAGTAAGAGTCACTTTATAGTTTCTTGTTAGGACTGCCATAATGATAGTCAAGGTTGGGGTAAGATTCTCATACTCCCCCCCCACCTCCCGGATCTATGATACATGAGCACCCACCCTCTACTGCATTTCAATTTTCATAAGGTAGTATTTATATAAAATACAAATTTCATTGTGACCTAATTATGTACAATAATGGATCATATGCAATGTAGGCGAACAATTCAACTAGAAAAATTGAAAATAAATACAATGCATCTAAATACAAATTAGAGACATGTCATAATAGATCATTCCATCTTAAATAAATCAATGTTTTGCGGCAATTTGAGATTTTTCTTGTTAAAAAGTTGAATAATTTTAATACATTCAACATTATGGATAAAAAAAATAGTGTATTTTATATTCCGTGCTTTTTTGAAGACTTAGCATGAGCAAAATTCATGGATTTGGATGAAAAAAAAAGACCCTCAGAATGACATCAAGATCCATAAAAATTTTCCATCCTCTAATTAGAGTAGTACACACCATCCCTGATGATATTTATGATATAGATACACACCTGCTGGTCTGTGAACTTTCAGTAAATAAACAGAATGTTTACTTAAATATGGGTATCCACTAAAATAAAGTTTAAGCAATAAAATCTGTTCGATTAATAAATTAAAACTCTATTACTTCTGGAGAAACCAAATTGTATTTCATACTTTTTGTGTGCGTGAGGTAAATCATCAAGACTGTAATTTATACAGTGAGTTTATTGCAACTTTCCTACAATAGCCTTATGAAGTTAATCTGTTGAATACCAAGACTGATCCTCTTAACAGTTGGGGTATTAAGTAAATATATAATTAGATCAAGTCATGAGGGGTGGTAGCAATTAAAGAAACTTTTGAAAATACTACTTCTTTTGTGTCATAGTTAAAAACTAATTACATCTTGAGGCAATAAAGATAATTATAGCACACCTTTCATTCTGTGTTCAGAATTCAAATTTGTCTCAAGATTCAGAATGGTGAGACTTGTTACTAGAAGGTAGAAAAAGGAATTTACAGAAGTACCAATTCCAAGGCCTCTGAATATTTTTTTGCCATTGTTCCAGAATTGTCCCTCCAAAAAAAACATTTTAATCATCTCTCCACACTCTCTGACCAATTTTAACCATCCAGAAATATTTTTAACTTTGTAGCATAATGCTTAGAAAATAGATTTAAAAAAAAAAGCTAAAATATTAAAGTTGTTAAAAAAATAAATATGAAAACAATTTACACTACACTATTTACATTATTCGGATTATTGTCCTCATCTTTGTCGTCATATTTATTACAACGTTTCGGCCTTTCAGTATCTGTCTATATTTCTGAGATGAGGTATTATGTACACTATTTACATTATTCGGATTATTGTCCTCATCTTTGTTACCTTATTTATTACAACATTTTGGCCATTGTACGCTCCGGCCTTCTTCAGGGGGTTGGAATGTCGAACTGAACCCTTTATTTCACTCACTGGGATAGACTGTTCTAGTTCCACATGCCATGTTTTTTAATGGATGTCAGTTATCAGTTATCTCCTGTTAATTCCCCTCTCTAAGTTCTCCATTGCCTTAACTGGGTATTGAACTCACACTGGGTCCTGTCACTGGATCTAACCAACGCCTTTATCCACTGTGCCGTGTGTCCTTGAGTATGAATTTCTGGATATTATAAACCTAATAAGACACATACTGAAAACAATTTAGTTAAATTTTTCTATAATATTTACAAAAATCACAACTTTATTTAAACACTTCGGTTAAACTACATTGAATAATTTTTCATGAAAATGCTCTTATCAGGCATAAATAATTGTGCTTAATGCATTCATATTTTCTATATATTAGCAGATTCCAACTATTTACAATCAATAAAGTTTTTAAAGACTTTATCAAAAAAATTTCATTTCCAATTACCCGCTTTGTGTCATGAGTAAATTTTCTGTGTTTACATTTTTAAAGCCTTCCTTGTATTTTCAGCTTATGATAAGCAGAAAACATATATAAATGGTCCATTCAGTTTTTTAACTAAAAACTGACAGAAAAAATATAATTTTCTTGCTTAGTTTATTAGAGTAAAATTCCTTTTCCCAAACAACTACAAAAAAACAAATACCAAGATGGGTATTTTCTAGAAATGGGGTCCCTAAAACATTGGTATCAGATAATGCACTAAAATTTTGTGATAATGTATTTAATTGGTTGAGATGGATTGGCTGCTTCACTTAGAAAACACCACCACATCACTCACATTCTAATGGGATTGTGGAAACAATAGTCCAGACAGTAAAAATAGGATTAAAAGCATTTTCCTCAAGTAGAGATACTATAGTATAGACAGTTACTTATCAAGGTTATAGGATGATTCCACATGCAAACAGATTGCAAAGCCCATTTGCATTAATGGGAAGACAAATAAGATCTCCATCAACAATGTCTTACTCGACAAATGAAAAAAATGTGGTATAAGAAAGTCGAAGTAGTAAGTCCTAAGAGAGCTAATTTCATCACGCAAAGGAGACATAACACGGCCATTATATCAAAGAAAGGGAAAAGCTTAACAGCCCATTCTGACCAATTAAGATCCAGAATTGAAGAAGAAAACTTGTGGTGGAAGATCTTGACAGAGAAGAAAGGATGAGTTCTTCAGATCAAGATAATATAAGATGAGCTTATGAATGATATCGGAAATGAGACCAAGATCTCCATTAAAAAGAACAGGACATAAAGAAGGAGAGGAGGAAAGAGGTTAGAGAAGAAGTTCAAGAACAACTAAAGGCATTAAACCTCTTTAGTTCAGGGAGGTGTAGCGAATTGGTAAATGGGATTGTACCTATTTGCATATATTAAGTAGAAGACAAATAAAGTGTATAGTAAACTAAGAGACAGGCAGAAGTTGATCAAGTGTCATAGAAATATAACACTCCCAATTAGATCCAAATTTTTTTCACATTTAAGATAAATAATACAAACATCGAAATTTAAGTCCTTCAACCATTTTTGTTCTTTTTGGTTTCATTCACCAGTTTAAAAAGAAGTGTTTAAGTTTTGTTTTTATTTTATTTTTGTGTGTGTGTGTGTATGTGTGCATGCTCACATTTAAGTCTTATTCATTAAAAGCTGGTCACTGTTGATGAGGAGTAAGAATTTTTTGTTTATTTTTTATTTGAAGAAATTGTATTTCTTCATATAAGACAAGGACAAAAAATATGGCAAATTTTCATGAATTTATCTTATACTTTTTTTTTTTTTTTTACAGTAAGTTTCACTCTTTACAAGCCCCAGGGACCACTCACAGTAGAGTGTTACATTAAGGAGTAGTTTATATGGATAGGAGGGGAAGAAAGCAGCTAACTCTAGGCTTGAACAGGTTATGGTTAAAGTGATCAGGGAAATATCCTCTTGGGAATTGGTTCCATAGAACAGTGATTCACAGGAAAAAGCTGTTAGAGTGGAACTTACTTCTCACCAATGGAACACAAAGGGAATGTGAGTGGTTTTACATTTTCTCAGCTGAACTTGCATGGATACAAGTTGATTTCATTGATATGGAATTATTCTTTGAATAGGCAATTTATTACAAAGTCATGCCAGTAATATATAAGGTAGAAATGATTTATTACTTTAATTATCAATTTATTTGATAATGTGAATCTTTTCATGTATGTTATTGGTTATTGCACTAAGGCTGATGTTAGCCCTTACCGACAAACAGCACTCAGAATTTAAGGTTTCTTTTTTAGAAATGTAATATATGACAATCCCCAATTTTTAAAGGTGATTTTGAGGATTTAAAGGTAATCTTATACCTGGAAATATATAGTAGTTACTTTTAGAATAAATGTAATAGAATTTTAATTAAAACTTTTTAATCATCTCCCTACCCCCCCCCCCCTAATCAAAACAAATATTCTATCATCCCAAAATTACATTAATTTCAAGTTCTGCCCTATTCAACAAATCACTTAGCTTTGTACAGGTATGCCAGTGAATATTGGACAATTTCCTTGTATGTGAGCAGACTTAGGGCAGAAGAGTTATCATACTACAGAAGGATGCTGAGAATATCATGGATGGCACAAGTAAATAAAAAAGAAGTTTTAAGGAAAATGGCAAACTAAAAGTACACTTATACTTAAAATCAGAAAGCGGTAGTTGAAATTTCTGGGACACATAATAAGGAAAGAAGTCTTGGAGAATTTGACAATCACAGGCACAGCTGGATTATGACCTTTTGGGGTCCTAATGTTAATGAAATTATGAAGCAACTTTCTAACTTGCTCGCACCCATCTTGAATTCTTTTTTACTTGTGATATATTCTGATGACATTTATAAAGCTTATTGCAAATAAATGAACTAGAATTGTTATCTTTTGTTTGTCAATAAAAAAATAATCTTTAAGAAATACCACTATTTATTGCAAACCAAATTAGCAAATATTTCAACACAAAAAAAAGAAATAGATTTTTTATAGCCAGCATTATAAAAATAAAGCAATCAAAATAAATGAGTTTGTCATATTGAAATCATTTCAGTTTATTAAACTATTTAGAAGTTATAACATCTAGAAAATTAAAATCCCAGCTTTAAAAAAATGTCTAAGATTTAAATATTCTGAAATAAAATTAAAGATGTCATCTACTTGAAACACAATGTCTCAAACTAAAATATTCTTTTCTTTTCTTTGCTTCCTGCAAAGTCAAATAAATATGAGTTTGCCATGCTGATATCATTTCAGTTTATGAAATTATTTAGAAGATATAACATGTTGAAAATTAAAATCACAGCTTTATAAAAGGTTACTGCCTGCACTAACCTAAAGGATAATCTGGCCATAGATTAATCATGGCTGGGTCCCATTGTATCAAATATATTTGCTAAGAAATGTATTTTTTCAATACAACCAAAATGCTTACTATCAAGAAAGAAAATCATTTTTTCTAAGCAATAATTTCCCAATCAATATTTTTGTGGCGTAAAGTAAAGTATATCTCACCCTAATATTCCATTGTAGGGTTTCCACTGCAGGGATATTTCATGCTGTGTGACATTATGGGATGGACAAAACACATATCTGTACCTGTGGAAAAATATTGAAGCAATTAAGAAAACAGAAGTTATAATTGATAATTTAGAGAGGTTCTTAAGCGGGAAAGAATTTTCTCTCTTGGAGGAAATTGGAATCATAGATTAGCATATGAAAACATATTGATCTTTTTACAATGAGGCTTTTGAGTTAGGAAATTTTAAAAGTGGAGAATGAAATTCTAAAATATGTCAAAAAGAATGCATAGCTTGAAAATGCTTGAGAACCACTGTTTTAAACAATTCTTTATCAAAAAATATGGCTGAAAGTATTTTATTTTCAGACTGGTATTTCTTGATTATAAATTTGAAATGATTCAAGAAAGCAGTTCTATCAATTAGTGTATTTCAGTTTATGTAACTATTTAGATGCTATAACATCTAGAAAATTAAAATCCCTGCTCTATAAAAATGTTCAAGACTTAAACATTCTGAACTAAAATCAAAAATGTTATCTACTTGAAACATAATTGTCATGGGTCCTTACCTATAACTATAGAATGAACTCTTCCTAACACTATGTATACTACGCCTCTCAAGAGAGAGTGTCGAATCGAGTCGAGCGGATAGTAGTTCACTCCAAACCAAACTGACAGTCATACTAACACCTTCCACATCTTGTATTATTATTTCATTTAATATACCTTTGTTATTTCTACTCTTGTGTTCGTGTTGTTTCTTCCTTGGTCCTAACCTGGACCATAACAATAATGACAAAAACTAAAACATTCTTTGCTTTGTTTCCTGCAAAGTAAAATAAATATAAGTTTGTCATATTGATATGAAACTATTTAGAAGATATAACCTCTCTTTATGTGCCATGTCTCCTTAAGATGTAGGTGATCATGGCTCTCCACACCTTCTTGTCCCTTCTAGCTCTTAATCAATTTTATCTTTCTGTTATTTCACCTAAACTCAGTTCTGCCATCCAATGATTCAAGCTCACTATGTTATGCATTGTTTTCCTTTGTCTCTCTTTGCCTTCAATCTATCCTAGAAAATTAAAATCATTGCTTTATAAAAGCTTGAGGGGTCCTAGGCTGCAGCCTATAGTAGCCTAAAGGATAATCCAGCTTTGCTCACAGGATATACTGAAGGATATGGGGGATAGAGGGAAACAGAGTAACCTACATAAAGAGCATGTGTAAATTGATGACAGAAAGAAGAGGGGGAGAGACAGTAAGAAGACAAATATTGCTAAGAGTTACAAAGGATTGGAGATTGCGGAGAACCATGCAAACTATCTTCATTCCCATTGTATTCTGTTGGCAAGAAGGAAATTTCATTCTGATAGCTTCTTCCCAAGAGCCACCGCTTTATGGAACAGGCCGCCAAGAGTATGTTTCCCAAAACTGAGGGATTATTTTATGGACATAAGAATTGTAGATTATGAGGATATATAGCTATAGATAATAGTTGACCCTGGATTTGAATAGGTTAAGATTGTACTAGTTTGGGAAACATCCTCTGTATAGGGTGAATTTTAGTAAAAAAAAAAAAAATAATAAAGACTCAAAGTCTAGAGTCACTCTGCCATATTTACATAATCTTCACTTTTTACTTCATTCTCTTATGTTAATTTCACACACCTCATTCGGTATCCCTCTACCTTAAGTGGCTCTTGGGCCTTGTATTGGGTGAACAGTAGCATAAATCTGAAGTAGGCAATATTATTAATGCTGTAAATGTTATTATCCTTTCTACTAGGAAACAATTAAAATCCTGAATCATTTATTGATATTTGTACAATTCCTCGGGTTATTTCGATTTGTTAATTATAATAGAAAATAAGTGATGATTATTACAGATGTACAAGAATAGAAAACCAATTGAGAAGGAGAAAAATTGTACATTTTGTATGCGCAAGAATTTGTTTTAATTTAATTAAAAATTATCTTATATTTTTTATCTGAAATCAATGAAAATTACATGGGTCCATTTCAGATGATGAACTGAACATTTTAATAAAATCCAGTTACCTTTTCTTATATCTATGTTTAGCTTGAATAAAATAGTTCTTTAAAAATTTCTAGAAAAACATTCCTTAATTTACACTACAAGTGAAAAGTTTGGCAATAAATAAGATATTTATGTAATTTTTTTAAAAAGTAAAAGATAAAATTTCAATAGATACAATGTATTTGCTTTTATTTTTCAGTCTTTCTTCAGGCTCCTCTTACAACCAAAGAGTTCAAATTTGTATTTCTTTGTCCTTAATACATTTTGCTAAATTATAAATATTTTGTTTTCACCATTAACCCTTCAGTACACTTTTTGAGTTTATCAAAAGGGCTGCAGATTTGATTCAGGTCAAGCTAGTCATCAAAAAAAAAGAACAATATCATTCAAGTTTGCAAAGACATACTATACGATCTGGTTTATGCATAACTGGAAAAGAAATTCATCTTTCAACATGACAATGATACAAAACACTCTTCTTGATTAAAACTAAAATTAGCTTGAGTCAAAAAGAACAAAATTTTGGAAATCATGACTTGGCCACATTAATCTCTTGACCTCTCACCTATTTAATTAGTATGGGATGAATTGGATAGGAGAGTTTGAAGGGAATACCCAAAGAGTGAGAGTGAACTTTTTCAGTACTTGAAGAATGCCTGGGAAGGACTGCCATCTACATTTTTTTTCAAAAACTGGTAGAAAGAATGCCAAGAATTTGTAAAGCAGTTGGTGGTTTCATTGTATTATAATTTTTTATAGTTAAGTGCTTATTTTTTGTTAAAATAAAACAAATACACTGCAGTTAATGAAATTTTATCTTTTACTTTTAAAAAATACAAATATTTTTCATTTTAAGGTATTTTTTTAAAGAAATGCAGAGTGGTCCAAAACTTTTTGCCTATAGCGTATATATAAAGTATTTATTTAAAAGATTTTTATGACTCTTAGTAGTAAAGAAAAAACCTTAAGCAAGGTTGACTCTTCTATTTGTTTAAATGAAGGAGTGGAGGTGGGGGAGACTCAATTTTACATTTTTAATATACATTCAAATTTACATTTTAAATATTAAAAACAGATTTAAATTGGCAGACAAAATGAATAAGATGCTGTCGCAATATTAACAAAGGAATTATTTTTAACAAATTGAAATTGAATTAAAAACATGTAAAATGCTATTATGACGCATTCTGCTTACTTTCTGTATAGAGAATAATTTGTATATATTTTTTTCTTTTTTTTTCTCTAACAGGTTAGTAGCTTCCTTTTGCCTTTTGTTACATTAATGTGTAAGCATGGATGCATGAAATTAATAGGTTTGTATTGATATGCAAGTTCATAGTGGGGAACAAGCCTGTTAAATCAACCTTGAATGAAATTCCTGTTGGTTGTAATCTGGCAGAGGGATTTGAATTCAAAATAGCAAATTTATTCTAAGTGTTTCTTCCATTTTAGAAAAAGATAGAATGTGATGCTTGTTGATTATGAAATGTTTGGTGATGTCTTTTAGATGACGACTACTACTTTTATATGCTGTCTCTCTTCAGGACAATGGGGATCATGACCCTCCACAACTTTCTATCTTTTGTAGTTCTATACAATGTCTATCCTCTTACTATCCTTCCCAGTTCCTGTTCTACCATCAGTTCACACAAGCTTAAGTATGTTGATCATGGCTCTCCACAACTTCCTATACTTTGTAGCTTTTTAGTGTTTGTCACCTTACTGTCTCTCCCAATGCATTCTACTGTCTGTTTACAGAAGATCGTTAGGTATGTTACTTAGTAATATCGCTTTGCACCTCTTACCTTTGATATATCTTGTGAGTAGCGAATTTTCCAAGCCTTCTTTCCTCATTATGTGTTCCAGAAATTTCAACTATTTCTTTTTGGTAAAGTATAAATGTCTTTTTGTTTCCATTTTTTTAAACTTTGTTGTTGATCACATTTGGTCCATGGTATTCTCAGCATAGAGAAACATTGAGGAAACATTCACTGCCATAACGGAGGATCAATATTACATAGCAGTTCAGCACTCTTTGTTTTTAATAAATTTTTTCTATTTCTTAATACTTTGTTGAGCTTTTGGAAGGTGTCTTTTGCTATTCCAATGCAATTTCGGATTTCTTTATCCAAGACACAAGGGGTTACTGAAATTGAAAGAAACATGAGAAATCTTAGTGAGTAGAAAAGACAATGAAAGAACAGAACAAAAGACAGATGATGATTGATGTTGCTTTTAAATTTTCAAACTTTGTAATTGACATGAAATCAAGAAGCCAGAAGAGAGTTCCTCAGGCAAGAAGTGCAAGAGAAGAATCTATTAAAATAGAACTTACATTTACATCCAGTTATTTAAACACTTCTTCCATTCTGGGTATGACAATAAACATATATATAAAACATTATTTTTAAATGGATACCCATATTTGAGTAGATGTTCTGTTTATTTATTAAGCAGCAAATTTATTTATTTTCATCTACCAGCCTGAATATTTAAGAAATCTTATTAAAGAAAAGATACATCCTTCAGCAAGATTTGAACCTGCATCCCCATTACCAGAAACCTTTGTTAGATCTGACATGTTATGGGCCAACTCAGTCATGAAGGGTCTTGACAATCGTTAGGATATGAAACTGAGATGATATCAATGTAGAAATATCATTGAAGAAATTTGGGCTTTGCTTAATTGGCATTTTAAATCATTAAAAGTAAAAATTAAAAATTTTAAATCATTAAAGAAATATGCAAAGAAAACTACCAGAAAACAAAATAAAAATCAATATTTTGTTTTTTAATTTCTTGATTGATTTGTTCATTTAATGGCACATCAACTGTTTATGAGTCATTTAATGCTGAAATTTAATTTTCTTGAAAGCTTTGAAGTGATAAAAATATGTTATTCTGCTTTCACCATTGAATACATGGTAGATAATATTCTGCTTTTGTGCATATATATATTTGTGTGGGCATAATTACAATGATATGTGTGTTTTATGTTGTAGATTTGAGATTGTATTTTGGAATACAGTTTGATTTCTCTAAGAAATTGTAGGATATTAAATGGATAAATATCATGAAAAAATTCTTTCATGTTGGTTGCTTGGTTTGGTTGAGTTTGTTTTGTGGTATATTAACCTCAATGCTGAAATCTAATGATTTTGAACACAATTTTATGGCCAAGTAAATATATTTTGAACATAATTGTATGCCTTCAACTAAAGATAAAATGTATTGTTAATCATTTTGCTATAAAATGTATTGTTGGTAATTCTACTGTAGAATGTATAGCTGGTCATTTTGCTTTAAAAATCTATTGTTGGTCATTTTACTATTAAAATGTATTTTTATACTTTCATAGTGTTTTGAGCTCATTTTGGGGTTTTACTATTTGACCTTAGCTGGGGCCCTAATAGGTGCTACCACCCTGAGTCAGAGTGGGCCTGACAATAACAGCAATTAAGAGGTGATTACATGCTCCTCCAAACCTCCAATCTCCTGATCAGAGGCCTTGCTGCCAGATGTAGTTTTTCATCATACTCAGGAATATTTACTGTTTTTCTTCTTATGGTAACTTCAAGTACTTTCTGTGTTACCATAACAAAGGAATAACTCATTATCTGTAATGGGAAGGCCACAAGTGTGACAACAAAAATAATATTATCTTATCGTATATACCAGTGTTACTCAACTCGTATGCCCTGAAAGGTAGCCAGGTGCACCTCAAGTTAACAGAAGAGTAATTGGTGAATTATTTTTTATGTCTAAAAAAAATCTTTATTTTTGAAAAAATTAGACACTAAGCACATGGCTTCTAAGTCTTATTTTAATCTGGATGCTAAATTCCTTAATGTTTAAACAGTGGATAATCCTTTTCCTTTTGTATTCTTCAATGGATTTTAAATTATTGGCCTTTGTTAAAAAAAAAAAAGATTCTTCATAAATCTCTTTCAATGAAAACTGTGCTGCTAATTGTTTTTGGAAATGGTAAACCAAAAATGCTAATCATTAAAGGTTATTTTCTTCTTTGCCAAAGCACCTCAAGTCAGGTTCACACAAGCAGGCTTAAATATACACTGTAATATCTTAAAAATAAATGCCTATTTCAGGAGACTTCATTATTTTCCTATTTTCAAATTTCATGACTAATTTTTTCTTATTAAAATTTAAAGTGGGCCTCAGAGTTTTAGCTATTCTACAAATGTGACCTGAAGTAAAAAAAAGTTTGAGAAACACTGTTATGGACTAATATTTATTTTGATAAAATCATATTGTTATTGTAATATTCATAAAACGACAGAGAAAATCATGCAAACAAAAATGAAAACTATATTATTACATTTTTAGCATCTTATAAAATTTGCAAAAACTCTCAAGTCAACTTTAAAATAATTAGGGAAGATGTAACAATCTTGATTCTTTGACACTCTAGCAACAAAGTATAAATTTGCTTTTGTTCAAATGCCAGGATTCTGGTAGGTATTAACTGACAACCATAATTTAGCAAAAAGAAGACACACTGCATGTTCTAACCAATCAGAATACAGCTTTTCTAAACTTAGTTTCTGTTGCTCTTGCAAGAGGCACACTAGTATCCTTAAATACAGATATGCATCAAGAAAGAGCCAGTTATTTAATCAATGCAATAACAGACATTCCCTGACTTCAAGGCATGACTACAGATTTCCTTTTGCACATCAGGCAGCTATTGCATCATACCATATCCTGTACTTTGCACTAAAAACTTTCTTCATGACAACCAAATTTTCAGTGCTTTACCTTTGGCAGTAAACAGCTGCTTTTATAAAATCTTGGTAATGTTGATTCTAAAAATCTGTTTTTTTTTCTTACTTCCTGTTTCTTTACAAGCTACAAAATGTTACCTGTTTCATGTCTGAATATGTTGAACATTGTTTATTCATGTTCAGCAACCAATTTCAAACTTAGCTTGCTAATACATTGAGACAGGGACATCTATACACAGTAGCTACAATCAGTCATTCAAATATAAATATTATCCTATTTCTATTCATGCCTCTCAAATAAACGAGGGATTCAACTAAAGTGTGAGACTGTTTCTTAATTTTCAAAATTTTAATAAACACACCCAAGTCATTTATTTGTTTAATGGTATATCAAGTCCTTATGGATCATTTAATGTTGAAATTTAATTTTCTTAGGAGCTTTGAAATGATAAAAATATAATGTTATTCTGCTTTCACAATTGATTATATGGTAGATGATACTCAGCTTTTGGGCATATATATGTTTGTGTGGACATAATTATGAGAGGCAGTGATATGTGTGTTTTATGCTGAAGTTGTATTTTGAAATACAGTTTGATTTCTTTAAGAAATTGTAGGATATTATATGTATTAATGTCATGAAGGAGTTCTTTCATGTTGGTTGGTTGGTCTTGTTTAGTGGCATATCAACACCTCTATGGGTTATTTAATACTAAAATCTAAATATTTTGAACACAATTTTATAGCTTCAACTAAATATATTTTGAATGCAATTGTATGCCTTCAACTACAGATAAAATTTATTGGTCATTTTACTATAAAATGTATTGTTGATAATTTTTTTCTATAAATATGTACTGTTGGTATTTTCTTTTATATAAAAATGTATTACTGGTATTTTTACTATAAAAATATATTTTTACTTTCATAGTGTTTTGTTTCTCTTTGGAGGTTCACTATTTGCCCATAGCTGGGACCCTAACAGGTGCTACCACCCAGGGAACAATGACAAGTAAGAAGTAATTCCATGCTCCTCAAAACCTTCAATTTCCTATCCATTATTTATGAGGTATCGCAGTGTAACATACATGCTAATTAAGGGAGGAAGGAACACAGAGAAATTATAATCAAATACTTATTCATTCAGAAACGTTTTTTTCTCATTGTTTACGAACACTTTCCAGAAAATTTAAAATATATGTGTGTAGATGTAATGGGCGTGTATGATGCTTATTTTAGTGCATAGAATTAATTTGATGCACATTGGAATAGTGAAAAATGAACCAATGCTTTAATCCACTAGTCTATTGTGAATTTGTTGATATAGTAATTATGAGTTCAATACCTGGCCAAGGCAGTGTGTACTTGAACTTGATGGAAACAAGTCAAGTAATTGATGGTATGTACACATGGTTGCTGAATGTCAGCTAGAAATTGTCTAACAGCCATGATTGGGTTCTCCTGCTTGTGTGGCATGGTGCCAGACATAGTCTTCCAGCAGCCACCCTCTTGACCCAGGACAGTACTACCTTCTCAAGACACTTGATGTAGGTCTCTGTGTTGAGTCTGAGGCCCTGTGAGAAGACGAATGGAGGCATAACATTGCCATTATTGATCACTCCAAAAACCATGATGGTGACTGTATTTATCATCCAACTCTTTCCGAATCCTCTGACTGACACCCAAACACTCTGAAATGTCTGTATTGGAGCTTCCAACATGAATGCCAAGCAGTACAGCATGCCATTTCCAAATTTCTAGCAGAGTGAATTGCACCATGTCTGCTCTTTTTCTCCCAGACGGTGCCCAACTGACCCTACTATACTGTGCAGTCGACAAAATCAGAAACAAACAATGCACAAAATTAGAATATAAAATGGCACCAATTTATCCACTACAGCCTGTATGTCGATCTTGGTAACCTACAGTTGCCTCCTCTGACAGCCTGATACAACCAGGTTTGTCAGATCCTGCTTGTCTCAGTCCCCTTTGAGCTGCAAGGGAGGCTCTTCTGACCAAGTGTGTGGGCTTCTTCATTGTGTAGAGTTGTCCACCAAAATGAAATCACAGTAAGGGACTCTTATTGCTAAAAGGTAATATGTTTGATTTTTTTTTCTGTTGTGTTGCCATGTACTATTATGGCAGTGGTTCCCAAATGGTGATGTGCACCTTATAGGTGTTGTGGAAGAGGATAGCAGGTGAGGCAGAATGATTGAAAGTTGCAAAACATTCATATGCCAAAAATAAATGATTTCAAAATTTTAAATATTTTTCTTGATTACTTGTAATTGCATGCATGAGGCCAAGTATAAATAGTTATAAATAATTATTGACTGATTTTATCATTGTGGTATTTTTGCATTATATCAAGTATTAAGTAACTAGGGTCTGCAAATTGGAAGAGAGAGTTATCAATGATAATTCTGAAAATGAGGCACAGTGAAAAAAGTTTGGGAACCACTGTTCTATGGTAACAGAAATTGACCTTAACTGATATAAGCAATGGGGGTTACTGCATTTGAAAGGTCTTAACTAGGATTACAGTGTAAGGGGAAGTAATACAATTGAATAATACAGAGTGCTATAATTGGATGTAATATTTTAATAGAATTTTATATCATATTTTATTTGTATAAAATACATTTCAAAGGGGCCTCTTGTTTCTTAGTTTGCATTATTTTCTTACATTTATGAACTTAAATTAGAAACGTCTTCTCTGAAAAATATTTAAAAAACGGATTAATCTGATTTTCCATCACCATTGCTCTATACTGTTTAACATATTTACTCAAACAGAGACCAAAGTTACACACACTCCCAACAACCTGACCCTCTTGTTTCAGTTACTTTTTTTTTCTTTCTTCCCTGAAGCATTCCATTAAAAATAAACTTCAAGTGCAATATACTCTTGCATAGTAGTAATTCCAAATTGTGATCAACAACTAGCGAGGAAATGTATTTCCTCTTACAGAAGATCACAGAATACAAGTTGAAAGGTTCTAATGAATTAACACAGCAAGATGACTATTACAGCATAAAGAAACTTCCTGGATGTTCCAAATTCTCAATGTCAAAAACACAAATATAGAAAGAGCTTGGGTAGGTAAAAAAAGGCTTATGATAAAAGCAATTCAAATGTCATGCTTGGCATTCTGATCTGTTATATGATTGTGCCTTCAGAATAAAAACAAGATGTCTTTCTTATGAGAACAGACTATATATTCTAATTTTCTCACAAAGAATTTTTAAGTTAAATACACAGCAAAATGTCAATTTACATTTTTTTTTTTTTTTGCAATTTTTATGTCAGCCAATTTGAGGCAATTAAATCGAGATTTCAAGATAAATCTGAATCAATTAAGAACACTATTTCTGGATAAACATGATGAAATGAATCTAAAGAAATATCTTGAACCATAAAAATTCTCAGGAATTTTAGAATAGCCATACTATCAGTGCCAACCGCAAGACAAACCATTATGTTATGTATTATTTTATCTTGTCTGTGATGCATTTCTACTTCAGATCAAAATATAGGATCTCTGCTTTGATTGCCAACTCTTCTGACTGAGAAAACGATATAATGATTTTAAGGATGAAGGAATTGAGAAAAAGAAGTTATTCATTGAGTGGGTTTTTTTATGGTTTACCAACCTTTTGTGAGTTATTTAAAGTTTAACAAACTATGTCTGGTAGCAAAGCTTCTTGTCAGGAGATTGAAGGTTTTGAGGAGTGTAGAATCAATAATATGTGCTGTTGTTCCTATGTCCACCTTGAACAGAGGTGGTAGCACCTGTTAGGGTCCCAGCTATGGGCAAATAGGGAAACCCTAAATAAAAATCAACACTACATTTTTATAGTAAAATACCAGCAATACATTTTATAGCAAAATGAAGAACAATATATTTTATCTGTTGTTGAAGGCATACAATTGCATTCAAAATATTTAGATTTTGGCATTAAATAACCCATAGAGGTTGATATGCTGCTAAACAAAATCAACCAACCAAGTTAAAGCTGAAATATATCTTAGATTTTAAAACTAATTTTTTTTTTTTTTGTGAGTGAATATTACATTAACAATGTTTTGAGAACAACAATGATTTTTCCATATACAATTTCTACTGTTTAACCCATAGCAACAGGAGGAGGTGGATTCATGCCTTTTTAAAAGGCATTTGCATATATGTGATTGCAATGAACCTGATTGGAATTTGAACTTGGCTCTTTAAATACTCATTCCTAGCCATTATCCATTATGCCACCTGTACATGCACAGAAAAGTGAGTGAGTGCAGGAGGAGGAGGGGGAGGGGGAAGAAAGTGAGGAGGAAAGATAGGAGGTAAGAAAACTAAACAAACATGAAGAGAAAACCAGGTTTTATATATATATGTATGTATGTATGCATTCTGTATATACATTATTTTTAGATATAATTTATTTAAGTAAATGCTCTGCTTTTTAATTAAACAGTATTAATTATATTTATCAGCCTGAATGTCCAAGAAATTTTAGAGAAAATATGCACTTTCTGACAGGAATTGAACCTGTAACCCTTATGGAGAACCATCATTTGATCTGACATGCTGTTAACCATTCAGCCACAAAGAAGCATCTGGTTTGCAAAGTCTGAATTACTGTTTATAAACACAAACCTTCAATGATTTTTCTCAATCAATCATTTCTTCTCATAAAATATATCTTAATGTAAGCAGTGACAACATATTATGAAACAGATTAAGTCTTACAATTATTCAATATATTTTCTGTTTATACATTATTTTTATAGATATAATTTATTTAAGTAAATGCTCTATTGTTTTAATTAAACAGTATTAATTACATTTCATAATATATATATGAAGAGGCACAATGGAGTAGTGAGTAGCGGCTCAGAATGAGGTCTCAGAGAGCCGAGTTTAGATTCCAGTTGAATCATTTACATTCACTTACATGCTAATACCCTTGAGGAAGGTATGAATCTTCTTCTTCTCCCTCCAGCTATGGGTAATCAGCAGGACAGACAGGGTTCTATAGCCTTGGATGGCAACTGGTCTAGGAGAAGGACAACTCTGAATTCAAACCCTGCAGAAGGTTGTTTGGGGACCCTTCAAAAAGTGTGGTTGGTTCTGCACAAATCCTTCACCACTATAATCAAATCATATATATATATATACTAACGAAAAATCAACTATATTGGTGTGACCAGCAGACTATTTGCCAGAAGACCTAATACCTTAGATAAGAAAAAATCTTGAACAAGCAAAGAAAAAAGAAAGGTGTTTGCCTCTTTGGATCTTTCTATCTACTCAGTAAAGTGCTCAGCACCCAGATTGTCTAGACAGGGCAAAAAACAATTCAAAACATCAACACTCAACAAAGGACAGTTCCAGTTGTTGCTTGAGTTTCAAGCTCTCACAATCTTCAAATGATTGGAATGATATGTGTATTTGATGTTATAAAGGAATCTCCCTGGGTTTTGGACTGATATGTGTCTTATCATTTCAGTTCAGTTATCACTTTTTCATCTTGCAGTGTTGATTTCCTTGTAGCAAGACGTGTTCAAAAGGATTCTGTACCTCAATGGACTATAATATTTAATATAATATATATATTGATCCAAGTCTGCCGTGCAGTGCTCGTTTTCTATAGGCAATGATCCATCACTTAATTTTCTGTCCTTTTAGCAGCTTAGTGATGTGGTTACAAAGGAATCTTGCTGATCTTCAAACTAGTTTTTGTCTTTCCGTTCAATTGTTGTTTTCTGTCATTTACTTGTGGTAGAAGGTGCTCAAAATCTTTACAGACCACAGTGATCAGCTTTCCTCATACAAATATATATAGGGTTTTGAATAACTTGGGCCGATTTTAAATGTGAATTAAATTTAAGTGTCTAATGATTTTTTTCTTTTTCTTTCAGATTTAACAACTTAAGTCTTTGGCAATTTCAACCATGGAAAGATTAACAATCAAAAAATGTGTTAAAGTTATCGAAGTCTATTACAAAAATGTGCATTCAAATTTATAAATATATGGTCCAATGATTCTGCTAGCAAAAAATGCACACCAAACAGTGACCTTTTGTGGATGCAGTGGCTTTTCAACAATCTTCCTTGGATTTTCATCAGCCCAAATGTGATAATTCTGCTTATTAACAAATCCACTAAGATGAAAATGGGCTTTATCACTAAAAAGGATTTTTTTGCAAAACATCTTCATCAGCTTGTCTTTGCTCATGCACCCAATTGACAAATGTACAGCACTCCAAATGGTCAACAGGTTTCAGATCTTGTGTCAATTGAATTTTGTAAGTGCGTAGAGACAAATCTTTTGTCAAAATTCGATGTAATGTTGTTGTAGAGAGGTTCAATTCCTGCACGTGATGACAAATAGAGGTATCTGGATTTTCAGCCACATTCTCATGCATTGCAACAATGTTTTCAGTTGAAGGGCGTAAACAAGCACGCAATTTCACATCTGCCACCAACCCAGTTTGAATTTGCAAACAATTTTTCCAATTGCACTCTCGATTGGTCGATTATGTTGACCAAAAAAATCACAAAATGCCTTTCTGTTTGAACATCCATTTTCATAATAGGCTTTGATAACTTTAACACGTTGTTTGATTGCTAATCTTTCCATGGTTGTAATTGCCAAAGACTTTAAGTTGTTAAATCTGAAAGATAAAAAAAAAAATCATTAGACTTTTAAACTTAATTCACATTTAAAATTGGTCTTAGAACACCCTTTATATATATATATATATATATATATATATATATATATATATATATATATCACTCTTTAATCATGATCATGTCATTGGATATTTCAGAGTTATATTTCTGTTCTAACCTGGGATTTTTTTTTCTTTTGATATTGGATTTACTTTTCTGCATTATTGTACAAGAATTAGTCTTTCAACATAATGTGGCTGTGAGTCCATAATAATACAATGGAGACAGTCTTTAGATATGTACATGAAATAAGCTTTAGAGTAAGGGCATGTAAAAATGTGAAAATACTTTTGAGACATTCTAATATATAATAATAATATTAATATAATGGAGTCATAGTCTTTAAATGTGTACATGAAATAAGTTTTAGAGTAAAGGTCTGTAAAAAAGCAAAAAGCAACACTCAAAATTTTTTACAAGAGCTGGGATCATTGAAAAAACTCCATAAGTAGAAGATTACATAAGCTTCAGAAACATAAAGATCTATAAAAAAAATACTTTTGATACACACTAATAGCAAGTTGAAAGTACTAAATGGAAGTACAGAAAAAAAAAGTCATTAGAGGATTTAGTATCAGTGAAACAATATGGTTGTTGCAAAAAAAATAATTTAGATTTAAATAACATGATCATTTCTCTTCTTTTTTGTAACACTGTATTGATGTCTGTTTTTGGTAAAGCAGGCTGTTTAGTGAGCTGAAATTCACTTTCATGCTAAGATTCAGGAAGCAGTTCCAAGAACAGGCAAATTCTTGTAATGTTTTATCCTTCACTAATTCCAATTACATCCGGAACATTAGATAACAGAATGGTACAAGGGACAAGACGTTTGCTGTTTGATTATTAGATTATGACTAAAAACTGATTGATTTGTAAATCTTTTAATAATCAGATATTATTTTGAAATTATAGAAATAGGGCAATAATCATGCAATGTCTTCTGGAATAGCCTCAGTGAGGCTTTTAAATAGAAAATATTTTCTAATGATATGATTAACTTTTCATTTCCTTTTTAATCAAATCACATTAAAGATTTTAAGACACTTTTTCCTGAAAATATGTACAAAAAGTAATCAGATCTTATAATTAATCTATTTTTGGTTAGTGTATTTGAGTATTTGATGTAGTTAATATTGTTATACCCTGCTGCAAATTAGATCTCTTTCTGATTCACTGTACATGTTAGCTGGATGTAAGCACTTAGAAAGTGAAACCAAAAATAAAAAAAAGTCATCCTCTGTGCAGGGACTCGGAGTATCACTGTAGAGTGAATGCCTAGGGTTAAACATAAATAAATGGCAGAACTACCCAAAAAATAGAATTGTCAAAGTTTGCAATAAACAACAATGAGAAAAAGAAAAGAATATGGAAAAATATAATATAAACGAAGCAAATGATATATACAAGGCAAATTAACAGTAATAAAGCAATGCAGCAGTAATATAGCTAAAAGTTCACAAACTAAGAATTGTGGTTGGCACACAAGAGCGAATTCAGATAAACAAATGTAGCATTCTGACTTAAAGGTAAGACAGACCAGGAACATCTTGTTGGCTAGGAAGAAGTCCCAGCATGCATTTGTTAGCATCTGCCTATAAATTAGGAAGGAGTAAGTGTTTTGTACACATTCCCATTTCACTTTGGAACCAACTGGTCAAAAAACAAATCCTCCCAAAATCTTCATTTTTTTTTTTTTTAAAGTAATTCACCCCAAGCAAGAGAGGAGTGCCACTAGCATCGTTACAAAGGATTGAGAACAAGAGTAAAGAGGCATGTGTGTGAAAAAAAAGCAGAAGAACGGGAAATAAGATCAAGGTATCAAATGTAGATTGACATTACACTTGAATATTTGAAGATTATAGTCATCAGGGAAGCAAGCAAGGGAAGGGAGTTCCACATACGGGAAGTGCAAGAGAAGAAGCTGTTTGAGTAGAAGAGACAGTTACATTTAACTGTTTTGACAGTGAAAGGGTGGGACCGAGATGCCAGCCTGGTAGCTCGCTTAAAATCATGCAGTTTAGAAACCAGCGAAAGTAGCTCATCAGAACAGTTGCTGTGAAAATACTTGTAGAAGAGACAAAGGGAAGCCATGGCACATCTGTGGGAAAGCAATTGTAGACTAGATGCCAGATCAGAACGTATCACATTGCATATTCGTCTCTGGATTTTGTCAAGGACCTCGAGTAAAAGAAGCTAATCACGGCCATTGCCACCAAAGAAAAAAATGACCTCAGAAGGAAGTAGATTTGCTTTTAAGAAGGTTGCTCATGAATGACTGGAATGGATGCAAGGAGAACAGGTCAACTCTTGACACCCGGCAGATGCTCGGTGTCATCACCATGACTTCAGTCAACCGACTCAACATGACACACATATTCATTCGAGACCCTCTCTTCTCCTACACCATGCCCACACAGACATTCTGCTCACATCCTCTGTAATGGCAAAAGTCAGATTCACAGAAAACATCAAGCTTCACTAATCCACTCCTGGCCTCTTTCAACATCATCACTATCAACTGAGCCAAAAGGTGCATCAACTCCAGGCCTTACAAAGTTGCCTCCCTTGTCTATATTTAGATATATTTCACTCACATCTGTTGTATCAGCAATATAAAAGAATTTTATATTTACTGTCATCTTTTCAGTACTGTTGTTTTGTTTGTTCTTCATACACATGTTTATAACAATATTTATAATTATTCTGTTTATGTACAACATGTGAATAATGCCAGGAAATTCAAGATGGTCAGATTTAAATTGATTCTTCAATAAGGAATCTTTATTCTAAGAGAAGTTGATATGTGGTGACCCCAATATATACTAGGCTCACCATAAAAGATAACAAAACTAACTTTGCAATCAGTGTCATGCCAGAGCATTAGAAAAGCCAGGTACATCAGCAGGTTGATCTGGAAGGAGATGTCCTAGCCACTAGGTGCAAATTCATGCTTTATAGGATGTTAGTAGCTGCCTTGACATGTAAACAGGTGGTCAACCCAGCTGCACTTATGATGTGCACACATTGGACAACTGGTTGACACTCAAGCGAGAAAAAACAATCACTCTCGTGTCATCTAAAGATGATCAACATTCAAATAAAGTCCCAAAGCCACACACTCTTACATCAATATTAATTGACAAATTCCAGAATTGAATAAATAATGATTTTATCTATGAAAGATTTAGTCTTGTGTCTTATTAATCTTTGCAAAGAAAATGTTGCCTGGATATAACACTGATATTTAAAAACTGCCATTTTTGCATACAGACTTCATCTAAAATGCTATTAGAAATTTGTAAAATTTAATGAAATTTTAAAATTTTGAACATGAATTGAAAATTGACATGCAAGGAACAAAAATGCAAGTTTATAATGGTAAATAAAATCAGAATTTGCGCTGTTGATAACTGTTGTATAGGAATAATGTGTTGTTGCCAACACTGTAGTTTGAACACAGATTACCAGTGAGCAAACACAGACAATTCCATTATTAAATAAGTAGATTATGTAAAGGAAACATATAAATGGGAATTAGTGTGACGTCTAAGTGATCGCTATTCTATATACTATCCACTATACTATTTCTCTATACTGATCATTATACGAATTACTATTTAGTGATTACTATTTGAACTAGTATTATTAGTGTGTGTATTATTTGAAAGTGTTACTGCATCATCTACAATGAGCATTTTGGAAGTGATAATGAGCATTTGTTGACCTAATGAAAGTTAAAATGAGTGAGTGTCTAACATCAAAAAAATAACAAAATCCTAATTTGCACAAATTATACAGAATATCATTTGGATAATTATATAATAAGACATTTGCTATCTACCTACCGACCTGCATGAAGTGTGTGTTTTGAAAAAAAAACATTAAAGCTTCACAGTTTAAAAAAAAACAAAACAAAATGGCGTAGGAATAATAAGCCTCAAGACTTTCTTTGTCTCCTTCTGTTTCCACTTTATTTCACTTACTTTTCTCTTCATTTTTCTTTAGCTTTATTACATACTATACATCTATCCTTCATCCCACCATTTTGTCTTTCCCTCTTCTTGTTTGCTAGTCCCAGTTCTATAGTTGCATGGACATATAGGATTTTTAAAGAAGTGATGGATTTTTATTTATTAATATGACAGATTTTTTATTACGTAAGCATTATTTTTAGTGGATATTCATATTTGAGTAGACGCTCCATTTGCTTATTAAATGGTATATTTATTTCTATTCATCTGAATCTTAACTGAATTAACCACTTAAATATTTGAGAAATCTTATTCAGGTAAAATATGCGTTCACCAGCAGGATTTGACTGTGCTTCCACCTGGCAGCAGAAACTGTTGTTAGATCAGATGGGCCTCAGTTTCATATCCTGAAATGAACAAATCAATTTCTAAAGAAGTGATAAAACATCTGTGATTTTTTTATATATATATATATACTAGACCACCTGTGACATGTTGGCTTAACCTTGTTGTGTTAGTTTACATTTAGTTTCCTGACGATTTTGAAAGTAGAGATATTTTAAAAAATACATTTATTTGCAGTTATTGAAGTTCTTTCAACATTAAAAAAATTGTCTTTGAAGAAAGTTGAATAATAAGATCTTGGAATGTTCAAATTTGGATTGTTGGGATTCGATACAATAACATAAAATATTGTTGCAGGGCTGCACGTAATACGGACGTTTAGAATAATCAAACGACTTTCATTGAAAGTAGAAAAAACAACGTAATTTCAACAAATGAACATTAATTTAATATGATGACAATACAAGCAATTGGTCATAGATTGGAAAGTAATGTCTTTTTGTTTGGGTTAATATTATTCTGAAATAAAACAAATTCTCTTTGTGTATGTATGTGAGGAACAATGAAATGTTGTTATATGTGTGTTTGTGTGAAAAAGTCAACACATGTGTGCGTGGTTCATAGTAAGAAGGATACAAGTGATAGAATTTGTTTCTTATTGTGGATGGTGTTGCTGTTGTCTGAAGTGGTCTCTCAGCATTGTCGCTTTTAGCATGAGGTTGTGAAGTTCACAAGCGAGAGTTGCATTGACCTTGATGACAACTGTGCGTATTCTGTTTGGGGCTGGATTTCATGTTTTTTATACACTTTCTCATAAGAAATTTACATCTTTCTCTTCCCCACTCTCTATATATGACTTTTGGCAAACACACAAGATACAAAGTTCACAGAGTTTTATATAGTAATAATATATATATATATATATATATATATATATATATATATATATATATATATACACAGGTAGTAATCTGTTGGTATAATCCAAGCGAGTCGTATTAACACAATATAGAATTTTAAATGTTAAAACTAACTTGCAAAGAGTGCTCAATTATTTTCATTAAACAGAGCAAAATTTTTCTTACAATTGGAATTAAAATACCATTAGTTAATGACAATTTTCACCTATGAAATTTTAAAATTTGCAGGATTTTTCAAACTGTTTATGGTATCAGTTTGTAGAAGGAGAGGACTGGTTAGTTGGGGAAGGAAAGTGAGAGAGAATGTGAGAGAGGACAGCTAATTTAAAGCTATTTTGAGTGTGAGCAAACACTTTTATTTTCCAGTCAATCTGAGGGTTTATACTGCTGAATTCAGTGTTGACTGGTTTACTGTTTTGGTTTACTGTCACACTCTTCATCTTAAATTACTAGAGTCACTGTATATCAAGTCTTGCAAATTGTCTCTCTGTAAACAGCGTGATTGTTTGCTGGGGCTTGCTATCATTAGTCTCTAGTACTCCCCCCCTTTTTTCCCTTTCTCTAACCTCTCATCAATCATTTGCTAATTATATTTATTGTATTTTACTCTTTTAAGAATCTTCTGATTAAAAACTTTAAAGAGCAGGAACGAAACTGGTTATTTTTCCTCTTTTATTAATTTTTTTTTACCAACCGTTTTTAATTAAGGTAAATAATATTCAGCTTAACATTTTTGCAGTAATACTTAAGTTCTGTACCACTAAGAATGTTTTTAAATATATATATATATATATATATATATATATATATATATTTAGACGTATTATATCTATTTATTTTAGTTTTAATCCTTTCAAGTCCACAAATTAATTTCTTGGTGGCTGTAGAAAATTGATTAAGAAAAATTCCAAAATTTTCTTTCAAATAATTTTTATTTTCCCAAGTACTTTCAATCTCATCTGAGACCATCTTCAGGGGTTGTATATCCATGGATGTTTTCTGTATTTACACCATAAATTTGACATATTTTTTCACTGCTATACAAGTGATTTTTTTAAAAAGATTTTTTAATTGTAGTATTTTAATTTAGTATTTCTTATATAACACTTTGCTACTACAAACATTTAAGAACTTTGTTGCTTTACTCTTATATAAAGGGCTTTCAGAATTTGAAGTTTTTGCTTATTATCTTGATGAAGCACTGATATATTTTTGGCTATTATCTGTCTAAACTATGAATGTGGAGATGAGTGTTCTTAGATTGAACTATGATTGTTCAAATGAAATTCAAGCTTTCTTGTCATCATCATTGTTGTAAAAACAACATATTAACATGTTTATCATAGATGCAATCTCCCAAAGGACATTTAAATTTGTATACAATGTTGGTTTTTGTAAGATGCTACATGACAGAGAAAAGTTGTTATGAATGACTAGGTTTGTTGTATTAAATTTATTATAATATATCATTGATTTTTTTTTTACTTAGATCAATGGGGAATATATTAGTGTTTATGAGTCTTTTTAGAATTTTTTCCTCCTACTTGTAGTTAGAATGCATTTGATTACAGCATTTATACTTTGATATGTTTTAAGTTATTTGATGTTTATTTCCAAAAATGTAAAACTGACCTTACAATTTTGGAAATTGTGTTTTGGAAATCAAGATCATTCTTTCAGTCATTGCAATTCAAGATCAGATAAAAACAAAAATGTAAAACTGACCTTACAATTTTGGAAACCATCGTGTTTTGTAGGTCAGGACCATTCTTTCAGTCAATGCAGTTCAAAATCAGATAAAAACAGAATCAAAATTGATCAATGACCCACTGCTGGTCAAATAATTGGCAAACTGCCTCATTGTCTTGCCTTTATCGTTCTTCTTCTCCTTCTTTTGTGTTGTTTTCCAAGTACTTAGTGGTGATTTCATTTCCATTAATTCTATCAGATATCCCAATGCCCTTGACTCCCTATGACATCAGAACACATGCATTAAATAGCACAATGTGTCTTGATTTTTCTCCTTCACAGACAAAACAAAACTATATCCTGTTTATGTATCTTTATTACTGAGTCCATGATATCATAAAATTATAAGAGAAAACATTCCTCTTACATGATTGTTTCAATAATGTATATTTCTAAGCTTGAAACCATGATCATATTATCCTTAAACCATGGTTCAGTAAGTCACTCCATATATTTTTTAATGCCATGTCCTATAACATAGGTTATGATTTTCTACAGATTCATTTTCTTGATGTGAATTGTCCTGCCTTCTTGGATAAGACAATGCTTTCTACACAGTTTGAAATTCAGAATTGTTGTTGATGCCTTGAGCCATAGGCCAGCTGCTGGAACAGATACTACACTGTGATCCTAGTCATCTGGGTTGCGATCACTGGTTAAGCTTTTTCTTCTGGTTGTTTTTAAAAAATATGGGAGTGCCAACAAGATATGACAATTCAACAAATTTTATCACTTCAAACATTATTTTTAGCGGATACCAATATTTAAGAAGCTGCTCTGTTTATTTATTAAACAGTATATTTATTTATTTCCATCTATCAGCCTAAATATTTGATAAATTTTATTAAAGAAAACTATTTCTCCTGCCAAGAGAGACAAACATTTGAATCCTGCTAGACTGTGTATATTTTACTTTAATAAAATCTCATACTTATGCTTGTTATTACAATATTTTGTTAAAGTCGTTAAGCTCAAATAGGGGAATTTCCACAGGTACTCCTGGAATATGAATTATCCTTAGCTTAAGAATTAAAATCCATCTGAAAATACAAATAGGAAATCTATGGAATTTTCACAGGTATTGCTAGTCTATTTGTAATCTTGTTTTTTGGCTTTTTTTTATTTAAAAAATAATTAAAACAAGACCAATTTCAGACCCAGTGTTTTTAAAGCATCTATTTTTAGTCTTACTAAATGATTTGTTCCATTACAAACTATGTAATTTGTGTTGGATTAGTGCAATAGTCCATACCAACGTCTATTCAGCTGACAGCATCGACAGAATGACTGATTTAATTAGTCAAATAAGATAATAAATTGACTGGCAGATTGCAATTAATCAGGCAGAGGTAAACATCACATCACTTGCAAGTGGATTGTTGAAGTAAATTACTGTACCTTGCCTTGTATTGTTCTGGCTTGTGTATTAGATTTCACTTCAATCACCTGTTAAAGTGATAAACTGAAATTTACTTTCTCCAGGGCAATAAATCTTTGAAGTTTATACTGAATACTAGGCATTTTTCTTAATCACTTCATCACAAGCAAGACAGTAAAACAACTAACATGCATATATCCAGCTTTTATATCAATATAAATATATATATATATATATATATATATATATATATATATATATTAATTAATTAATTAATTACTTAACTAATACTGTTTAAAAAAAACAAAAAAAAAACAAGGCTTCTACTCAAACATGTGTATCCACTTAAATAATGTTTGTGTAAAAATAAAATCCATTAATTCCTTAGGAATATTTTTATATATATATATTGCATCTACCATACATTTCAATATTTATAAAGTATATTTTTTTGTACATGCAGTCTGGTGCTCCTGCTATGTATTTAGAGATTCTTGGTAAAATCCAAAGAAAAATCTGCAATATTATTGGTCCTGATCTGGTATCTTGGCTTCAGTCACTTTTCCACCACCATAATGTAGCTTTCCTGTGGCTTTTCTTATAAATACTTTCATGGTAATTGTTCAGATGAACTTTCCTCTATTCCACCTAGGCTTTATGAATTTAAGTGCAGTACTAGATTGGCAGCTAGGTCTCATTATTTTACTGTTGAAATGTCTCGATGTAGCCATAAATTCTGTGCTTCTTGCTTGTTAAGCTCTTTCCAGTTAAATTTGATCTTCAAAAATTTAAATGCAATGTCAATCATTATCTTCTTTTTACTCAATTCCTCTTCTTTTATTGTTCTTGCTCCTTAATAGTGTTTTTGTTTTCTTATATTCACTCACACTCAGTTACTCCTGGCTTAGTGGCTTTATTACCTTGCTTGGCATGAAATGATTAAAAAAAAATAATCAATAAAAGGAAATTTGTGTCTTTCTGGTGGATTCTTCTGATGTAGAAATAGATTTTTTTTTGTTTTTTAAAGCTTGACAAATAAAACACCATAATTTATTTTTAGCATACAAATTATTTTTAACTCAGATAAATAGAACTAAAACAGAAAACAAAAAGATAGAGAAACGTGTTACATAGAATATTTTCCACTTTTATATTCTATTGTCTAACATTGTTTCAATATATATATATATATATATATATACACACACACACACATATATATATATATATATATATATATATATATATATATTTATGTAATAAATGTAGGTAAAAACTTAGATGTAAGTTTTTAAGCCTGGAAAAATTAGTCATCAATATTTCTGTATAAAATGGAGATCTGATGAATTAGAACCAAAATCACAGTCCTAAGGAAATAAATTATAATCCCACAAACCCTTAAAGTTGTCTGTTCTTAACATAATTTACATATATATATATATATAATGTCTCCCATAAACAGAATTGTACTTTTATGAAAAATTTAAATATAACCATCATTTTTTGATGGCACAAGTAAACTAGTAAGTCATAATGACCGAAGATGTAGTTAGCAAATAAGTTTAGAATCTGATTGTGTTGTTTCCCAAACTGAAGACAAAAAGCCGATTCAAAGTCGATGCTGTTATGTCAATTCACAGAGCTTGTCACTATCATTCTGGATTCAGGATAAGTGCCTTGTGATAATTGTATATGGATATTTGTGTCGTTAATGGACTGCGGAAAAGGATAGCTTTCATCTGCATTGAAATCTCTTATCCTTTGCATGAATATCTTAAAGATAAGAATATAAGTAAGAAGTTTATGCAAGAAAGCAACTGACTAATAGCACTCTCTATTTATAAGGATCACTTATTGGTCAGAAAAACTGAGAAAGTGTAGATTAGGAAGAGCTATTTCAAAATTTGTACACCAAAGCAGAATTCTTTCTCTATTTTGTTTTATTGCAGTTCTGCTCTTCCATTGACTCCACACTTCATGGCTTCACTGCATTTAACTCTTGAGATAACTGCATTCATTCTTTGCTACACACATTTTTCTGACTATTATCTCCATCTTTGTTGTTTTTAATACATTTCATCTCATGCATTCTTAAACATTCCTCAGATGTATGTTACATTTGGGAAATTTTTCTTGTATTTTTCTAGTATCTAGAGTCAAGCATAGAATTCTATTTGGGGAATCTAGTAAGTTTTTTAATGTAGACTCCCTGAGGAGTTCTCAAATGCTGTAGACACCCTGGAAACTATGGGGCCACAGCTCTCAAATCCTGTAGACTCCATCAGGAGCATCGAGGTCTTCTACATTTTTTATGTGCCATTTCCCTTCAGGATGTAGGTGATCATGGCCCTCTGCATCTTCCTGTCTCTTGTAGTTCAATAAGTTTTGTCTTTTTGTTATTTTTCCCAAATCTTGTTCTACCATCTATTTGCTCAAGATCATCAATTATGTTACATGCTGCTTTCCTCTGTTCCCCTTTCTCGCAATCTGTCCTTGTGAGTATCAGATTCTCCAAGCCCTCCTTCCTCATTATGTGCCCCAGAATTTTCAACTGCCTCTTCCTGATATTAATTATGTTTCCTTTCTGTTTCTATTTTCTCCAAAATCTCTTTGTTGCTCACATGTTCAGCCCATGGTATCCTCAGCATCTTTCTGTAGATCCACATTTCTGTTGCTTCAGAGCTCTCAAGTCCTATAAACTCTGGGGTCACAGCTTTCAAATCCCATAGACTCTCTGATGAGTATCAGGTCACAGCTATCAAATCTCATAGACTTCCCAAGGAGTATAGAGGTCACATCTCAGCATGCTAGGCATTGCTGCAGTTGTTTCTATAGTAGGTCTTTATGGGATAGAGCCGCTAGCGCCATCCCCAACTGGCTTTGAATTCAGTGTTGTTTTTCTCATAGACTGGTTACCAACCAGGACTAAAGAACCCAGCTTGTCCTATTTAACCTATAGTTGGGGGAAGAGATTGATTCCTACCTTTCCCAAGGGTACCTGCATGTAAGTGAAATCAAGGAACTCTACTGAAATCCAGATTCATATCTCTGATTTCTCACTCCCAACTGCTGTCCATTTCACCACTTGCACATCTATGTTGATGGAGATAAAAAAAAAAAGAAAAAGACACCTGAATGCAACATATAGGACAACCTAAAAGTTTGGAAAATTTGAATTGTGCACATAAATTGAATGTGCTCTTTGTGAGGAGTCATAGTCAGCCATATAAATAAAGATGACTTCAAAAGAGAAAGAAGAATCTAAAATTTGATGTCTAAATGCAACAAATTTGTACACCCAAGAAAGTCTCAACTGAAATTCTAAGTACATGTGTCCTTTATGTTTCCATTCTCCTTAAAACTTCCTCATTGCTCACATACTCTGTTCATTCTCAGCATCCTTCTGTAGAACCACATTCCTGTTTTCTCAAGTCTCCTCTTCAAAGATGGAAATTGTCCAGTATTCACTGCCATGTAAGAGGATTCATATTACATAGCAATTCAGCACTTTTTTTTCTTTTTCTTTGTTGCTAATGAAATTTCCCAGTTTCTTAATACTTTGCTTAACTTTAGGAAGACATCTTTCACTATTCAAATGCACCATTGTATTTCTGTGTCACATTTTCTATTATCTGTTAAACACTTCCCGGATTGTTAAATTTCTGTTCTTGCTTTATTTTGACATCTCTAATTCAGAATGAAGATAAGATATATTTGTCCAAAATATGTATGTAACCATGAACCTTACAGACAATAAGTAATTTTTTTTTTGCCAACTGAGCAGTAGTCTGGTAAATTGTTGTCTGACACGAAAATAGAGATGTTAATAGGAGATATAATAGTATTCAAAACAAAAGTGGAGTTAATGGAATGCCAGTGATACCCACTTTTATTCATATATTGGACTCTCCCATCGTTTTTCAACATATGATGTTCAAGCAGCTCAGAGCCAACAGTCAGACTACACACATATATCATTTGATTATAAGGGTGAAGGCTTGTGTAGACCAACCACACTTTTTTGGGAAGAGTTGAATACAGAAAACTGGTGCACAGTATGCCACAATTGAGCCTCTGCAGATTTTGAATTCAGAGTCGTTCTTCTCCTAGCTCGATGACCACCCAAGGCTACAGAACCCAGTTTGTTCTTGTTATGGTAATTTACCCACAGACGCATGGACTCTCCCAACTATAAATAAAAGCAGGTACTACCTTTTGGAGATGGAAGTTTCCAGCAGTCAGCTCTAATAGTCGGACTGAACATTCTTGCTGTAACACTCTCGTTTGTATACGTTTGTATTACTGTTTCTGTTAATATATTTGTTTAACTCAGTTCATTTCTTTGTGTCTTTATTTCTGGCCCTAACAAATCCACAACAGTTCTGCTTTTTACCCATAGCTGGGGTGTGGGGGGGAGGTGAGAGGGATTCATGCCTTTCCCAAGCACATTAGCATGTAAGTGAATGTAACGAATTTGAACTTGGCTCTCTGATTCCTCAATCTGA
>CAHIKZ030004588.1:345000-460000 GCA_903632075.3 Acanthosepion pharaonis | reverse complement strand
CACTTTTTTTTTTTCATTTTTTTATGTGGGCTAAGGATTAGATTAAAGAAGAGGGAAAGATAAAAAATAATCCAAGAAGTTTTTATCTACACATACTTCCATTTTTTCTTTTTCTTTGTCTCTATTATAATAACAATAATGGAAGATGCCTTCTAAAAGCTCAGCAAAATATTAAGAAATTTTGTTAGAAATCAAGAAAAGACTACTGAATTTTTATACAAACTGATACTCCTACATGGCAGTGAATGCAGGACAATCTCATCACGAATGAAGAGGATATTTGAGGCAATAGAAATGTGGTTCTACAGAAGGATACTGAGAATTTCATGGACTGAACATGTGACCAACAACCAAGTTTTAAGAAAAATGAAAACAAAAAGAACACTAATACTTACCATCAGAAAGAGGCAGTTGAAATTTCTTGGGTACATAATGAGGAAAGAGGGCTTAGAAAATTTGATACTCACAGGGCATATTGAAGGCAAGGGGTGCAGGGGAAAGCAGCTCATACCAAAATGGTTGGTGGAACAGGGATTAGAAGAAGTAGCAAAAGTACAAATGGACAGGAAATTGTGGAGAGCCATGATCGACCTTGGCCTATGTACTCATGCTTGGGACTCCCCACTTTAAACCACCCTTGTGCCATATCTAATCCCTGTGGGAGGACAAGTAAATACTAAGTGTAGTACCTGTTCTCCTTATTCAGCTATGAGGAAAGCATGATTCTAGGGATTCCAACCATAGAATCTCATCCTACCTCTGTGGGAAGGTGTTTTATATTTGCAACTAAAAATTAAGTCCACTGTTGTCAAGTGAATCTATCTTGCATATCTCGAAGTCTACCATTCATCCATGCTTCAAATATTGCTGCTTCATATGGTCCACTGCTCATAATCAGCAACATTATTGGTCCTGACCTGGCATCTCAGCTTCAGTCACTTTCCCATTATCATAAAGTTGCCTCCCTCTGCCTTTTCTATAAATAATTTCATGGTAATTTTTTGGATGAGCTCTTTGCTATGAAACCCAAACTTTATGAAATTAAGTGCAGTATGAGATTGGCGGCAAGGTCTCACATTTCACAGTTGAATTGGTGAGATGGAACCATAAGTTCTATGCTAACTGTTTCTGTTCTTGCATTTCTTGTCTGTGGAACTCTCTTCTGCCTTCATATATACCAGCAAACTTTGATCTTCAAAAATTTAAATGCAATGTCAGTTGCTATCTACTGTCTTCCTGATTATTCTTATATTGTTCTCACCCCCTCAATAATGCTTCTGTTTTCTAATTATTTAACACCAAGTAAACCCTTGTGTCTTAATGGCTTTACTGTCTTGGATGGGATGAATTCGATTAAAAGAGAAAGAAAATATATATATATATATATATATATACACACACACACACACACGGACGTTCAGATGTTTGGTCATACCTGGGACAAACTCCTTGATTGTATGCCACTAAGACTCAAGTAGTGGAGGTGGTTTTCCCTAAATCTCATTTATATCCAAAATTATAATTATCAATAGAATACCTTAGGGTGAGTAAACTTTTTACTAGGTGGTCGGGAAGGGGACTTTATATTAGAAAGATTAAAATTAGTTTGACCCCAAAAAAACAATAGGCGAAAAAAATTTTTAAGTAAAAAAAAATCAGGTGAGACACTTTTATCGAACAGCACTATATATATATATATATATATATATATATATATATATATATATATCTCAGATGGAGTATATCTGTAGAAGAGACAAAATGAATGAAAAGACAAGAGGAAAACTAATATAGACTTTGTCAAGGCAAATGTCATTTATCATTTGCCTTGATAAAGTTTGTTAAATGATGAAACATGTTGGCTAAACTAAGTCTAGTTTTCTTCTTGTCTTTTCATTCATCTCTCTCTCTCTCTCTCTCTCTCTCTCTCTCTCTCTCTCTTTGAATATATCTTTGAATATCTGTAAAAACAAAAAATACTTTTGATGCACTTTAATAAAATTCTTTATCTAAATTTTTTGCACCATTGATTTCTGGATATTATGGAGGTAGAATAAGTTTGTAGTTACTGTTTTTTTTTTTTTGAACGATTTAAAACTTTGAATTTTTTAGCAAAATTTTTAAAATATTCCACACACTAACTAAACATTTTGAACTGTTATCTCAAATATCTTATTTCAAATAAGCATTTGCAAAAATCTATTTTCTTTATTGATGTGTGTTCTCCAAGATAGCATCAATGTATAGCGAATCAATATATTTTTCAAGGTGTTTAGTTTACCTTATTGAAAATACTTAGTCTTTTCCCTGCTCTGCCAATCATAGTTCTATTGGAAGTCTATTTATTACCGCCCACTTTGTCAAGTGGTTACAGTCAGTAGTCAAGGTCAGGACAAAAATATCTAAGTCCTTAAGTAGGTGAAGGAGATATGAAGGTGAGTGTACATGGTTCAAATTTTTTTCTCTCTCTCTCTCTCTCTCTCTATCATACAAAATCATGGCCCTCCAAATTTTCTCAATTTTTTCACTTTCAGCAATACTCACTTTTGCATACAGACTGGCGACATTTCCCAAGATCAAATTGTAGTACCTGTTCTCCCTATTACATTATATAATTGATTAATTTTCTATGGCTTATCAACCCTTTGCAGGTTATTTAAAGCCAGGAAATATTGTTAGATTTTAAGATTTTGCTTGTTTTTGGGATTTTTTTTTTTTTACAGCAAGGTTTACTTTTTACAAGGCCCAAGGGCCACTCGAGGCAGAGAGTTACATTAAGTGAGTGTTTAATGTATAGGATGGGAAGATAATAATGCTTAACACTAACCTTGAACAGGTTAGGATTGTAGTAATCAGGCAAAAATCTTTTGGAATTGGTTCCACAAAGCAGTGGTTCATACAAAGAATCTGTTAGATTTCGTTTGGTTTGTTTTACAGCATATCAAACTCAATGGGCCATTTAATGCTGACAAATTTTCATTTTTGGTAATATTTTTTTCCAAAAATCCATTTCTGGTAATATTTTTTTCCAAAAATCCATTTCTAGGAATAATTTTCCTTCGCTAGTAATATTTTTTTCACGAAATGTATAGCTGGTAATGTTTTCTTTTTTTCTTTCAAAAATGTATGCTGGTAATATTTTTTTTTCAAAAATGTATTACTGGTAATAATTTTAAAAAGTATTTCTAGGATTAAAACCGATTTTTATACTTTCATAATGTTTTGACCCCAGTTTGGGGGGTTAACTATTTGCCCATAGCAAGGACTCTAACAGGTCAGGGTGGACCTGGGGACAACAGCAATTAAGAGGTGGTTCTATGCACCTCAAAACCTCCTGATCTGCGGCTTTGCTGTCAGACATAGTTTATTGTCATACCCAGTATGGGAAGCTGTTAGAATTGAACTGACTTCTCACTGATGGAATACAGAGGGAAGGTAGGTGGTTTGTTGCAATGTAAGTGGCATAGCGTGTCCTTGCCATGAATGTTTGAATTGGTGAAACCAGGGAATGTAGTTGATCCAAGCACTTTCTGTAGAAGTAGCGACAGAGCAGCAAGAGACTTGCCACATCCTGCCTGTGGAGAGAGAGGTTGGAAGGGGGAGATTAATTTGTCACCCATAAAGGCTAAGAGACGTTTTTGGACTCTATCAAGGCTGGAGAGTGAGGTCTGAGAGATAATAATGGTTTAGGGAGTGTTGATAGCAGACACATAAAGAAAACTACAAAACCTCCAACAAAAGACTGAAGGAAAGCGAGAAAAAAAAATTAAGCATCAACTGCCAGAAGACAGAATACGTAGTCAGTAGCAAATGTATGAGTCGAAAATGCAAATTACAAATTAGAGATACCAAATCAAACAAATATTAGGTATAGCCAAAGATGCCTTTTAAAAGCTAAGCAAAATATTGGGAAACAGAAAAACTCTATCTGGGATATCTGTCCTTCTATATGGCAGTGAATGGTGAACAATCTCCTTGCAGATGAAGAAGAGATTTGAAGCAACAGAAATATTGTTCTACAGAAGGATGCTGAGGATACCATGGACCAAATATGTGAGCAATGATGAAGTTCTAGAGAAAATGGAAACAAAAAGGAAACATACTTAACATCAGGAAGAGACAGCTGAAATTTTTAGGACACATAATGAGAAAAGAGGGATTGGAAAATCAGATACTCACGGGACAGTTTGAGGGACAGAGGAAAACAATGCATAACATACTTAGTGAACTTGAGTAAATGGATGACAGAACAGGGTTTAGGAGAAATGACAAAAATTATTAAGAGTTAATAAGGACAGGTAATTGTGGAGAGCCATGGCTGCCTACATCCTGAAGGAACATGTCACATAAAGAAAAAGATACAAGTTTTACTAATTAATCCATAGCTAGTGGAAGAAATGGTGGATTCATACCTTTCCCAAGGTTATGTGTTCGTAAGTGAATATAACAAATTCAACAGGAATTGGAACCTATTTTATCAATATCAAGTGGCCATAAGCCTTATATTATATGAAGGAAGCCCAATCCTGGAGATTTCAATTCCACAGCAGAACCAAAGTGGTTACCTATGCCAGCATGACATTAGTTGCTGGGACTGAGCAATTTTTGTCTTTGGCCTGTATGTATTAAACTAACCTCATAACACATCCTCTCTTCATAGGGAGACAAGTAAATTACCTCTTTACCCGACTTTTGAGATAGGATCAAAGTGTAGTATCTGCCTTTGGGCCGATAAACATAAACATTATTGCCTTGCTTGGGGTGAAATGATTAAAAAAGCAAATTTGCTCTGAATGATTGAGATGGGTAAAAATTGAGTGGTTGGATTTTAACTTGATATTATAACTTCTGACATCTCCCAATTATTAAAGTATTTCAGTGGAAATTCTAGATTTAGAATGAGTGGATCAAGAAAGTCACTAAATTGACTTTTGCTGATTGGCTAATTGCCTTCTCTTTATTCATTGGTTAGAAAAGCTAAATGTTAAAATTCAAATTTTCTTATGCTGCAATCCACTTTTTGAACAAAGTTTTTGTCTGTAGTAAATATAATGTAAAACTGTCATTAAAAATTACATTTTATTGAAAAACTATTGATATTTTATAACATTAATCATTTGTAAAAGCTTTTTTACAGTTTTTCCTTTCTTCTTTCAGTTTAAGTGAACAACTGTCAATATGTAAATCATCATATAACTAAACTTGATTTTCTTTATCCAAAATATTATAGATATTTCTTCTAGGCTTAAAAAAAAGATTTGGAAGCCATTTTTATTTGATATTACTAATTTTACTTGTGATTCACCTGCCAAAAACAAAAAAATAGTTGTATTGATTATTCATGTTCATGAATAATTATGAAAATACGTAAATTAGAATATTTAAATTAGAATTTGATAAAACAAATTCTCTACTCTTATATTATAACAAGTACATTATTAAAATGTATTTTATAAGTTGACCAACTGCAAATGAAATAAATCTTAAATAATATTAATGAAAAACAATATTTCAACTAAGGAGAGGCAAACTTAAAATAGAATTCAGTCAGCTTAACATTTACATAAAAAGATAAAGTTTACACCTCATTTAAAACATATATCAAATTATCAGGCTTCAAAGTTTCAGCTAAAATCTATAATAATTAAATTATTTAAGTTTTAATAGCTTTCAACTAACACATTTAGAAATTAAAAAATTTTACATGCCAAATCTGTGTAAAATATATGATACAAGGTCTGTTCAAAATGTATTGGGACTGGTGCTATAAAAAAGAAAATTACAACACATATGAATTCGACATTTAATAAAAAGGGAGACACAGGTTCAGTCCCTGCTGAAGAGCAAATTTTCTTTATTAAAATTTCTTGAATGTTCAGCCCAATAAATGCAACACACACCGTTTAAAATAAAGGGTGTCTATCTCAAGCACAATATAACAACATTTGAAGTAATAAAAATGGTGGATTAAAAATAAACACATTAATTCTTTATATATATATATATATATATATATATATATATATATATATATATATATATATAATTATTTAAAAATATGATTCCAAATCGCTACATAAGATCTCATGTTTCAAAACAAGATTTCAATATAATCCTTTAAATTAAATTGAGTTGAAAGTAAAAAATGGGCTCCGTTCCATCTTCAAAACAAATTTTTTTTTGGAATAACGTATATCTGAAATTTACTTGTTTTAAAATTGAAATCAAAATCCCCATATATATTAAAACAAAATAGGATTTCAATTTTAAAACAAGTAAATTTCAGATATACGTTATTCCAACAAAAACGCTTGAAGATGGAACGAGCCCATTTTTTTCAAACTCAATTTAATTTAAAGGATTATATTGAAGTTTTCGCCTTTTGTTTTGAAACATGAGACCTTTATGTAGCGATTTTTAATCATATTTTTAAATAAATAATTATATTTATGCTCTAAAAATTATTTTTAAAATAATAATAAAATACTAAGGGACTTTTGGATTATTTACCTAACCAGTTCCTTCCTATTTTCTATATATTTTCACATATTATATATATATATATATATATATATATATATATATATATATATATATATATATATATATATAAAAACAAACAAAGACTTCATTTCAAGAAATAAATTAAAAACTTGCTGTAAAACTTCTGCAAACAGTTTTCCTATGTTACAAAATATTGTTGTTCATTCTTTGCTTTCCAATTTTCAATAAAGCATCCTTTTGCAGAATGACATCTCAGTTGTAAAAAGTTTCCTCTTCATCTGTGAAGAAATTGCTTATCATTCACTGCCATATAGCAGGACTAATATTAAATAGCAGTTGAGCACTAGTGGGGTCAAATTTGACTAATCCCTAACACAGGCATAAAAAAATCTAAATTCCCTTCTATGAAGATAAACTTTTATTAAAAAAACTTAAATATTTTTCACCTGACTTTTATTTGGAAAAAACAATGAAACCCAAATATTTTATACATCTTGTTCAGTTCAAAAAAGTTACATCCTGGGTATGACAATAAACTACATCTGGCAGCAAGGCCTATGATTGGGAGGTTTTGAGGAATGTGCAACAACCTCTTAATTGCTGTTGTTCCCAGTTCCACTCTGACCTGGGGTGGTAGCACCTGTTAGGGTTCCAGCTATGGGCAAATACTTAACCCCTAAACTTGAGTCAAAACTCTATGAAAGTATATGTGGGGAAAATTGTGAAAATGGCTTACCTCGGAAACGCGTTCAATCTGCGCAGTATGCAAACTCTGGTCCTTCCAACGGTAAAAAAAAACCAAAATGGCAGCGCCCACGTTTTATGCCGGGCGGTCTCGATTAGTTAACGCCAAATCTAGTTTGTCTCATCATTCGCATGCAAATCGTGGTCGGGTCCGCGGCTGTATAAAGCAGGCTCGTTTTGCTGTTTCAGACGAGAGGGCTTTCAGCTCGTGAGACGGTTGGGCGTGTGACACCGGTTTCTTTGTGCCTACCTGTTATCATCAGTTGAATTGTTGCGTTACTCACCACAGTATAAAAATAGATTTTATAGTAAAAACACCAGTAATACATTTTTGAAAGAAAATTATTACTAGCAATACATTTTGAAGAAAAAATATTACCAGGAATACATTTGACTCTTGACAAAAATTGTCTTTACAATAATACATCAATGAAATGTAATCTAAAAACTGATTTCTTACAAAGAATACATATTCTATTCATACGAACCTATCGTAAAAATCTTGTCAGGATAAAATAATCCATTGAGGATGATATGCTGTAAAACAGACAATAAATCAATCAAGAAAGATAATGTTGAAATTGTTTTGTGATGTCAATGAATACTCGTTGTCACTTTCATAATGCTCATTGTAGTAGGGACTTTATAATCAGTTACAACTATAGTAACGCTGTTGACCAATACTGGTGTCAGACGCCTTTGAATAACACTCGCACTAATAGTACTTGCTCGATAATACTTGCTCAACAAGTAACCCATATAGTGATCTGAATAGAGAAATAATATAGTGAATAGAGTAGAGAATAGCGAACCATATAGAAATAGAAGATAGAATAGAAATGTGATCAATAGTCATCATGATAATTCCCATATATATATATATTTCCTCTATGGTCACGTGATCTACTTAATTCAATAATGGGATCACCTATGTTTGCTCACTGGCGATCTATGTTCAAACACAAGTGTTGGCAGCAGCACTTTATTCCTATATAACACATTGCAATCATTTTTTTTAAATGAGATAAAAAGGACAATAAGAGGATTTTTAGTCTAAAGTAAATTTTAAACAAAGATTATTTTAACTTTGACGTTATTTACAAGTAAATTGAAAAAAAGAATTAATAAAGAATTCTTTTAAAATTTAGTTACATAGGATTAACTTGTGATGTTTTATCTAACTTTTGGTTCACTGTAATATGCTAGGCATTAAGAGACAATTAAGAAGATAGTGATTGGCATTGCATTTAAATTTTTGAAGATCAAAAAACTTGACTGGGAAGCAGAAAGCCATAAGTTAGTATGACAAGCAAAAATTGTGAGAAAAACTGTTAGCATAAAACTTACGGTAACATATAGCCATTTCAACTGTAAAAAGATGAAACCTAGCTGCTAGAAATCTTAAATTCATAGTTTAGGTATCATAGAGGAAAGTAATATTTATACTGAAAATACAAAAATGTGGCACAAGGCCAAAGTGGGGATAGATGAATGCTGGTCTTTAATCTTATCTTAAACTTAGCTAGCCACAATTACTGACCCAAACATACTACAGTATTCCTTACACCAAAACAACACATTCTTATTACAACCACCATAATACCTCAAAGTCTCTAAGATGTCCTAACTAGTTCCCATATGTATAATTTTGGTCTGGAGGTGGGGAATAAAAATAACAACTTTTAAAAATGAAAACCCAAGTGTATATTTACAATGATTACAAGGAACTAAACAAAATAATGTTAGCATTAACCACCCCACTCCACTATCCTTAATCATGGCAGAAACATCAGTTAACAGAACAAAATTAATGTGAGGCTAGGTAATTAAACAATCATTCGACAAACCACTCACTCAAACACACATACACACATCTGGACACAAATGCGAATACAAAATACACACTTGAAAAATAGTCCTGCATCTACCAGTGAATTAACATCTTTGTCATCTTAACAGGGGAGCAAATTGGGAATAGAGAAATGTTCACCTGAACAATCATCATGAGAAGAATTTATAGAAAAGGGACAGAAAAGTGGGAAAGTGACTGAAGCCAAGATGCCAGTGACATTGCAGATTGCAGTGTTATAAGTATAAAGTTATATAAAATTCCCATAATCAAAAAGTAATTTCATGAAACATGTATAAATGTAATCATATATTGTATAAATATCTATTAAGAGTATTTTACAGTTTATGGAACTACATTCAAATTTTGTTTTTAAAAAAAAAAAAAAGAACGTTAAAATTTGTTCTAATTTTATTTGATCCTTTTATTTTTATACCTTGATCCTGAACCAAATAATAGCGAAAATTTTTAAATTTTTATTTGATATATTTTTTTTTAAACAATATGCTTTTGTGTTTTAATTTCTCCCTTCTGTTTCCTATTGAACTTTGTTCTTTGCTGACTGGTGAAAGTGACAGCTCAACTGACCTAATTCCTCTTCAAGTGTAATTCTAACACTGCTGGTTTCTGCAGCTACTTTTCCTGATCTAATCAATTTGATCCTGGATTACATAAGGGTCAAGCTCACATAATGTCTCAGTGTGACTTCCTTTTGATCAGCAATCAATAGCAACAAGATGTATTGATTAAAATGAAGTGAAGGCAGATGCTTCAGGCAAAGCAGAACCTATCATAAAGCTATCTTAGACCACACTTCAATCACAGTTCATTTGTAAACAGATTTTTCTATGATCATACAAACCATGAACTTTGATTATTTGTATAACTTATAAATAATAAATCAATAAGTTTGAGAAAGAAATCCCAAACTATAAATGAAGTCATTGCTAATGATTGGTAACTAAATTAATAAAAGAAATAAAACTTTTATTACAAACAATTTATAAATGCACTCATCTTTTAAAGCTTGTGGAGCTTTTAAATTTTATGTGGCCATGTTTAAACTTCCAGATATTTATTGAGTAAATAGATTCACCTAATATGTGGTTCACGCTCCCCCTTGGTCTTTTACAGAAGTTGAATATATGACTTTTTTTTTTCATTCATGATAGAGACCACATTTGATTCATAGTCTTACTTGCCCAAAATAAAAACTAAATTATAAAGTGTTATTGTAAAAATTATAGGATCATTCATATATGCATCTACACTTCTGCCCAAAGATCAGATTATCCGTGCACTCTGCCTCGGAAGAAAGAATCATTCTCTCACACTCTACCTAGCAAAGTATCCACCCACTCTGCTTGGAATTGTCAAAATAATCTACATATAAAAATTACTGAAAAATGACCAATAAAATGTCGAAAAAATCTATTTATAAAAAATTATTAAAAAATGTAATTTTTATAAAATATTTAAAAACCTATATATAAAATTATTGAAAAATGACCAACTTTTATAAATTGTCAAAATAATCTATATATAAAAATTAATGAAAAATGACCAACTTTTATCAAATATAAAAAGCCTATATATAAAATTTGTGAAAAATGACTAACTAATAAAATATCAAAAAATCTCTGTATAAAAATTACCTAAAAATGACCCAGGAGATACATATAAACAAAATTCAATTGATTGATTGAAACTGTTTTGCAAATGAAAAAAGCACAATAAAATATAATGAAGAAATTATTTCTTGAAATCAAACTTATTAAAAAATATTTTCTGTTTCAACACCATGTTATCATATCTGTATATGCTCAAAATAAACTCTAAACAACTCTGACAGAAATTCCAGTGTGGCTAGGATTTGTTTCTTGTGCACTCTTAATTTTTCTTTAAGATTTGATTTCAATATTTGCTTCACTATCAAACATAATGGATTTTGATTAGCAAGAATAATCAGAATACATTATTGTTTTTGACCAACTGTCATAATGCATGTTCATTGACATCAGCCTTCATAAACTTCTACAATTACAATGATAATGCCTTTGTCCTGTTAACATTGTTGATTGCATTTCTTTTTTGTCTTGTCATGGCCATAAGAGAGAAAGTGTCATTGCTGTCATCGCAATGGATTTTGATTCTTTTTTCTTCACTTGAGTGATGAGGTATTCTGTTGTCAGAATTACAAATGTCTTCATTCTGTTACCATAATGGATTAGGACTTAGACATTTTGTGATAACAGATGGTGAAATAAGTTAAAAGAAAATCTAGCAGAAAGCTATTAATACTCAGTTCATTATAAACATAATTTATTTTGTTCTGCTGAAAATATATAACAAACAAGAATACTTTCTTTGCATTTTATAACTGTGTAGACACAATTTAAATATTTGGGAATTATTTTAACAGAGGACGGAAATTGCAACACTGAAAACCAAAGGTGCATCGGGATAGCCAAAGTGGCATTCCAAAAGCTAAGCAAAATAATAAGAAATCAGAAAAATTTCATTAGAAACAAAGAAAAGAATACTGAACTTACGTAATATCAGTCTTTCTGTATGGTACTGAATGCTGGACAATCACCTTACAGGTGAAGAAGAGACTTGAAGCAGCAGAAATGTGGTTCTACAGAAGAATGCTGAGAATACCATGGATTAAACAACGACAAAGTTTCACAGAAAAGAGAAACAAAGAAGGAAACTTACACCTATCAGGAAGAGAGAGTTAAAATTTCTATGGCACGTAATGAGGAAAGAAGACTTGGAAAATCTGATACTCTCATGACAGATTGAAGGCAAGATGGACAGAGGAAAACAATGCATAACATACTTAGTGAGCTTGAGTAAATGGATGGCGGAACAAGTTTTAGGAGAACAAAAAAATAAAGATAAAATTTATTAAGAGCTACAAGGACAGGAAATTGTGGAGAGCCATGATCCCCTTCATCCTGAAGGGACATGACATATAGAAGAAGACACAACCAATATATATATATATTTTTTTTTTTTTTGCCCTAAATCATTTTTTATATTAAAAAGTGCTGCTATGGGACTTAATAATTTGGCCATTGAACTCTCCATATATAGAGATAGATAAGTCAATAAATCTATAACTTACTGTTAGAAAAAAGCCTTTTACACAACAACAGTTTATATTTCAACATAATCTTCTTCCTTCTAAAAGCAATTACTAATGAATATTAATCATAAATATTAAACCTTATAGAGTGAAAATTTCAGCTCTAAATGAAGCTAATAAATATGTAAGAGGCTACAGACTTATTGATTCACCCTTGTACATAGGTAAATCAATAAGTCTGTATCCTGTAGGCAGAAAAATCATTTTACACAAGAAATATTTAATTTTGTCTGATATTTTAGGACATATTATTTACAGTCAAATGAATATTGTAATCTTTGTTGGAAAGGAAAGGACTTATGGTTACATTTAGCAACTTCAACTGTAAGATGATGAGGCCTATCTGCCAATCTAGTACTGCACTTATAAAGTCTTTTAGTTTGTTTTTTTTTTTTTTTTTTTTGTAATCGGTATCACCCCAAGCAAGGCAATGCAGCCATTAAGATGTAAGGGATTACAGGGTGTGGAGGAATTAAGAAGAGAAACACGAGTAATGAGTAGAAAAAGAAAAGAATAATAAGGAGGACAGTAGATAGTGATTGACACTGCATTTAAATTTTTGCAGATTAAAATTGGCTGGAAAGAATGGAGCCAGGAGGGTGTTCCACAAGTGAAAAGTATGGTATAAAAAACTGAGTGTTGCCAGTCATCTTACTTATTATAAAACGTGGAAAAACACAATTGTTTTTGCATGAAATCAATTTGAAAACACGATTAAGAGGCATTGCGAGAATGAAAGGGAGACAACTCATATCGAGTTATACTTATTATAAAACCCAGGTTGTTTGTGTGTGTGTGTGTGTGTGTGTTCATTTATATATGGGATCGGATTTCCTACTACATTTTTCAACCAATTTCAACAAAAATTCACTTTTTTTTTTGGCAGGTAGTGTTTCTTATTGTCTTGCACACTTTTTTCTTTATTTTTACATTCAGAATGCTTTAAAAATTCCATTTACAAGACAATTGTTTATAATAAAATTCTATTCAATCGGTATTCAATGTTTTGTTTGAGTTTGGGTTTGATCAATTTGTAAAAAAAAAAAAAAACAAACAAACAAAAAAAAAATACTAATTAAGACATGCATGTCCGTCAACCTTAAACAATACTCTTTGTCAATTTTATTTTTCAGTCTTTATGATGGCCGATAATTGATCTATCTCTTACTGTTACATCCCCAGGCAACACAGGGCTCTACTGCTAGTCCCTTATATACTGGACATGTCCTGTATTAGATAATTCTATCCCCCGTCTCATACTGACCTTTGAGGAGTACCCCCAAATATACCGTATTTAGTTCATTTTCAAATTTCGTAATAAAAATATATTTTTATTACCTTCTTACGGTTTTGGTTGAAACATTATAAGTAATTATATTTTCTTATCTCAGATTCTCTTGATGAAAATAACCGAAAAGTAATGAGGAAACTAGTGTTGCTAGAAGTTTACAAAACTGCTATAGTATTGAATTTATGGCTACATTTAGCTAACTCAACTGTAAATTAATGAAATTTCACTACCAATCTAGTATTGCGCTTAAATTCATAGTCTAGGTACCATAGTGAAGTAGAAGAAAAATGAAAATCAAATGGAAAGGCTTTTTTTCCTTGTCTAATTTCGAGCCTCCATCTTCCTTGTACACTCTTTTGGTAGTTAGAGGTGGGATTATTTAGTCAAAGAGATGGCAGTGTGCGAAGCAGGTAGTGGGAATACCTGTCAGGGTTGTGGGCAGAGGAGGTTAACTATTACAGCAGTAATATTACTATAAAAATGATCCAAGCAATTATCATGAAAGTATTTATAAAAATGGCAACCTTACAGTGGTGGGCAAGTGACTGAAGCTTAGCTGCCAGATCAGGACCAATAATATTGCTGATTCTTCTTTGGGTCTTATCAAGGAGCTCCAGGTAAAGGGCATGGGCACTGGACTATATATATATTCTAAGCATGGGCAAATGGTATACTTATCAATATACAAGATAGATTCTGAAGAGAAAAATTGTCTCACAAAACACAGTGAACCAACTTTCTTAACATCTGACCTAGCAATGGATTCAATATAGGCTTTTAACTTCATGTCTGCTGAGAATAAATCACTTTCCTAGAGGTTAGCATCAGCCATGCTGATGGAAGGCAGAGAGGGGTCTCTTAGATGATTAATGGTGAGAAGTTTAGTTTTGGAGTCATTAAAATTGAAAAGCCATCTTATTCCCCAGTTAATGATGGTCTTGAGGTCATTTTGTACATCAGCTGCCATTTTGACCTTGTCAAATTGATCAGCCTTAATATCGAAGCAGGAGTAAATACTAGTGTCATCAGCATAGATGCCAAGTTGAGAGGTGATGTCATCGTGAAGGTCGTTAATGAAGATTAAAAACCGTGTAGGGACACACCTGCATTAGTATGAAAGGATCTAGATGAGTGGCCATTCAGGATGACTTTCAATTTCATAGGAACAACTGGATCTGCTCAAAAATATGTCCGGAGATACCGTAACTCTTCAGCTTGTGGAGAAAACCTGAATGCCGGACCAAAAAGGAAAGCAATATTTATTTTACAAATATAAAAATGTGGCACAAGGTCAGAAGAGGGATGGGGGAATGCTGGTCTTCAATCTGTCTTATCTTAAACTTAGCTAGCCACAATTACTGACCCAAATATAACACAAAATTGCTTACACCAAAACAACACATTCTTACTACAGTCACCATAATACCTCAAAGTCTCTATGTTGTCCTAAGTAGTTCCCATATGTACAATTTGTCTGTGGGGGTGGGGAATAAAAATAACTTTTTAAAAATGAAATTTTAATGAATATTTACAAAGATGACAATTTTGTGTACAAGAAACTAAACAAAATAGTGTTAGTAATACCCCCCCCCCCGCCACCACAATCCTTAATCATTGCAGAAACAACAGTTAATGGGAAGTAATCAGTGTGGGACTAGGTAATTAAACAATCACTCAAACATGCACAAAAATAAATATGAAATACATACTCAAAAAACAAAAAGCATCCCCCATCTACCAGCAAACTATTTCTGTCGCCCAATGAAATAAAAATAACAACATTTAAAAATATTTACAATGATTACTAATGAGGAAAGCTTATCAGAACAGTTACCATGGAAATATTTATAGAAAAGGCACAGGGAAGCTACATTATAGATAGCTGAGATGCCTGGCCAGGATCAATAACATTGCAGATTGTTATTGAGATTTTGTCAAGAATCTCTAGATACATATAAGCATTAGACAAGATGTGGCCTGCAATATTCAATGCATGGATGAAAGGTAAATTTATAAAGGTGTAAGATTGATTTTGGCCTGAAAAATTGTCTAGCATGACACAGTTAAGTGAATAAGCCATTAATTTAATATAATAATTCTACTTGATTTCAGTGGAAAATATTAGTCTGAGAAGGAGTAATTAGTCACTTACCTGAGGGTTAGCATCAGCCATACTGATGGAAGGCAAAAAAAAGATTCTCTTTCAGGTATTATCATATGTATTCATGACTGGCAGCCATTTTTATTTTAACTTTTTAAATGAAAAGCTACTTTTTTGCTCTGTTTCTTGTTTGATATTTGCTGGTGAAAAGTTGTTTTTTTTTTTATTATTAAACACTTTTTATTCAAAGTCAGTATATGTTCTTAAAGAAATCAAGGAGAACACATTGAATACGTTATGACAGGATTGAAAACTGTAAACCAATTGCTCAGTGGCCATATTCATACCTTCCCACAATACCCTGGGTTTCTAATGGAATTAATGTTCATGTTTCCTGAATATATGTCTTTTATTCGAACGGGTGGAATTCTCTAATTCTTCCTAATATAATTCACTTCAACTGTCAACAGTAATTCTTCATATTATCCTTACATTTTAGCTAAAAGTACAATGCATTCTGGGAAAGAGTGGAATTTAATGATTTCAACTGCGTATTTCTCCTAAAATTTGAAATTCCTGATTTAAATTCTGTCATTGGCATTTTCAATCATATTTTGAATCTTAGAATCAACTAGATTTATTGTTGATTAAAATTTTCTATTTGTTGTGATGTGTAGCAGCACTATTTACAAGTTGCTCACAATTGCTACTGATGAATTCTATCTCCCTCATGACTATTCAGGTTTATATAGAGTGTCTCTCATCCAGGGCTGGATTATTCTATAGACCGCAGCCTATGGCCCCTACAGCTTGGTTAGAATGCTGGTCATAAAGAATTTTTTTTTCCTATGGTCATGTTGAAATAATATGTGCTAATTTGGTTTGCAATAAATAGTAAAATAGTATAAATATTTATAGTATAGTATTATATAGTATTTATTTATTGACAAACAAAAGATAGCTATTCTAGTTTAATTAAATATTTTGAAATAAGTTTACTTCAAGCTATGTAAATGTCAATAAAATATATCACAAGTAAAATATATTAAAGACAGGTGTGGATGAGTTAGAACAGTGTTTCTCAACCTTTTTCAGCAATGGCACACCTAGGAGTAAATGAAAATATCATGGCATACTTAGCAAAATTTTTAAAGGATATATACATTTAAATGTTATGAAATAAAGCCATGGATTTTTAAAAAAATACACACACAAATATGAATTTATTTTATTTCAATGTTTCTATTTAACTATTTGAGCAGCTTATTTAGTATGAAACCTGTGCCTCATTTCAGGATTTTTGGTTGAATGTGCGATAACATTTTACTGAGTTAGAGGGTGTCTCTATCTAAGGAGGGGGGGTTCCATAATTTTATTAGTCCAGGAGGCCTAAAAAGTTATAATCCAGTTCTGCTACCATCCATATACAAATGTTTAAGTTGGCAATATTCATTATCACAGACTATAACTCAGTTTCATTGCAGCTGAACATCTGCCAGTTAGTTTCAAATTCTGATGTACTAGTGATTTATATTTCAATAAATTCACATGTAATTTTAGGCTTCATTTAATGAAGAAATAATAACCAAGACAATTTAATATTCCAGAGTGGCTGGTTGAGGGCAAGGGACCTTGTTGTATGCAAACCTGATTTGGTCTGAGTAAGTTTTGTTCAGTGAATTTGTAATAGAGTAATTTAAAGTTCCATTTTCAATGCTGAACAAGTAATATTCATTCCAACCATATCATGACAATAAACTATATTCAGCAGCAAGGACTCTGATCAAGAGATTGGAGGTTTTGAAGATCAAAAAACCACCTTTTAATTGCTGTTGTTCCCAAGTCCACCCTAACCTGGGGTGTTAGCACCTGTTAGGGTCCCAGCTATGGGCAAATAGTGAGCACTCAAACAAAATCAAAACAAGAAAGTATAAAAATACATTTTTAAAGCAAAATAATCAACAATATATTTTATAGCAAAATTACCGACAATACATTTTATCCCTAGTTGACGGCATAGAATTGCATTGAAAATATATTTAGTTGAAGCCATAAAGCTGTTCAAAATATTTAAATTTCAGCATTAAATAATCCATAGAGGTTGATATACTGTAAAAGAAAATCAACCAATCAACATGAAAGAACACTTTCATGACATTAATCCTAATAAAACAGGATCTTGCACAATAGAACTGAATAAGAGCATTTTATCAGACAAATAGAAAAATATTCACCCTGATGAGAAATTTCAATAAACTTAAATAATGATTAATGGTTAACTCCACATTGCCAGGAAGGGAGACAAGCTACTGCCACTGCTTAGAACATATCAATTAAGGTGAGAAGCTAGAGTCTAATATCTTCAGAAATTTATTAGCCAGGGATGGTGAGTAGGACCATAAGAGTCAGCATAGTTAACATTAATTTCAACAAAACTACAACATAAAACACATATCAGCATCTCTGGGTAGTATACTGGCTGCCTGGGTATATGCACTTTCACACAGCAGGCAGTATACTTGTTGCTTGGGTTCAAAGAATAATGGTGAATAAAACTGATGAATATTAAGTTATAGGAGTTATCTCCCCTATGCATGAAACTTGGAATGCAAACAGTATAACTCTGGATTGAATAATGTGTTCACTTCAAAATTCTGAGAAGGTTACTAAATACAACAAACTCCTGAAGACGGCCTGAGAGTACAACAACCAAAACGTTGTGAGTATAACAACCAAGATAAGAATCAATCAGTTATGTGCCATGCATGATACATGCTTAGGTGATCATGTATCTTTCGATATATGACTGACAAAGCATATTTTTTCCTGCAGTAGGTTGCCATTTCTTTCTGCAGTAGACCAGTTGCCATCCAAGGCTATAGAACCTGGTCTATCCTGCTATTTATCCATAGCTGGGAGGAGAAGAGGATTCATACCTTTCCCAAGGATATTAGCACGTAAGTGAATGTAATGGATTTGACTGGAATTCAAACTTGGCTCTCCGATTCCTCAATCCAAGCTGCTATCCATTACTCCAGTGCGCTTCCCAAGATGAGGATACTATTTTGAATAGTAAGATGTCTTATAATAATAATTCCTCATCTCAAATATTCCAATATAAATTCTGACTTCATCTTGTATTCTATCACAACAGTTTCATTGATTTGTCGTCTAACAAAAATTGAGATTAGTTTTAATGAGACTAAACATAGGATAAAAAGAATTTGATAAATTTTACCCTAGATACACATTATGCTGATAGCCAATGTTATTGAAAACATGCCAATAATCTCAGAGTTAAGGGATTACTATTATTATATCTTTCATTTTAGAACTTTGTCAGTAGCTGGGGTATCTTGAAACTATGAACCTTTGTAAGCCTGAAGGATGAAAACTGCTGCTATTGGCCTGAATAACAAAGGGCGTGATCAATATTGCACCAATCAGGGGATGGTGTAATGAAAAGGTGGTTTAGTGATACAAATTCTAAAAGCAAGTTGCAGGTATCTGTGCCAGTTCATTGAAAACTCCCCTGAACAATAGGTTGGATATGCAGTCTGGCCCGTTCTGTCAGGAATAGTGAATGTTGTGAAGAGATGCCAACCAGAGTGAGAAAGAAATGCAAGACTGACACACTCCAGTAGTTTGCTTGCCAAGAAATTGTATGTAGAAAGCAAAAAGAACACAGGGGAGGGGGAGCAATACCCGACCCTTTAACCTGCTCTCCCCCTGCCAAGAGGAACCCAGGACGCAAATCAATGGATGCACTTTATCAGCAACACATGTGATTGGGGGGTTATTAATTGGTTTAATGAATATTCATAGGTATTTATCTTAAGAATCAATACTCTCTTCACAGTATTTGTACCCCCACCCCCCCATGGGATTCAGCGCAGTACTTGTGAATTTCAGATTTTAGCAATTAATGCTTAGCTTTTCAAAATTAATTAATAATTCTTCGTTTAGTTCAAAAAGGATATCTCAAGACTAATAATGAAATGGCATATGTCTGTAGCAATAGGGTTAATTTATTGTGAAATTATAGATTAAGTAAATTAATTGATTTTTCTTTATTGGTTATCAACTTTTTGCAGGTTATTTTTGAGATAATAATGATTTTTACTGATACACATCCTACAAATTAATCTATAGCTGGAGGGGAAGAGGTGGATTCATACTTTTCCCCACGAGTATTTGCATGTTAGAGAATATAACAAACCCAAGAGTAATTGGAATTCTGCTTCCTACTTAATAATTCCAAGCCATTATCCATTACACCACCTGCACATCCAAGCTTACAGCACTTGATATTCCCAAGTGGTCATTGCTTAACTTTGCTTGTGATTGTATGAGAATCGGTGTTTCAACATGTCTGTAAACCTAGATAGTTTAGATATGCCTGCATTATGTAGAAATATTAGGAAAACTGCAGTTGCTATTTGTAAAGATTTGTCAAAGAAGAATCTATGATTGTTATCGGACATTTCGAAGTAAGATATTGATTTCTTTGCAAGTGATTCCAATTCACACATATTCAGGCATTTGTATTTCATGTAAAATTCAAACTACTTTGGTTTATTTGTTTAATGGCATATCAACTCCTTATGGGTCATTTAATGCCAAAATTTAATTTTCATGCAAGGATTGGCTTCTTTTTTTTAATATTAGAATCTATGGCTGGAAATTTCATTTTATTTTAGTATTAAAATGTATGGCTGGAAATTATATTTTATTTTAGTATTAAAATCTGTGGCTGGTAATTTTATTTTATTTTAGTATTAAAATCTATGGCTGGAAATTTTTTTTTATTTTATTTTAGTATAAAAATCTATAGCAGGAAATTTTATTATAAAAATGTATTTTTATGCTTTCATAGCATTTTGACCCCAACTTGTGGGTTCACTATTTGTCCAGAGCAGGGACCCTAATAGATGCAACCACCCCTGGTGAGGGTGGACCTGGGAACAACAGCAATTAAGAAGTGGATCCACACTCCTCAAAACCCTATGATAACAAACTACATCTGACTCTGTTCGGGAGGTTTTGTGGGGCCTAGAGCCACTACTTAATTGCTGTTGTTTCTAAGTCCACCCTGACCACCTATGGGCAAATAGTTAACCCCCAAATTGGGATCAAGCACTATGAAAATATAAACATTTTTATAGTAAAAATACCAGCAATACATTTTCATAGTAAGGAAAAACAAATTTCTGTAAGGAAAAACAAATTTCCAGCAATAGATTTTTTTGTAAAAAAAATTACTAGTGCTCTCAAGGAAATCAAATTTTGCCATTAAATGACCCATAAGGAGTTGGTATGCCACTAAAGAAAGAAAGCCATCATCATTATCACTATCATCACCATCACTACTCTCATTATGACCATCATCACTATCACCAGCATAATAGTTATCATCACAATCATCATTGCTATCATCATTATCACTAACATAATTATCAAAATTATCATAGTCACCATAATCAATATCATTAGCAACATCACAATTATCATTGCTATCATCATTATCACTGTCATCATCATTATCATGACCATCACCATATACATCACCATTATAATTCTCCAATAATATTGTTTTGAGCTATCTTTTTTTTCCGTTCAAAGTTCAAGAAATAAAAGAAAAATCTCATTTTTCAATCAAATGTTATTTTGATCCAGTTTGATAGATTTTTCAATAGAATCTTTTATTTACCAGATCATCATCATCATCATCATCATTCTCCTTTTCCTTATTCTTCCCTTTGAGTTTTAGTTCTTTGAAAGGAAACTTCTATGCTACAAATACACTTTAATTGTGAAAACAATTTCTGAATCTTATTTTGATAAGTTTTATAAAGGTTTTCTTTTCTTTTTTACTATCATTCTCTTTCTTTCCAGTGTTGTTATTTTAAAAAACTAAAAACATCATTTTTGAAGGTGGTTACTTTGAAGGTGTTTTTCTTTAGCCATATTGGAGTTGTATGCTGTAGACATACTCAAAAACTGTTTTAGTCTAACTTTGCCAAAAAGGTCAATTAATTTGTTCATTTTACTTAATTTGTTTGAACTGTTTTTTTTTTATATTTTTTATTTAGTTAATGTTTTTTCTTAAATAAATTATTCAAATAATTTTGTCCATTTTCTTTTGTATGCCATATCCCTATGAAAGCAGTGAAAGCACGTATTCTTAATCCATCTTGAAAATACAGGATCTGGAATTAATAAATACTAAACACTTCAAATACCTGTGTGTATATATATATATATATATATATATATATATATATATATATATATTGTTTTGTTTTTTAAAATGACGCCCAAGAGCCAATCGAAGTAGAGGGTTACAAAGTCGGAGGAAGAGTTTATGCGAATATGTGGGGAAGATAACAGTTGACTCTAGACTTGAACAGGTTAAGATTGTAGTGATTGGGAAAGCATCATCTTGGGAGTTGGTTCCATAAAGCAGCGGTTTGTAATAAATTTATAGTGATAAGGAAATGGCTTACCTAACTTTTTCTTGTTAGCAATTTTGAAGGCAACCAAATTTATATATTTAGTAATAATCCCAGTATGAGAATTGGCAATTTGTAATAAAAATAGCAGCAATAAAATGAAAGAAATATTATTGAAAAATTAATAATTTTTTTATTTTTTTTAATCACGTTCATCCCAAGCAAGGCAGTAAAGCCACTAAGACACAAAGGGTTACTGGGTGTGAAAGAATTAGAAAACAGAAACATTACTAAGAAGTGGGGACAAAAGAAAAAATAAACAGGAAGACAGGAGATTGCAATTGACATTGCATTTAAATATCTGAAGATTAAAGTTGGCTAAAAAGCATAGAGCCAGAAGTGAATTCCACAAGCAAGAAGCATGAGAAAAGAAACTGTTAGCATAGAAATTACGGTTACATCCAGCCAACTCAACTGTAAATTGATGAGACCTCATTGCTAGTCTAGTTCTGCACTTAATTCAAAAAGTCTAGGTAACATGGTGAAGAGCTCATTTGAACATTTATCATAAAAGAATTTATAGAAAAGGCAAAGGGAAGCAACTTTACAGCAATGGGAAAGAAACTGAAGCTGAGATGCCGGGTCAGTACCAATAATATTGCTGATTCTTCTTTGGAGTTTATCAAGGATGTCTAGATAAAGAGCAGGAGCACCAGACCATATGTGGCAGCAATATTCGAAATATGGGTGAATGGCAGACTTATAGATATGAAAGTTAGACACTGGAGAGAAAAATTGTCTAGCACAACACAGTGAACCAAATTTCTTAGCAACTGACCTAGCAATGGATTCAATATAGTCATCTCAGCTGAGAATGTTAGCCCGAAAAGGCACAATGAGTCACTCTCCCATCGATTGAAAAGGAGTTTCTCAGATGATTAATAAAGGGCAGTTTAGTTTTGGAAGTGTTAAAATTAACAAGCTATCATTTGCCCCAGTTAACAACATTCTGATGTCATTTTTGACATCAGCTGCCAATTTCACCTTATCAAACTGATCAAACTTACTATCGAGACAAGAGTAAATGGTTCTGTCATCAGCATACCATATATACCCTTATATAGGTCATACCAGTAGATAGGTAGCACCCTTAGTTTGGGGTTGTCAAAGTGGGTATTTGTAGTTGACTCACAGATCGGTCGTACTATAATCTGGGGAGTTAGGCCCCCCCTTTTTTTTTTAACATTAATATATTTAATATTTGTTAAATATTTTCAAATATCCACTTTTATTTCAAAACTTTGCTTACATATATTAAAACATAAGAAAAATCATTGGCTGTAATTGCATTGTATTTACTTATCAAGTGTGAGGCTTAGATGAAAATTTGGATACCTGTAATCGCTTCAGTCCTAAAATCACTTGAAAATGATATTCTTTTGTTGTAAATCAGATAATAAATGGTAAATATGAGAAGTGCAGACCAAATGCTTTTATTCGATGTGTGAATTTGTACTGTTGGATGAGGTGATTACCTAAAATCAAAATGTCGAGAAAAATTAATTTTCTCTCTTGCTTGAGCCCAGGCTACTTTATACACCACAGTCTACTTCAGATTCTTTTACAATGTCAAGTGCATAGGTCATACACCTGATTTTCATTGAAATTTTGGTGAAAAAAAAGGGTGACCTATCCTCAACTATATACTATAGATACCAAGTTGAGAACTGATGCTATCAGGAAGGTCATTAATAAAAATTAAAAACTAAGTAGGACCAAGAACAACTAATTTCGGTATAAATTTCTGTGATGAGGATTTATAATTAATTATAATTAGATTAATATCTTCATCTTTATTGTTGTTATCACAATGTTTCAGTTGTCGTACTTTCTAACCTTTTTCAGATGTCTATCAATCCAGGTAGCATTAAAGTGAGACAATAGTTTAGTGCAGTGTTTTTCAACCTCTGTTCCCCAGAACCCTAAAGTACTGCAGGAGGTTGCTAGGGATTCCACGAGAAGCCATGATAAATAGGCTAATGTAATTTTGAGTAATTTTTTGCTTGTTTGGATAGTGAACAGGACATGTGTTCCTCTGGAACCCTTGGTTTCTGCAAGAGATCGCTAGAGGTTCTGAGAGAAACAGTGATAAATAGGTTACTGCAATTTTGAGTAATTTTTGTTTAATTTTATATTCGTAATTTTACTATACACATATGGCGTATTGTTGGCAAATCCTTGGTTATTATAATAAAGGCTTCAACCTCTTATATGATTTATTTATTTAATATTTTAAAGAGCCAACTTTAATCTGCAAAAATTTAAATGCAATGTCAATCACTATCTACTGTCCTCTTGATTTCTCTTCCTCTGTTCTTGCTCCCTAGCAATGTTCCTGTTTCTAACTCTTCCACACCCAGTAACCCCTTGTGTCTCAGTGGCTTTACTGCTTTGCAGGGGGTGAATTCGATTTAAAAAAAAAAATGTATTTAGTAACGTCTAGATGGTGTCTCTGTGAAACCACCTTCATTGGTTAGTGTAGTTAAATGAGTCACTATTCCTCAGACATTGTTCATACAATACAAGATACCACTTGTTCAATCCACCATTTTTGCGTTCCACACACTTCAACGTAAAACCCTTCTGCTTCTCACTGCTTCAAGCCAACACCGTGGCCGACCAACCAATCAGTGTTCTTCGCCCTTTGTCTTCAGTTACCCAGATAAATAGCCTCCTCCAGTTCGATCAATCAGCATATGATTTGCTATTGGTCGAACTATGCCAAACTGTACAAAAAACCCCTATTACAGCACATACTGCTGGAACAGTTAGATGGGAGAGTAATGCCATTTTCAAGTAACAAAATGCTGATGTCACATGCCGCACATTGAGGTAAGACACTTATTTTCATTCAAGCCACTCTGGCTCACTTGCTTCTACATTCAACACAGTCAATGAACAAGACGTGTGTTTTTCAATCAGTGTTCCCTGGAACCCTTGGCTTCTGCAAGAAGTTGCTAAGGGTTCCAAGAAAAAAAGTGATAAATAGGCTAATCCAGTTTTCAGTAATTTTTAATTCTATATTTGTAATTTTACTATGCATGTCCTCCATAGTGTTGGAAAATCCTTAGTTATTATAATAAAGTCTTTGACTTCTTATATTATTTAAAATTAAAATAATCATAGGGAATGTATTTAGTGATGTCTATATGGCATCAGTGAGAAACTGCCTTCACTGGTTAGTGGATAGGACCTGTATATGGTGGATTTGTGTATCATTGAGTGACACACTTGAGAGACATATGCACATTGTCCATATATTGTTTGCCACATGAACTATGATAAAATATAAAAGAGGAGATAGATAGTAGTAATGGAGGGAGATATTAATAATCCCAAGGACACATGTCCTAGTGGATAAAAGCATTTGTTGAATTAATCAAATGACTTGACCCAAAGAGTTGTGAGTTCCATACCTGGCCGCAGCAGAAGTGAACGAAAACTTAGACAGTTAAGTTACTAAAGAACTGTTGTTCTCAACTTTATTGTCATATTCATGACATTTCAGCTGTTGTATGCTCTGGCCTTCCAAGGTCACATGGCCCAGTGGATAAAAGTGTTGGGTGAAGTAATCCAAAAGTAACTTGACCTAAAGAGTTCAATTCCTGGCCACAGCAGAGGTGAACAAAAACTTGGAAAGTTGAGTTACTAAAGGAAAATAACTGAAACTGAGATATCCAGAAAAGGCATGGCATGTGGAACTAGAACAATCTACCCCAGTGGACTAAAGAAAGGGTTTGGTTCGAAATTCCAATGCATATCACCTGAAGAAGGCCAGAGCATACAATGGCCAAAACATTGTGAATATGACAATAAAGATGAAAACAATAGTCTAAACAAGGGAAATAGTGTAAAAAAAAATCATTAATAATGGTATATAATAATTTTTATACAAAAAGTTTGAGAAATTCTGCTCTAATGAATTAAAATATTGCTTTGTGAATTTAGAAACTTTAGTAAATTTTGATTGATTGATTTATTTGTTTTTTGTTTTGTTTATCAATCCTTTGTGTGTCATTTGAAGCTTTTTGCTATAAGTTCTTATAGTCCTGATATTTAACCCATATATGTGGGGGTGAAGAGATTGTTTCATACCTTTCCCAAGAGTATATGCTGATAAATGAATGTAACAAACTTGGCTGGAATTCAAACTTGACTCCCCAGTTTTTCATTCCAAGCTGCTATTACACCACCTGTACATCCACTAGTGTCATAGTCAATATGAGTTTAATCCCTGGGTCAAGTAGTACAGACTTAGACTCTGGAAACAGAGCAAGCAAGAACTGAACATTACCAAAATAGAACAAGATGAGATATACCTAGACATGGACAGTAGAACAAGTTTAAAGAAAGGGTTCATTTCAAAATTCCATGAAGTTTATCTGGATCAACAGACATCTGAAGAAGGCCAAAGGGAACAGCTGAAACATTATAATAACAACAAAGACGAGGATACAAGTTTAAATGTAAATAATGTAACATCTAATGTTGTTTTTTTATTTGCCATGTCCTTTTTGGATATGGGCAATCAAGACACTCCACAACTTCCTATCCTCTATAGTATTAAGTAATGTTTGTACTCCTAGTCTCTGTTCTACTATCTGCTTACACAAGTTTACTTAGTTGCCCTCTGCCTTTCTTGCCTTCAGTCTGTCTTGTGAGTATCAAATTCTCCAAGCTCTCTTTCCTCATATGTCACAGAAATTTCAGCTGCTTCATTCTGATTCTAAGTTACCTTTTTTGTTTCCATTTTCTTCAAAACTTTCTTATTGCTCATACATTCCATCCATGATATTCTCAGCATCCTCCTGTAGAACCACATCTCTTTTGCCTCAAGTCTCCTTTTCATCTGTGAGGAAATTGTCTGGCATTCACTGCCATAAAGAAGAATTGACATTGCTTAGCAGTTCAGCACTCTTTTCTTTATTTGTTAAAATTTTCCTGTTTCTTAATATTTTGCTTTGCTTTTGGAAGGCATCTTTCATTATTCTAATGTGCCTTGAGATCTCTGCATCACATTTTCTGTTGTTTGTTAAAACATTTCCCTGACAGTTAAATTTCTGCATTTGTTTGAGTCTGACATCTCTGATTCAAAGCTCATATCTTGAGCACTCCCTTATGCCAATGACATACCATACCTTTTTAGAATTGATAGTTAGTCCTTTCTTTTTGTTTTCCTTTGTCTAGGAGTTCCTGCAGTTTTCTTTCAGTATTTTCCATCAGCATAGTATCTTCAGTATAATATAGCTAATATTACTTGTGTAAATAAACAAAGATAGCAACATATCAGGTATTTGGATTACAGAAAATAAGGAATAAATGCTATACAGCTGGATTTGAATTATTCTGACTGGTTGGTTTGGTTGGTTTTTGTTTAGTGGCATATCAACACCTCTATGGGTTATTTAATGTGTTATGATAATTTACCCTCCCATGCATGGAATCTCCCAGCTATAAATAGGAGCAGATACTGCCTTTTTGAGAGGGAAGTTTCCAGCAGTCAGCTCTAATAGTCGAACCGAACATTCTTGCTGTAAAACTCTTGTTTGTATATGTTTGTATTATTGTTTCTGTTAATATATTTGTTTAACCCAATTCCTCTTTTTGTGTCTTTATTTCTGGCCCTAACAAGGCCACAACATAATGCTGAAATCTAAATATGAACATTCGAACTTTATAATTAATTCAAGAAAATGACATTATTTCAGGATTAAATTATTATTATTTAACAATTTTTTTATCAGATAATCTTAAAAAATCAAATGAGGAATGAAAATTTGTTTTTCTTTACAAGAAATGATATTAATCATGGCAAATTGTGTCTTTTTAAAATTCTTTTTGACAATGTAGGCCATGTCTTCAATTTTGATATAAAATGTATTGTCATTTTGATATAAAAATGTATTGTTGGTAATTTTATTATAAAAATGTATTTTATACTTTCCTAATGTTGTAATTTTTGTTTGGGAGTGGGGTCACTATTTGCCCATAGTTGGGACTCTAACAGGTGCTACCACTTCTGGTCAGGGTGGGCTTAGGAACAAAAGCAATTTTGCTCCACAAAACCTCCAATCTTTTAATCAGAGGTCTTGTTGCCAGATGTAGTTTATCGTCATACCCAGGACTATCTGACTGGCTGAGCAATGAAAGAAATGTAGCAAAAAACACAAGATAGAAGATGTGAGTTTAAATTTTGCTAAAGTTTTATTCTTTAATCTGAATATATTCTATTTAATAGTGGTCAGACAATAACATTCTGGAAATTACACTAAAAAGTAATAAACATAAGATGAATGTAATGATAGTAAAAAAACTTAATGATTAAGACTAACAGGAAGTGACTATATCATGCAAGGATTCCTTTTTTTTTTTTAAAATGAAAGAAGATATAAGTTAAAAAAGACTTTTAAAAGAAAAGTTTTCTATATTTGAATCTCAAAATGAGATAAGGTCATATTTGGAAAAGTTCCCAGACTTGATCTAAAAAAAGTACGTCTATTACACTGGTAAATAATATCTCATATATTATTTAAATTTGGCATCTATCCCCTCTGAAATAGTTCCCTTGTGAACATATCCAGCAATCTCGGCACCGCTTCCATAATGTTAATTTTGTTCAATTTTCAATCACAAGGGAACAAACTCTGCAGCAACACAGTTCGTGTTGTAGTTTTCCAGGAGGATCTCCTGGAAGATTCCATGCTGATGATTGCCTCGAATATGTATCAAGTTGAAATAACACTCCTTAGCCTTGAACATAAGTACTACTCAAAAACAGTGTTTCATCTCAAATATGTTCATCAGAACCTTGATGAAATCTTTTGACAGTTTTGACAACAGTAGGCCAAGAATGGAGTGCTATAGTCATATTTGGGTGGGAAGTGTCCAGACCAGACTTTTCAGCCTTGATAGTCCAAAAGCGTCTCTGTGTTCTTGTGGGTGATGAATTATTTTTCACCCTCCAACATCTCTCCCACAGGAAAGCCCATCACTGATCTATCGCTACTTTCACGGAAAGTGCTCAGACAAACCACATTCCTTGGTTCCACCAGTTCTAACCTTCATGGTAGGGATCTACCATGCCACTTCCATTGTAGCAAACCACCCACATTCCCTCCATATTCCATCAATGAGAGGTTCTACTCAAACAGCTTCTTTCCGTGAAACACTAGTCTGTAGAACCAACTCCCAAAAGGATGTTTCCCTGATCACTACAATCTTAACTTATTCTATGGTTAAATATTATCTTTCACTCCTATCCACATAAATTGCATCTTAACTCTGTACCTAAAGTAGTTCCTGGCCTTGTAAAAGGTGAACCTTACTGTTAAAAAAAAAAAAAAAAAAGATAGAAATTTAACTCTTTTCTTTGCTTCTAATGAAATTTTCATGTTTCTTAATACTTTGCTTAGTTTTTGGAAATTATCTTTGGCTATTCCAATGGGCCTTTGGATTTTGTTGCCATATTTTTATAACTCTTGTTCTTTTAATTGCACACCAGATGATTGGAAGTGAAAGAATTTCATCTCGTCAGAGTCCATCTTGTACATTTACAAATCTACTATTCGCCCATGTATCAAATACAGCTGCCATATCTGGTCTGGTGCTTCTGCTGTACATCTGGAAATTCTTGATAAAATCCAAAGAATGGTCTTTTGAAAGTGTAGGACTACCAATTGCCACTTGTGTATTTGTGTTAGCACCTTCTTGGTGAATGTCTCACTTACCAAGCGCCCTTGTATTTATTTGCATTGGACCCCACCCCTTTATCATGTTAACCTATAAAGTTGTTCATCGGCTTATGCTTTGGGAAAGTGGTAGGGAAAGATCAAGAGATAGGCCAGCAAAAACCATCATTGATTTACTTGTAGATGATATTGGGATCAGAAAGGAAGAACTGGATAGAACTATGGATTGACAGAAATGAATGGAAAATAGTACGTTTGAAGACAATCAGATAGATCCATAGTTTCCAACATGGGGTAATTTGATTTTTAAGGGGAGAAATTCAAGAATGAGATATTAACAGTCAATTTTTTTATTAAGTATGAGTGTGTCAACAAGTTAATAAATATAGTGAATATAGAGTATGTATACATAAAATATTTGTGCTTATGTATACACATGTGTAATTACATATGTACTGTATATATATATATATATATATATAATCTTTTTTAATTCAGTATAGAAAATTTTTGTTGTTGAAGAGTTTGCTTTTGCAAGGTTTAAGTTTCATATAATAGCTATTTTGTAAGTTAGGACATTCATTTTTATAGTTGAGAGTGCATGTGTTTGTTATTTAGTTTTTTTATATGGGAAGGTAATAAATGTATTAAGAGTTTCTATCGGTAGATCAAGAAATGGGATTTTATTGTTATTGTCAAGTTTGTATATGAACTTAGGTACAGAGATTTTTTTTTCAAGTTTTTGTAGTTCATGTATTTCATCTATGATTGACTAAAATGAGAATGTCATCTTACTTAATACCATAAAAAACCCTTCATTTAACTATGTTATTTTCTAGGTTAATCATGTAGAAGTTGCTAAATGTTATTCAACAATTTCTTAGGAATTTCTTCCTCAGTTCTTCAACTGTCTTTTCATTCTTTTATTTTTCTCTTCCATCGATGCCATGTTCTTTGAATACTTGTTTTTGACCAAATTAATGGCCTTTTAGGCCTCCTCCATGTAAATATGAGTTTTTGAATAATAAGAATTATGTCAGGGGTGGGGTGGTGGATGGGATTCTTTGGATTTTTGCTTAGGTGGATCATGGTCAAAAAACGGTTGGGAACCACTGAAATAGACGATCAAAATTTTATATCAAATGATAAAATGCTTGCAATTGGAATCCACTTATTTTTTTTCTAATAAAGATGTCTTCATGAAATATGATAATCAACTTTTTCTTTTATTATTAAATCTTTTTTTATAAAATCTTTGTTTTTTTTTTTTTTAATTAATAACCACAGAAAACAAAACCTTCACTTCATGTACAAACTCTAAAAATCATCTGAAACCTTTAAGTATGTAAAAGTAATTTTCATATTTTTATTTGAACTTTAGGTTGGTTGTTTTTGTTTAGTGGCATATCAACACCATTATTTAATGCCGAAAAATCTAAATATTTCGTACACAATTTTTTTTTTTTTTTTATGATAATAATAGTTTAGTGATACATGTTTTACTAATTAATCCATAGCTTGGGGGGGAAACAGGTTGATTCATTCCTTTCCAAGAGTATGTGCACATAAGTGAATATGATGAACTTAACTGGAATTGGAACTCAGCTCTCCAATTAACAATTCTGAGCCATCATCCATTACACCACACACACACATCCAAGCTTACAGCACCTGGTATTCCCAAGTGGTTACCCACTTAGGTACTGACCAGGCTTGATGTTGCTTAACTTCAGTGTTTTTATAGGAACCAGTGTTTCATTGTGATATAACCATAGATTTTGTTGACTGCACAATATAGTAGGGTCAGTTAGGCACCATCTGTGAGAAAAAAAACACCATGATGCAATTCACTCTGCAGAAATTTGGAAACAGCATGCTGTACTGCTTGGCATTTACACCAGAAGTTCCAATACTGGGTATCAATCTGAGTAGAGTGCAGAGGATTCAGAAAGAGTTGGATGAGTCTAATGGTGATTATGAAGGTATGGCAGCTCGGAAAACTTACTGTGATCATTCTGATAAGAAAAGAACTCATAAATTTGTAGTTGAGGGCCTCAGACTCAACATATCTTGCCTTGAGGAGGAAGTGCTGTCCTGGGTCAAGAGCATGGCTACTGGAATACCCTATGTCTGGCAACAGGACTCTACAGCATGCCACACAAGCTGAAGAATCCAATCATGACTGTCAGATAATTTCTACAACCACATCACCCTTTACATCTGGCCACCTAACTCCTCAGACTGCAGCCCCCTTGATTATTATGTGGGGGTGCAGTAGCGCAAGAGACAAACAAAACTTCTTGTAACACCGAAGATGAACTGAAGGCAAGGATTATGGCAGCATTCACCAACTTAAACAGGGAGACTGTCCAGAAGAGTTGCAGGAGATCCCGAAGTCCTCTGGAGGCCATGGTTGAAGCCTATGGCAATTTTATTGAATGAATTTACTCTTTAGTATTTCAATATATTTTTGTGTAATTATGGTAAATATCTGTTAAAAAAATGTGTTGTCAGTGTTATTGTCATTTTTGCATAATTTAGAGGACAATTAAACCATCGCACCCTGTATTATAGAGAAACAACTATTATTTGTTATTTATAAATAATGTGGATCTAATCCATTTTCATTTTGAAAACTTCCAGGGAAAAAAGAATAATTCAAACAGATGTTGATAAAAGAAACCAATTATAAAAATTAGTAGAAAATATCGCCTGTGTGAAATATTTTAAAGATATAGAAACAAAAAACTAAAACAGTTGACAATCAATAGAATTATTGAAGCTTGTAGTGAATTTTTTAAAATAACGAATGTTTTTATCCATTCAATGCATTTCGCTGTTACTCATTTCTTTTCAAATATCTTAATGAATAGAAGGAAATATTACTACTAAATAAAATAAATATCTTATAAAACTCATGTAATGCATGATCTCTTGTATCGTGCGACTCCCAAATGTTCACTTATAAAAAATGATTATGTATTTCGTGTATCCTTTTTTTTGAGAGACCAAATTACAACAGACTAACCTCTTTTCCTCTATCTCTTTATCCCATCTTCTTTTTAAATAAGTTAAAAAAGTAAAAAAGAATGAAAACACTCAGTGAGGCTTGCCCGCTTGTCCCTGGTAACACTAAAAAGTGGTATACCCTGGAGAAAAAAGGTCCCCAAATAATGGATAAAAAAAATTTTAACGTGTAAATAAATATTTGTTAAAATTAAAGAGGGAAGACCAAAAGTATTTTTTTGAATATTTTTCAGATTTTTAATCCTTCCTATAAATTTTAAAATTTTTTTAAAAAATTCGTTTTTCTTGAATAAAAAAAAAATAGTAAATTCGATTTATCGGACATTTCTGCCCGAGTTTGTAAACAAAAAAAAACAAACTTAGTTAAAAATCAGTTACACCTTTTTTTTTTGTTATCTTAGGAAATTTAGAATGATTAAAGTATACTTAATGTAATTTGAAAGAAACATTACTTACTTTTTTAGCAGAAATTTTTTTAATAGAGATATTTCCAACCGTAGTGCTTGCCTAGGTGCGTGATTGAGAGGTGTTATAATTGATATACATGTCAATATTGAAAACTTTATGTCAAGGGAATTTATCGTACGGTAGCGCAGAAGTGATGTAATTTGCTCTAATTTTAAGTGAACCTGGTTAGTAAATTTAAAAAAAAAAAATTCACTTTCAAATCTTTTTAAGTTTGAGGAAAAATTTCTGAAGTAAAAAGAACTTGCTTCTATCAAGAGAAACAAGTCTACCTCATGTGACATTATTCCAAAGCTGTGCATCCATACTTTTGTTGGAGACGATTTTAAATACAATTTTGAAATATTAAAAAATTATTTTAAAAATATCAACGGTTGTCATAAACAACCAATCTAGAAACAGCCAAACATCTTATAAATGTAAACAATGGAAAAGTTGCATATTCGTTATGTTTGTATTTTATAATACGATTCTAATGTGAATATTACATGCATTATTATTATTATTGGGAACAGTTAAGTAAAACATTAGTTTTATCAAAATCATGTTAATTTTAAAATACAGCTGTATTTTTGGATACAGTAAATGGAGTTTGGTCAATGGTGTAGCCTGGGCCAGCAGTACATATGCTAATTTTATATCTTGTGTATAATATGACCCTCTTAAAACTAGCTTAAAACTAGCTTTTCAAAGTTGAGTATATGCGAGTATATACGGTAATGCATTGTATCTGTTAAAAGATCTTCATTCATTGATGAATTATGCTTTTAGTTATCATTTCCACAAACTTAGGAATCTTTAAAACATGATTGTTCAGTTTGGTGGCATGGTGGAGTAAATGGATAGTGGCTCGGATTGAGGAATCGGAGAGCAGAGTTCAAATTCCAGTCAAGTTTGTTATATTCACTTATGTGCAAATACCCTTCGGAAAAGTATGAATCCATCTTTCTCCCCCACCTCATGGGTAAATAACAGGATAAAATGAGTTTTATAGCCTAGGGTCACAACCAATCTAGGAGAAGGATGACTGAATTCAAAATCTTCAACTATGAGTAAATAGTAGGGTAGACTGGGCTTTTCAGCCTTGGATGGCAATCAGTCTAGGAGAAAAATAAGTCTGAATTCAAAACTGTATGTAGCCCTGTCAAAGAATATACAATGTATTGACTCCATCTTAGTCCATCACATATTGATGATTTGTTCTCCCTGTACTCTTGACCAGGGACTGGAGAAAATTCATCACATTTTTATTGACAAAAGTTTTCCTACCAATGTTATTATGCATGTGGTTGGGCATAAAATTAGACATTTGACAATTAGACAAAGATTGGGACCAAAAGCTACCAATTCTTTAATGGATAGTTTTTGGTCCCAGTCTTTGTCCTATTTATTTGAAATTGCTATGTCTATAGGTAGGAAGAGTCAAATGAGTGCAGATAATGTCAGCTTACATTACATCAGGTTTTTCTATTGTCAAGCTACAAGTTGTTTTTAAGACCGATTCAGTGTTTCCATCTTTTGTTAAAGATTGTTTGCCCTACTTTCAAAGTACTTCTGTTATATATAAGTACAAATAGCAGTGTGATGCTGAACACATAGGATGGACTAGTCTGAGGTTAGAGAACTTTACATGTCAACAAGTTCCAGCCAATATAAAATCATACAATCTGAGCCTTCTAAGATGACCCAGTCTGCACAGGATTCAGCAATAGTTCAACATCTAATCTATAATCCTGTGCTACCACATATCTTGATAGTTTTTTCGCTGTTTTGCACAGAGCCTGGTCTACTCACCACTTGCATGTTCTTCAAGCAATAATATATTAAGTTACATCAACCGGATCTGTGCAAGCAGAAAGAACATTTCATTCACTCTCTATGTTTATTTAGAGGTTCATGAATGAGATTTTTCCCTTTTACACTTGGTTGGAACTGTTTATCATTTATTTTAATCCTGAATTATTTACTATTAAATTATTTTTAATCATGTTCCAAAGTTCTCTCCTCATTGAATATATTTTTTTGCAAATATTATCCCTTGTTTCATCAGATTTGTGCCAATGGTGACCTTTGGCAAAGTGTGGGCAGAAAAGTAATCCTTCAAGAAAAAAAAAATGGCATTGTGCTTTTGCAAATCAATGTTTATGGTATATGGTGTCAAGTTTTTGTTCAAAGATATATATATATATATATATATATATATATATATATATATATATATAATAAACGCAAATGGCAGTGTGTCACTGCATCACACTTTTTTGACTTTACTCCTAGAGGCCATAGCCCAACATATCATGCCATTTTGAAATCAGCAAATTAAAAAAATTCTATCCCCACAAATCTGAAATTTTGGATTCCCAAGTTTTCATTACTGTGATTGTTTTCAGCAATTTTTTTTTTTTTACATGATTTTTTGCAACAAATTTTTTTGTACAATAACAATTTTTATAACTTAGAAATAAATTTGGGAATAATTAAAATTAATTGTGAAATCAAGCATAAGTTACCCATGAGATAAAAATAATTGTTTGTACAGAAAGTAAGGACCTACATCCATCAAACAGTCTTTAAATTAAGTGACAGCAGAATAATTATTGTTGAACAATAGTTAAGCTTAAATATTAATGCAATACTTAAATGCAGCAATCAATTTTAAGTTCTTCTGTATTTTATTGTTGCTTATTGCATCTACTCCGCCTTACCTATTGTGATGAAGGCTCAATCAAGAGACCTTTACAGGGGATACCTTAAATGCCATCTGATAAGGTGGCTTTTAAGCTAGTGATATATATATATATATATATATATATATATATATATATATATATGGTAAATTCAGTCATTTTGTTTATGATTTTTTATTTAGTATCTACTATGTCTTCTTTTTGAATTCTGGTCTCAATTTTTAAACCAAACCTGAGAGCATCCCATTCTGTATTGGATAGCTTTACTATAGAAACCAACAAATATATATATATGTGTGTGTATATATGTATGTATTAGTTCAGTTTAAATCAGTTGTTTGGAATATCCAATGATCTGCTGATGTTGAAACACCTTTCTCTCTATCAGTATAGGAATCTATTTTTTTTTCTCTCTATCAGTCTATGAATCGTTTGAATATGTGTCCATGATGTGCCATCAATGCGTACATGTTTTCTGGATGTTTACAATATGAAAAATGAAAAACAATATGGTTAAATGTAATTTTGTAAAGAACAGTTAAGTGCTGACTAAAATATTACAAATATGAAAAATTAGATTTTGGAAGACTATAATGTCTGAAATGATTTACTCAAATACAAAGAGATAAGTTGTTTACATGAATGATATACAATACATTTAGTATTGTAGTGCTGTTGTTTTGTTGTGGCAGGCCTTCTTTATTGAAAAAAATTATCAATAAATCTAAGACCAAAACAATACAAAAAAGGCAGGCATTTTCCTGTCACAATGTGGCTCTTTGCCAGACTCCATTTCTTTTTTTTGTATAATAAAAATAGAATGAATCCTAAAAGCTTTTGAGAACACTGAATACGTTTCTTGTATTATTAAGAATTTGTGAGGTTAATAATTTGATTGTAACACTAAGTGGGGGAACTTGATGAAATATGTTGGGGTCAAATGTATAAATTTAGACAACAAAACAAAATTCAGCAACTATGTGTTGAATGGCAAGTGAACATGATTCTTTGTAACTCGGGACATTGAAAATTATACCTAAGGGTGTTTATTTAATTTATTAGAAATATTTACGACAGGAATATTTAATATATATATATATATATATATATATATATATATATATATATATATATATATAATATGTTATATTCCATCCTAATAGGAATATATACTTGAAAAAAAAAAGGTGGATAAAATAAGTAAATGTTTATTGTAAAAAACCAGTACAATAAGAATAAAGATAACAGTTATGCACAAGATCATCACATTATGAGTGCTACTATTGGAAGGTCGGTAGTTCTTGTGTAAGTCTGAGTCGTACTCAACAGATCCCACCTAGGATATTTAGCCATCCGCCCCCACGAGGATTTCATGTGGCACAAGGCCAGGTTTAATGTGAGTTCTCCAGGCCCATATGCTCAGCCAAAATTATTCCCTTTTGAACCCATATAAACAGGTTCAGGGGAAGTCTACCTCCCTGAACGAGTCTCTGCCCTTCGGCGGAGCCTCGTCTGGGTTCCTCTCTGCCCGAAGGCAGAGAGTTCGACTGTTTAGCTGGAACAGGTTGCAGCTAGTATATTTAGCTACTCCTTACCCCCCCCCCCCATGAGGGTTGCATGTGGCACAAGACTGGTTTATTGTGGGTTCTCCGAGCCCGTGGGCTCGGTCAAAAATATTCCCTTTTAAACCCGTATAAACGGGCTCAGGGGCAGTCCACCTCCTCGAACGAGACTCTGCCCTTCAGTGAAGCCTTGTCTGGGTTCCTCTCTGCCCGAAGGCAGAGAGTTCGACTATTTAGCTAGGAACAGATAGCCAGACACCAGCACATTTGATTATAGTGGTGAAGGTTTTTTGCAGAACCAAGCACACTTTTTGAAGGGCTGAATACAGAGACTTGGTGCATTATGTGCCACAATGTCTCCAAACAATCCTCTGCAGGTTTTGAATTCAGAGGTGTCCTTCTAGACTAGTTGTCATCCAAGGCTATAGAACCCAGTCTGCCCTACTATTTACCCATAACTTGGGGGAGAAGAAGAGGATTCATACCTTTCCCAAGGGTATTAGCACATAAGTGAATGTAATGGCTTTGACTGGAATTTGAATCATTTTGTGGGAGTAAGAATGTGAAAAGATTGTCCATTTGTCCCAATTGATTTTGGCCAATTCTTTAACTATTTTCAAGGGGTTTATTTTGGGTGTTGTTAATTTAGGTGTTATTTAAGGTGTTATTAAAACCTAAAACAAACACACTTGAAAATGGCTAAAGAAGTAGCCAAAAGTGCTTGGGACAATGGACAATACAGACAATTTTTGTACTCCCTTACTCCTATCAAATGGAAAAATTGGAGAATGCTGGAAAAACTAAATAAAAAATAAATTTAATTTTCTTTATCTGTCATATTCAAAAAAAAAAAATATTTATATATATATATATATATATATATATATATACACATGTTTGTGAGATTAAATGAATCATGCCTAAAGGAACTTAAAATTAAAAATGTCTTTTACTGATGTTATTTTTACCTTCATGTTACTTTGCATTAATGCTTCCACAAAATGAATAAATCCATTTCTCCCTAGCTATGAATAATAGGGCAATATAATTCCTTCAGTCTTGTAAGTCAGTCAACTTTAATGTAAGATGAGTAACATGACCCCATAATATTGAATTTTGTGTTAAAAACTACTGCAGCTTCAATCAGTGTAATTGCAACGCTATATTAAAAAAAGGAGTCTACATGAATAGACAACAAAGAAATGTGCAAGTCAGCAAAAAAAGTATCATTTGCTTGTGAACAGATGCCAAAATCTAATGGCTGTTAAAAACAGTTAGCTTCTGGCTGAAGAAATATAATCTGACCTTAACCTTGAGATGGTATCAACTGTGAGGAAAAAATAGAAATACATTCTTTTGTTATCAGGTGTTAATAGTTTGGTATCTTTTGCAAATATAAAAAAAAATTACACCTTGGTTACTAGTCTCCTGATGACCCCAGAATGAAATATATAATATATTATAAATTATTACATTATGATTACAAATCAAAATAATGTTAAAAGATAAAACCTCCTGTTTTGACCCTGATGACCCCAAAATGAAATATATAAGATTATAAATTATTATAATACTAGTTTTGTACATGTCCCTTTGCTGATGGCAAGATGATCAAATTTCAAGTTATTTAAGATACTACATTTATTAGAAAATATATTCACTTTAAATACAAGAGTCATAAAAATGACTTGAAAACACTGCATGTTTCAGATGATATTTTTTCCTATTACTCAGGTGTTTCTGCCAGAGAGAAAGAGAAATTAACCCACATGACACAGATGTCCATTTCAATTTCATTCAAAATTCTGTGTTCATTTGCATGGGCATAATTAGTAAACAATCTAAAAATATTTCTACAAATTAAAAAAAGAATTTTAAAAAATAATTTTATTACAAAATAATTTACTAAAAATCCAATAAAATCTTGTAATTAACTGATTTAGTTTTTAGCATTCAAAAAATGAACAGGTTTTTTGCCAAGAAATTAGTCATGTCTTTTTTTACCTCTCATTCCACTTGTGCCATTTTTACCATTTTACCTGTGTTATGGTATTAAAAGTAGACATTGCAGTTGTACGAAGTCAGTATTGGTTCCACAGTCCAAGTAACATAGTATTTAGACTGTTATGATCAAGAATGATGTTGGTATTTCATCATTCTAAAAAAAACCTTGCCATTAGTAATGATAGAAAAGAAGGATATTTCATCATTCTAAAAATAACCTTGCCATCAGTAATGATAGAAAAGGATATTCAACCATCCTACCCTCATCATTATAAAAACGACCCTTCCACCACAAGAGATTCAGTAGTGTAGGCTAGGGTACCCATAGCTGTAGTCAATAGTAGAGTAGACCAGTAGACAAGTAGCAGTAGAGAAACACAGGTCTGCCAGTGCTCTGGGAAGATCAAAAACAGATGATTTCAAATGCATTCTCACAAACAAAATTCTCAGAACCAAACCAAGTAAGCACTGACTTTTAAACAAATGAGACACCGAGAACATTTTTACATGCACCATACCAATATTCTGTAATTCACATCACAAAAAGAAAATACAAATTCTTGCTATTTATGTCAACATGTGTCTCAAGTTTTTATTGTTGTTATTGTTGTACGTTTTATGCATTTTAATTACTGCCATTAATATCAACCCAATTACAGCCAACAAATAATAACAAGGGAGAAAAATAATAGGTCAACCCCCAACATTTCCTGCCCCGTTACAAGACATGTGCCCACAACACAACGAAATGTGACACAAAGGTCAAGATTAATGTGGGGGTTTATTGGCATGACCATGGAAAAATTCTCAAATTCCCATTTCTTCCCCATTTCTGGGACACTTCAGGCAATAAACCCAGTCCCCTCCCCAAGGAGAGGTAGTGCCTGATGAGATGGCTCCCTCAGGCTTCAGTTAATCCTACTGGCAGAGGAGTAAACTCTTCTGCTGGTCAGTTATACAAAATATCACTCATATCACTGACAACAGTTCAAGTACCATTGGTACTACTTTATGCAGTGACAGGTGACATCAACTCATACACATATTCTAATGAACAGTACCACTAACCACTACAACCTGAATTCAGTTTTTGCAGGCATTAATTTTCTTTAAAACGTTTAACCTAAATTCACTAAGTAATAAAGGTAAAGTATAAAAATAAGTAGTGGGAGAATTTGAATATTAAATATAGCAATGGGTTAGTAATATTCATTGTCACATCATGCCACAATTCCTGTAACCCATTAGAGCATTATATGTACTGCAGTCATCGCAGTAGTGGTGTGTTTAGGGCAAGATAGCCTGATGAAACCTATTCCTCTTCAGGCTATTGAATTCAGTTTTCCTTTTCCTAGTCTTATTTCAAACTCGAGGCAAGAGGGTCCAGTCAGCTGGAAGGAGAAGAGATGGATTCATACCTTACCAAAAGATATTTGCATGAAAATGAATGTAACAAACTCAGCCTGTAAAAGGCCTGAAAGCCAGTCAAGGTAGAGGGTTACATTAAAGTAGAAGCTTACTCTAGACTTGAATAGGTTAAGATTGTAGAGATTAGGGAAACATCCCCTTGGGAGTCTGTTGTGTAGGAAACCTACCACCCCTCTTGAAGATGAACTTGTCTACAAACAAAGATGTTAAATAGTGGCATGTCAAAAGACAGAGTCGGAGAAGTTCTTGGCTGAGTTAGTTATAGACTACTCAGGCGATTTCTGTACCTACTTACCAACCGAATAAACCCCTTTTTATTGTTACGTGTTATTTGGCGTTTGTCTTTATTAACCCCAAATCAACATCATAACAGAGTCAGTTCCACAGAGCAGTGATTTGTGGGAAGAAACTGTTTGAGTGGAATTTACTTCTCACTGAGGGAATAGAGAGGGAATGTGGGTGGTTTGCTACTATGTAAATGGCATGGTGGGTCCTATTCATGAAGGTTAGACTTGGCAGAATGAAGGAATGTAGTTCATACAAATACTTTCCATGGAAGTAGTGATAGAGCAGTGAGAGACTCACCACACCCTGCCTGTGGGAGAGAGGTGGAAGGGTAGAAAATAATTCTTCTCCCACAAGGACCCAGAGATGCTTTTCAACTCTATCAAGAGTGGAAAGTAAGATCTTGGTAGCTCCTGCACAAATATGGCAACAGTACTTCATTTTGGGCCTGACCTGGCTCTTGTAAAGGTAGTGAATAGCATGAGGAGTCAGGTACTTACTGGAGCAGTACAGGAAGCCAATCATTTTACCTGCATCTTTACCAATAGATTGTATATAAGATTTCCACTTGAGGTCAGGTGTGAGTTTAAGGCTAAATATTCTCTCTAGCCACAAAGCTTCCTCAAGGTGACATCTGTTCATCACGACAGGCAGTAGTTGAGGGTCTGATTGGTGGTGATGAAATGAAACCAGTTTGTTTTTTGAATATAACCAATCAGATTTTTCCCTACTGTGAAGTTAGTGTTAGATTAGAAGTGAGGTCAGCTGCCAATCTCTGAACGTCAAGAATTTTAAAGGTGTGCTCATATTAATTACATGATGTTGATAAAATTTTCCAGATACATTTACATATATTTATAGACACATGATTGATATACAATATAAATTTAAACAAATTGGAATATTTGTTTTTAATGAAAAATATTTTAAAATAACTTATTAGGCAGTAGTAAATTTAATTATGTTAGTAGACTGTTGTTAATTACATCGTATATATATATATATATATATATATACATATATATATATATATAATATTTTTTTAAAAATATGATTCCATCGCTACATAAGAGTTCTTATGTTTCAAAAACAGGAGCTAAAAAAATAAATTAAAGTACCTAGTTCTGTTTCATCCTCAAGCAAATTTTGGAATAACAAATTTTGAAATTTACAGAGTTTTATAAGCATATACATTCATAATATTAATTTCTGTGGAAATGGAGAAAACCAATCATTTTAATAAGGGGTGGTAGGGTTTACATTTTCACTGACAACTATTGTATCAACATATTAGTTACTTTTGAAAAGAGGTTAAGTCAAGGTAGGGTCAAGGTGCCTATTTTCAAATGAATGATGATATCCGTTCAACACATGTCGTCTGGTCTTATTTCAACAACAGAGAGTTTTTGGCACTTTTTGTTATGCTGTTAAATTTGTATTTGTATACATAAAGATTTTTTTCTAAAAGGGTTGTTTGTATATGAATATGTTGTATTGAACTACAATTTGTTTTTTTGATGACTTCATAAAGGGTTTTTTTTAATTGCTTTAATTGAACTTATTTATTGACTTTGAAATTTAAAAAAATTTAAGCTAATTATTTAAGGTGAATATTTGTTGGTGTTGGCAAAAAACCATTATCTCATGTCTTTGATTTAATAAATTTTTGTTTTTTAGAAACTTAATAATGTGTAGTTTTTCATGTAGGCATAAAGGGCATGGGTCATCCCAGGTTTTACAAGTTCTTGTTCTATTTATTATTTTCCATTTTATTTTTGGTGTTTTTGTTTCTTTTAAATGCCAAAAATATTTAGATAAGGATGTCTGATTTCTATTTCTAATATTATTGAAGGAGCTTTTGTGTTGTCTCCACCTAATTTTAAATTCATTCTTTGTGGATCCTATATATATCATTTCAATGTTTGGATTCTCAATGGATGAGATTGTGCATTGGTATACCACAGATTCCATGTGTTATTTATTATCCAACAGGCAGTCTTCAGGGTTTCTACAATCACGTAATTTTTCATTATTTTTGTCTAATTTTAATTTAGGGTTTTTATTAATTTGATTTTAGCATGCATGTTTTCCAGGATTTTATTATTGTTTTTTTATGATTTTTTCTAGATTTTCAGTGCAGCTGTAACTTAATTTTAAGGTGTTTTTATTAAAGATCTTGTTAAGCTTGCTATCAGTAGGAAAGTATTTTTCAATTAAAGCTAGGAATTTTTGTCCTAGCTTAATACTAACCATTTGGTTGAACGGGGGTGGGGGCAGTATACCAAATAATTTTTCTTCTTCTGTTTTTCTTCTGGTTAGTATTATTGTTTTTATAATTGATGTTAGCATTTTATAATATAGGATCTATTTGTGTATTGAGTATTGTTTTTCAAAACTAAAACAAAAATACTAAAGCACTTTGGATTATTAACCTAACAGTTCTTTCCTATTTTTCTATATATTTGCACACACACACACACACACACATACACACACACACACACACACACATATATACACCCAAGTATAGGATTGGTGTATATGGAATAAATTCCAATAACCAAAAATACTATTCTTAAAAGAGTGCTCAATACAGACTAGAGCAAATATAATTTATTCGAAAATTATAACATAAATATAAACTCTTTATTCTACATACAACACCATCACTTGATAAGACACAAGAAGTGTTGAAAGAAAATGGATATTTTTGTAGGAATACCAGTTTGTATAACAATTCAGTACTCTTCTTGATTTCTAACAAAATTTCTTAATACTTTGCTTAGCTTTTGGAAGGCACTTCCACTATTGTTATTATAATAGAAACAAAGAAAAAGGAAAAAAGGGAAGTATGTAGATAAGAACTTCTTGGATTATTTTTTATCTTTCCCTCTTCTTTAATCTAATCCTTAGCCCACATAAAAAAAAAATGAATGTGCCTTTTAGAATGTATTTGGAAAATGGTGAATATGCCAGCCAGTAAGGCGCATGCTTTACAAGGGCATTTTTGCATTCCTGTTCACTCCAGTTTAGCCTGATATATAAAAGCTCATGTCTTCAGTGACTTGCCCTCTATCCATAATACCAATATGTTGGATGCAACCTTTTTTTTCTTATTTTGAAGATTTTTTTTATAAGTTAGCTTCCAGTGTATATAAATACATTTTGACATTATCTAGCCAAATTTGTCTGAGATTGGATTGGTATCAGTTGATGATGAAAGAAAGGTCAGCTGGTAAATGTCATGGTTGTTGCTTGAGGAATTTGTGTATATGCGTGTGTATGTGTGAAAGGAAGAAAAAAACTTTCTTTTCAGTTTGTGTATATTCCTTTGTAAATAGCAGTCTCTTTTTATCTCTCTCCCTCTCGTCTCTTTTTCTTCTTTGTCTCTCTGTTAACATGATGCTGGCTCCCCCTTCAGAAAATAATGTTCTTTATCATTTTCTTTATCCAAAGCAAACATTCTCTCTCCTTCCCCATCTTTTTTGACTTTTTTTCTCTTCGGTCATGACAACTGTTCTTCGAGAATCCTTTAATTTCATCAAGATTTGTCCGTTTCAAACAATCTGCCCATAAAAAGAACCTTCTTCAACATTTCAAAGATATTCCATCTCATCAGCATAGTGATTAATGAAGATGTGTGCGCAATATAAATACTTATTTATTTGTTTACCTTATTTGTTTGTATTTCCAAATTACTTTGCAGCAATGTCCAATACGGTTTTAATCATTTCAAATTTTGAACATGTATGCAGAATTATGGGTGGCATAATGGTTAATAATATAGAAAAAAAGAATCATCAAGCTGTTCTATACCAACATCAAAAATGTTGATTATGATGATGATTTGTAAGCACTTCCTGTCTCACTAGGGAATGCTGGGAGAAGGATTTGTAAGCACTTTCAGTCCTACAAGGGAATGCCGGGATAAGGATTTGTAAGCACTTCCTGACCCACTAGGGAATGCTGGGTGAAAGATTTGTAAACACTTTCAATCCCACAAGGGAATGCTGGGAGAAGGATTTGTAAGCACTTCCTGACCCTGTAGGGAATGCTGGGAAAAGGATTTGTATGCGCTTCCAGTCCCCCTAGGAAATGCTGGCAGAAAATGTATTGTGCAGCAATTTGAATAAAATAGTTGTTGAGTTTAGCATGTCTTCAGAAAATACCATTCTTTTTGTTTGCTTTTTTTCTCTATCCAAAGCAAACGTTCTCTCTTCTTCCCCACCTTTTTTGATTTTTTCCTCTTTGGCCTTGACAACCATTTTTCTACAAGCCTTGTCCCTGTCCTTGTCTTTGTGTTGCTTCAGCTTTTTCCACATCCAGTCTCAGTTTATCTTTCCACCCAAAGCCCAGTAGAAGGCAAGCCAAGTTCAAATTCTCACCAAGGCAGTTCCATGTACTTTTCACTATGGAAAGGCATAAATTCATTACTTCTCCCAACAACTATAGATAAAATAGGCAGAATGAGCTATTTAGCCTTGGTTAGTAACCAGTCTAGAAGAGAAATCCAAAACCAATTGAGAAAATAATGGGAAACAGCTACATTATCTTTCATGAGAACAGTTATAGCAATATACAATTCAGATATTAAAGAAAAGAAATCAGTAGAGAGTCATAATCCTCAAAGAAATTGTTCTTGAATTTTTTTTTAATTGTTCTCACTCCACTGTCTATGTCCAGGGATATGTCATCATGTTTGTATTTAGTATTGCTCAGTTATTGCTCACCCTGTTTCTAGTGAGTCTAAATCTGTACTGCCCAATTTGAGATTGTAAAAGGATTTTTTTTTCCCTGGAGAGAATGAGGGAAAAGAAAACATCCCCTCTGGTATCGTGAATATTAAAAAGGTGCATGCAAAACTCAAAACTACTAAGTCAAATTTGAAGGGATTAAAACAATACAACAAAATATAATTTTTTACAGAAATTTCCTTTTGTGCACCTTATTATAAACAAGGCAAGATAACATATCAAAATATATAAAGGCTCTTAAAAAAATTTACAAGACAATCTTCAAATAATAGAAAAAAACTTTGAGAAGGTAATACAATAACATTAAATACAGTTGAGAATACTCTTTAAAAAAAAGGTGCACCCACCTCATCAAAGGTTGAAAAATAGGGGATTTGACAAATCCACTTGTGTCACTGTGACATTTAACAATTTTTTTTTCATCTTTAGAACATAGGTTTCACTTGATTCACTTCCTTTTTTCTGTTTTCTTGTTCTGTGTGAAACAGCCTTTAATCATCCATAGGTGGAAGCCAAACATAGTTTTTCCTTTTGGAACCTTATTTTGATGCCATCAGGACAAAGTTTTCATATCTTCATTGAAATTTTCACTCCTTTGAATCAAAAATTATTATTACCATCTGGTCAAAAATTATATTACCTTCTGAACTTATCTGCTGATGCATATATCATTGGAGAGTTTCCAAACTTTAAATTTATGTGGATGGAAGCCACCTTTTTGATTGGACAATAAATACAAACATCTGTCTATATTTCTGAAGTGAGGTATTCTAACTATTTACACGATTTACATTGTTCAGACTGCTGTCTTCATCTTTATTGCCATATTCACAATGTTTCACCCATTGTACGCTCAGGCTTGCTTCAGGTGATATTTGTAATTCTGAAATGAACCCTTTATATAGTCCAGAAGGGCAGATTGTTCTAATTTCACATGCTGTGCCTTTGGATATATCAGTTTTAGTTAATTCTCCTAGTACATAGACATTAAAACAATATAACAAAACACAATTCTTACAAAAAAGCTTGTACAAAAATTTCTATTTGTGCTCCTTTTTAGTAAAGGTAAATAACAGATCAAAATATATAAAGTCTCTTAAAATGAATTACAATACAATATGCAAATAATGGGAAAAAATCTGAAGATAATACAAAAATTTTAAATAAAATTGAAACTACTCTTTAAAAAGATGTACTCACTTAATCAAAAGACAGGGTCTTTGAAAAATCCACTTGTGTCACTGGGACTTTGAAAAAAATTTTCTTCCTTCACAGGTTTCACTTTCTTTTTCCATATGAAGAATCTGAGAGAAACAGACCAGCTCATCCACAGGTGATTGCCAAAAATAATTTTTCCCCTCTAGCTTCTTATTCTTCTGCCTTCAGGACAAAGTTTTCATGTTTCCCACTCTTCGGATTTTTTTCCTCCTTCTGGTAGGAAATCCATTTTTAGAGAATAAGAGAATAATATTAGAGAATAGTATTAGAGAATAAGAGAATAGTATTAGAGAATAGAGAAAATTAAAGTATAAGAGAATAATATTAGAGTATAGTATTAGAGAATGAGAGAATAATATTAGAGAATAGTATTAGAGAATACAAGAATAGTATTGAAGAATAAGAGAATAATATTAGAGAATAGAATTAGAGAACAATATTAGCAGTATTAGCTGCTGCTAACAATATTAGCTGCTGCTACCAAAATACATTTTCCTAACAGGCTGTTTGAAGACCAGACGAGCACCTGCAGCTTTGCTTTTAGGCCAAGGTCTTTATTATAAAAATTTCTACCAAAAGACTTGTAATGAGTTCTGAATAATATGGATTTTGATACCATTTCTTCCTGTCTTTTGGCCAGCATCTCTGCCAGGACTCAGCTTGGAGGTTTTGTCATTAGATTATCTAAGTTATGACCCTTGATCAGAACTCTCTAGAGAAAAGTGAAGAAAAGGGAGTTCAATATGGGTGTCAGGCATTCTCACATGTTCCCTATCGGAAACTATTAATCTACTGAGTTGGTCAAGTCAAGATATGAACATAGAAAATGGGAGAAGCAGTTAGATTAAAGATTAGTATCAGTGCTCCTATATAGCAGTGAATGGCTTTGGGATAGCAAAAGATGTCTTCCAAAAGCTAAGCAAAGTATTAAGAAATGGGAAATGGGTTATTAGAAAACAGAGTACTGAACTATTATGTAATACCAGTCCTCTTATATGGCAGTGAATGCTGGATAATCTCTTTACATATGAAGAAGAAACTTGAAACAACAGAAATGTTGTTCTACAGAAGAAAGCTGAGAATACCATGAACTGAACAACAAAGTTTTAAGGAAAATGGAAACAAAAAAGACATTTATACTTAATGTCAAGAAGAGAGAACTTAAATTTTTGCGGCACATAGTAAGGAAAGAGGGTTTGGAAAATTTGATACTCACAAAACAGATTAAAGGCAAGCACAGAGGAAGACAACACATAACTTTACCAAATGATCTTGAAAAATTTAGGAGAGATAAGAAAAAGACAAACTTTATTAAGGGCTACACAGGACAGGAAATTGTGGAGAGCCATGATCACCAATGTTCTGATAGGTCACAGCACACAGAAGAAGAAGGGGCTTTAGTAAATGGATGGCCAAACAGAGCTTAGGAGAGATAAAAAAAAAAAGACTAACTTTATTAAGAACTACAAAGGACAGGAAATTGTGGAGAACCATGATTGTCAATGTTTGATGGACACAGCACAAAGAAAAAGGAGCAGCAGCTTGTGTAAATGGTTGTCACAACAGGAATTAGGAAAGATAGCAAAAAGACAAAATTTATTAAGAGCTACAAAGGACAGGAAATTGTGGAGGGCCATGATTGCCAATGTTCTGAAATGACATGGCATATTGAAGAACTGTTAGGATAACTACACAGCCATATTTGTAAATATATTATAGTAAAATCATATTTTAACTAGAAACTGCACACTGTTTAGGCCCCAAATTTTTAACACTCAACTAATTCACTACAATTCTATGCTCATCATTTAAGGCCCACAAAAGGAAAAATTTTGTGCAATCTTGTTTTGACATTTTGTATTCTGTTTTCTCTGAGGAGACACAGTACAGTAATTGATAGCTGCTCGGATTGTGGAATCGGAAAGCTGAGTTTGAATTACAGTCAAATCCATTACATTCACTTACATGCTAATACCCTTGGGAAAGGTATGAATCCTCTTCTTCTCCCTCCAGCCGTAAATAGCAGGACAGACTGGGTCCTATAGCCTTGGATGGCAACTGATCTACCACAGAAAGAAATAGCAACCTACTGCGGGAAAAAAATCTGCCTCATCAGTCATGTATTGAAAGATACATGATCGCTTAGGTATCTATCATGCATGGCACATGACTGATGGATTCTGTTTTCAAAGTCTTTTTAATAAATGTAATATTTCATTCAAATTTCATTTTAAAGTTTTGAGTTTTGTTTTTTCTTTGCACCTTCAGAATAATCAGGATAAGAGCAATGACATTCTTTGTTTTTGCACTTAAATGTGGGTTCCTCTGCTATAGTGTTGTCAACTTTTCTGACTGCCGACTGTTCTAAATCCAAATCAAGCATTTCTCTGGGTCCTGACACTGGTTACTCTCATTCCAAGTCAATTTGTAATAACTCCAGTTGACTGTACTTCATCAGAGTTTTCAAACTCTTTGGGTCAGTCTTCTGACTCAATGGCTTCCTCTTGTCTTACTCACCATAACTAACTTTTCTTTTTAGTGGTTCTCATATATACAATCTATAGCCAAAGATGCTGGTTGTCTCATTCTATCACACCAGGAACTGTTGAACTATCTACATGCAACTGCCATTCCTATTCTAATAGTATTTTTTCTCATGTTTCTCATCTGCAAAAACTTCCTTTCCAATTTCTTGCTTCCCTGCTTCCTACAATTTTCAAAAATTTAAATGCAATATCTACTGCCATCTCCTGTCTTTATGAATCCTATTATTTTCTTGTCCTTTCTTTATTTCTCCTCACTAAAGTCTTCTCATTCTCTTTCACTTTCAGTAATCCCTTGAATCTTAGTGGCTTTATCACCTTCCTTGGCATAAAATGATTAACAAAAAAAGAATCTCACTTCTACTATGTTTTATCTTTACAAGAGTATTGCTGCTCTATCTGGACTGGAGGGGCTTAATCCTCACTTTCCGGTCATTTATGTGGTTTTGTAGGGTGTGGGGAGGTGGAGAATTCATCATCATCATCATCCTTCAACCTCCCTATAGTTGGTCAGAACTCCATTGTCAATCCCTTACCACGCTATTCCATCCTGTATTGTTGTCCCCAGATCCCCGATGTCCAACCCTGAGTCATGAGCTATGGTGCCTGGGAAAGTTAATCTTAAGAGAAGGAAAACTCTGATTTTAAACATTATGGCCATACCCAAACATGGGAAAGGCTTTGGGAGTAAATCCTGAGGACAAATCTGGAGCTAGAGTCTCTAAGACAGTCCATGGAAATTCAAATTCTAAGTTGGTGTCTGGCATGGGATAATTCACTTCATGGCTTGAAAAAAGTCTTTAGACTTGGGTGGCAGGCCTTCTTGAGATGGTGTCTTGACAAAAACACTCAGCTATAGCGTTGGTGTTCCCCATTTTGTATCAGCTACTGAAAGAACATGGGGAAGACATACTCTACATTCTACAACCTTTTCTACAGACATGCAACACCCCTTTGCTATTCTATCACTACTTCCATCTCAAATGTTTAGATAAGTTTCATTTTCCGTTCCTGACCAGTTTGGACATTTACAGTTAGGACTTGTCTTACCACTTCCACAGATTTGAATCATCCTCATTTCCTGTGTTCTAAATGTAATAAAAAGTTCCACTTGGTATTTCTCCAAGAACTGCCATTTTGTGGGACAGACTATCACATGATCGCTTCCTTGAACACTTCAATCTTGACTGCTTCATATCAAGGGTCAATTATTATCTATCCTCCTTATCCTCATAACCTTCATTCCCTATTGCATCCTCTGTCATTCATATCACACACCTCATTCATCATAACTATTTTAACAGTAATCTTCTACACTACAATCCTAACCTCTTCAAGTCAAAGGTCAATCTTTATATATCCTCCTTATCCTCTTAATCTCCACTATATCTGGGCTGGAGGGCTCAGTCCTCACTTTCCATTCTTGATAGAGTTCAAGGTCATTTATGCAATCTTGTAGGGGAGGTGATATCCTTTCTTCTCCCACTTCCTCATTCCTGAAAAAAATTATTTCATTAGACAATGGCTCCTCTAAGAAATTTTTTAAAAAAGTGAGATTTTATTTTTCGTTTCTTTTTTTGTTGTTTTTGTTTAAAATGTTCAAGAAGGTTTCCTGGCACATCACTGCAATTTCAACAACAAAAAGGCTCATGCCAATAGAAATTATAAATAAAAGAGGTCTTGATATGATGCATATTAAAATGTTTCCCAATTCAAATGCAGTTTTTCACTGACCATTAACACTGGAATTTATTTTACAAGTACTGCACACAAGAGACTATAAACCGTATTTATTGGTTGCTATGCATGTGTCTAACAAAAGGAGAACTTAACCAGAGGCACTTCTCCATGGGAACCAGTTTAGTCTCTGCAAAATTTGAAATTGTAATATTTGTATGGAATAAATGTCGATATTTGCATTCATTTTTGCACTGAATCTATTCAGGCAATTCTTGCTGTGCAAATTGATTTCAATGTGTTATATCATTTATGATTATTTGTGAAAGCATGCACGGATAAGACTGTGCTTTTCATTAAACCTGGAGCCCTGCAAACATGTGTAGACAAGCTGATAAAAAGAATTTCTTCGACAAGAAAAAGAAGGAAAAGAGTAAAGATAAGAATAATTGGAAATTTTAATTTGGTTATTGAGTCTCTTTCATTTTTGTTTCTATTGGCTTTAGGCGTTTTCTCTTCAATATGTACAAATGAAACGCATTTGCACTATCAGCATCATTGCCATAATCAGTATCATCACAATTATCATTGTCAACATCATTATCACTATCATCAACATCAAAATCATCATCATAATCTGCAGCAGCATCATAATTATCATTACAATCATTGCCATCACCATCAAAATCATCATTGTTATCATCACTATCATAATCACCAGTATCATACTTATCAGCACAATCATCATCAATGCCATCACCACCATCACTATAATTTTCCAATAATACTTTATTGCCATCAACATAAGCTTTACCACCATTATCATCATAATCATCATCACCAGCAACATAATTATCATCATTATTCTTATCACTACCATCACCATCAACTTCACTTTCTATGGCCAGCTACTACCTGTTTCCAAGCACGTCCGTCTGCCAGGGTGCCTATTTATTACACACACCTACTCAAACCACAGTACGCACCTTTGGTTTATACTGCAATTAAATTGAGCAGACTGTAGTTACAGTTTCTGGGAGAGGGTGTATAATCTGGCATGATCATTTTTTTTAACAAAGCCAGTATGCTCAAAATGTCGGTCATGATGACGTGACTTAATGCTAGCACAACCATTAATGGCTTCAGAATGGTTCAGTCTACCCAATTTTACTCACAAGGCTTTGGGTCAACCTGTAATATGGTTTTTAGGCATGTTGCAAAAGTGCCATGCACTGGGATCCCCTCCCCAGGCTGATATTATCAAGAAACTACCTTCCTGACAAGTCGACCTGGGTGAGATTCGAACTCAGATCTCTAACTGCTCAGCCACATGCCCTAATCATGTGCACTATCATCATTATAATTCTCCAGTCATCTGATCTTCTTCAATGATCTCCCCAATGTTATCAGTTCCCAAATAGGCATTTATGCAGATGACACTACCATTTACTCCTGTCTCAATAGCAAATCCCACAGATCTTACAAATTAAACTTGGCAGCTGCTCTTGAAAAGGATCTCCAATCAGTTGTTAACTGGGGTAGTAAATGGCTTGTAAATTTTAATACCGCCTAAACAAAATTGCTTTCATTTAACCACCATAAACAACCAATTCTGCCTGCAATCAGCATAACTGATGCTAAACCCCAGGAAAGCAACACACTGTACCTCAAGTTTTCCACTGATTTGAAATAGAGCTACTACATCGAATTAATAACTGCATCCACTTGCAAGGAATGTTGGGTCACTGTGTTGTGCCAGAAAATTTTCCTTGTCAAAATCCATCTTGCACATTTACAAATCTACCATTCATCCGTGCATTGAATATTGCTGCCATATTTAATCTGGTGCTCCTGCTGTATATCATTACCAGGAATCTTGACTTCAGTCACTTTTACACCGACATGATGTGGCTTCACTCTGTCTTTTCTACAAATGTTTTCATGGCAGCTACACTGACAAGCTGAAGTGTGTTACTAGATTGGCATCTAAGCCCCACCTGTTTACTGTTGAAATAGCTAAATGCAACCACCACTTCTACGCCAACAATTTCTTTTTCGACACTTCCCACCTGTAGAACTCCCTTTCATTTATTTGCTTCCCTGATAATTACAATCTTCAAAAGTTTAAATGCAACATCAATCACCATCTTCTGTCTTACAGAATCTCATTCAGTTTTTGTCCTTTTGTCAATCCTCTCTATTCTCAGTCTTCTCTTTCACTCTCTGTAACTCCCTGCACATTCCTGCCTTGCTTGGGGTGAAATGATTAAAAAAAATTGTTTTGACCCAAGTTTAGAAGTTCACTATTTGCCCATAGCTCAGATCCTAACAGATGCTACAGATGTTACAGTAGGCCTGAGAACAACAACAATTGGTTCCATGCTCCTCACCCCCCCCAAATCAGAGGCCTTGCTGCCAGATGTAGTTTATCTTCATACCTAGGACAAACTTCAAACTAAGCTTTGCTAATGACCCAACATCTTGCTATCACTATTATCATAAGCGCTAACATCTCAGCAACATAATTATCATCACAATCATCATTGGCATCTTCATTATCATCATCACCACTACCAACACTACTCTCATTATGACCACCATCATCATCACTATCACCAGCATGATAATTATCATTGCTATCATCATTATCACTATCATCACCAACACTACTCTCATTATCACCATCACTAGTGCCATCATTACCATCACTATCGCCAGCATCATAATTATCACAATCATCATTGCCATCATCATTATCACTATCATCACCAACACTATTTTATTATTAGCATCAACATCATTATCAGTATCACCATAACCATTATGATATCAGCACCACCATCATCATCATCATAACCACATCACAATCATCATTATCACTATCATCACCAACACTAATCTCATTATCACCATCACCAATGCCATCATTACCATCACTATCACCCGCATCATAATTATCAAAATTATCATTGCCATTCTAATCAATATCATTACCAACATCACAGTCATCATTGCCAGCATCATCACCAACACCAGCATAATAATTATCATCACAATCATCATTGTTACCATCATTATCACTAACATAATTATCAAAATTATCATAGTCATCATAATCAATATCATTAGCAACATCACAATCATCATTGCTATCATCAGTCTCATTGTCATCATCATTATCATGACCATCATCATATACATCACCATTATAATTCTCCAATAATATTGTTTTGAGCTATCTTTTTTTTCCGTTCAAAGTTCAAGAAATAAAAGAAAAATCTCATTTTTCAATCAAATGTTATTTTGATCCAGTTTCATAGATTTTTCAATAGAATCTTTTATTTACCACATCATCATCATCATCATCATCATTCTCCTTTTCCTTATTCTTCCCTTTGAGTTTTAGTTCTTTGAAAGGAAACTTCTATGCTACAAATACACTTTAATTGTGAAAACAATTTCTGAATCTTATTTTGATAAGTCTTATAAAGGTTTTCTTTTCTTTTTTACTATCATTCTCTCTCTTTTCAGTGTTGTTATTTAAAAAAAAAAATAAAAACATCATTTTTGGAGGTGGTTACTTTGAAGGTGTTTTTCTTTAACCATATATTGGAGTTGAAGCCTACCAACAGAGTTCAGGCTGAAGAAAACAAATGTGGTGGACCAAGATGTTGAATAGCCTCCTGCCATCAAAATCAACCTGGAGGTGGTTCATGAATTCATATATCTTGGCTCCACCATTTCAAACACTGAGATCATCAGCTGTATCGGATGAGCTGCTACCATGTTTGTCAGGCTGACCTCAAGAGTCTGAGAGAACAGAAAGCTTACTCTGAACACCAAAATTACAGTCTGTAGGGCATACATCATCAGTGTGCTACTTTATGGCAGTGAGTCTTAGAGATCTATTCCAAACAGGAGTAATGCCTCAGCACCTTTCATCTTTGCTGTTTGAGATGCATTCTGAGCATCAGTTGGTCCGACCAGCTCACCAGTGTTTTAGTTCCCATCTATACTCAGTTATCCAGCCTATACCATGGAAACATGATTTACACTAGAGAGAAAAAACAAAGGCTTGCCACCAGGGAGAAGCATGCTTGACAGAAAGAAAAAAAGCAAGGTCACATCAGGGGGAAAGCATTTTCACATACATTCATTTTAATCAAGACTGTCATTCCCATGTGGGCCTGTACAGCCATAATAGAATGCTGCACTGCCATCAGCAGATGAGGCATAACTCTTTGGATGCAGATCCAAGATTTCTCAAGACCAATGGAGACCACAGATATCGTGGTTGTATACTGCAGACTTACACAAAAACAACATTTTCAGTCTAATTTTGTCAAGAAGGTCAATTAATTTATTGATTTAACTTTATTATGTTTGAATTTTATTTTTTATTTAATTTATCAAATTTCTTTTCGAAAATAAATTATTCAAATAATTTCCTTCATTTTCTTTTCTATGCCATGTCCCTATGAAAGCAGTGAAGGCACAAAATTTGAATCCATCTTGAAAATTCAAGATCTCATATTGATAAATACTAAACACTTCCATTACCATTGTGTATATATTTTGTTTTTTACAGTGATGTTCATTCTGTAGAAATCCCAAGAGCCACTCAAGGTAGAGGCTTACAGAGTAAGAGGCACAGTTTATACAAATATATGGGAAATATAACAGTTAACCCTAGAATGAACAGGTTATGATTATAGAGATTGGAGAAGCATCCTCTTGGGAGTCAGTTCCACAAAGCAGGTAGAGGGTTACAGAGTAAGATGCACAGTTTATGCAGATATGTGGGGAAGATAACAGTTCACCCTAGACTTGAACAGGTTAAGATTGTAATTGTCGGGAAGTACCCCCTTGGTAGTCAGTTCCACAAAGCAGGTAGTGGGTTACAGAGTAAAAGGCACAGTTGACCTTCGGGAAAGCATCCTCTTGGGAGTCGGTTCCACAAAGCAGTGGTTTGTAATAAATTTAGTGTAGGTGATAAGGAAATTGAACATAGAATAGGCTGTTCTAGGGTTAGTTTTGTCCAGATCCGCAATATACTACAAAACCTAAAACATTATCCTAAGAACTTGCCTTGTGTTCTTAAATAGCTTTGTCAGATTAAAATTAAATTGTTCAACATTCACTACCATATAGAAAGTTTGATATTACATAACAGCTCACCACTCTTCTTTCTTTCTAATGAAATTCACCTCTTTCTTAATATTTTGCTTAGCTTTTAGAAGTCATCTTTCACCATCCCAATTCATCTTGAGATTTCAGTGTCATATTTTTTGTTGTCTATTAGAACAATTCCCAGATAGCAGAATAAAGCAAGTACAGAAATTTATCTATCTCCATTTTGTAAGTTGCATCTTGGGATGCCTCTCTTTCTAACAGCCATATATTCTTTATGGTCTTTTTTATAACATGCAATAAAGAGACAAAATTAATAATAAATTATGACGGGAAACTTTAATTAAACTTTAAATAAATATTGTAATTTACTTTATCTTCTTTCTGGTTGTACTTTTGTGTCATTTGGGAGATGGAATCATTTGTGCATCTGTTATCATATAGGGAAAAAATGCTTTCTTTTAACCTTCTACTTGCCTCTATCATGTTTGATTATCTAAGTGAACCTGAAATGCACTTTGTGAGTGTGCATTGACAACAGTCAGCTGAAGAGATAACAGGAAAGGGAAATGGAAGAATCAAACTGGTAGCGTAAATTATACAGGGTGTGGCAGAAATACTTGTCACATTATGGTAAGACATTAGTGCCAATGATGTTTTAACTCTAGATAATGTTTTACCATTATGTGGGAGGTATTTCTGCTGCAGACTGTATTAAGGAACTCAGACAAGGATAAGAAATTTGCAATCTGAGGAGAATTTGGAAATATACACTGAAAAGGAACTCTGTCAGATGAATCAGATGCAGAAGCAATTATTAGCAGATTCGTACAATCATCTAGTGAACACAAATGATTGCCCTTAATATAATAGACTGCATGCAATGCTTTATTATGCTTTTGAATTAACTGTTTAAACATATCAACCAATTACTTAAAATTAAAAAATAAATGAAAAATTCAATGATGACATTCTGTCTTTACATTTCGTATCTACTGCCATTAATATGTGCAGTATATGTCGACTGTAATTACTAAGAAATACACATTTTTTCCAACACAAATTTTAATTGTACCCTTTCTTCCATATATATATATTTTTGTACATTTTATTTATTTGTTATGAAAATTAAATGATAGCATTGTAGTTGTGGATTCATGCCTTTCCCAAAACATAAGTAAATATAATGAGCCTGACTGGAATTGGAACTTGACTCTCCTGTCCAAGCTTATAACACATGGCATTCCCAAGCAGTCACCCATCAATGTACTGATCAGGCTTTACATTACTTAACTTCAGTGATCATACAAGAACAGGTGTTTCAATGTGATGTGGCCATATATATATATATATATATATATATATATATATATATATATATATATATATATATATATATATATATATATATATATATATATATATATATATATATATATATATATATATTTGTTTGAATAAAAAACAGATTTTAAGGTTCCATGTAATAAGTTATTTCACCACAACCCTTTTACAGGGCTCTGGATCATCAGACTTTACTTCCAAAAAGTTGGAACCTTAAAGTGATCTGTTTTTATTCAAAACATATTTGCTCTGAACTTACATTTAGCTCTCTGATTATCATCCTCTTTGGGTCTACCCATACAGATTACCTAGTTTTGCATAAACTAAACTATATATATATATATATATATATATATATATATATATATATATATATATATGAGAGAGAGAGAGTGCTCTATTCATTGCAAAGAGCTTAGCAGCATGTGTAATGTGTAAGCAAATATTTAAAAAACCATAGGTAATATTTTATTTCATTGGAGCCAATAAAACATGGCTTCAAATCTTCAGACCTGTAAAGCAACTGAAAATGGAAAAATTTACTCTAAGTTTAAAAATTAAGAATAGTGATTTCATATAGAGAGAGTAGGGGAAAGAAAAGTGTTAAGTTGTCATGTTGGAAGCGGGGGTGAGAAAATGGTGTGTCTTCTCAGTTATATTAACACCCATGATGACCCAAATTGACATCTGGATTGTAGACAAAAATCATTACATGAAATTGGCAATTGAGAATACATTTGAAAAAAGATTTTAAGTGTAAATTCGAAAAACTGTCTGGATCCTTCCTTGGTTAAGATTTTGACACATATGTATTCAACTTTGCTCTGTCTTTTGACATAGAGTTCTCAACGGATCTATATTCTCTTGGAAATTCCATATGGATTACCAATAAATTTATTATTAATATATATATATATATATATAAAATCTCATATCCAAGAATTTAATTTCTTCTTTTCTGATCACTTCCTTTATGATGATGGCATTGATGACTAAGTAAACCAATTCTTGCATGGAAGAAGCGAGGGCATTGACTGCATGGTAATGTTGGTGGAGGATGAGGTTGATTTTGTCAAGCCTTTATATATGAAAGAGTGAACACTTGGGTCAACACTGAGTGGTGACAATTTGTTTCATGCTTTAACACAATCTTCAGGCCATTGTGTTCAAGCATGAAACAGGCTGTTACCCCTCAGTGTCCCCTCTTATATTTATGGACCTTGACATTGTCCCCTTTTACCCATAAATATAGCATACCTTAAAAGTATCGGATTTTTTTTTATATCAGTCAGTTAAGTGCAGTATGTGATACATGCTTGGGTGATCATATCTCTATCAATTCATGATTGAACAGACAGAAAATTTTCCCATAACAAGGTGCCATTACTTTCTGCAGTATACTGGTTGTCAAACAGGCTTTAGGACCCAATCTATTCTGCTATTCAACCCATAGCTGGAAGGAGGGTAGAAGCATTGGATTCATACCTTTCCCAAGGATATTCGTACGTAAGTGAATGTAATGAACCTGTCTGGAATTCAAACTCAGCTCTTTGATTTCTCATTCATCTATATACATAACTAATTAAAGAAAGAGTACAAAATAATAACAACTCCCTTTACCCACTCCCTTCAAATTTGGGCAAACTGAGGAAAAAGATGGAAAGAAATTTGCAAGCCTATGTGAAATTTTCTTTGGACCAATGAAAAACTTGACTTTACAAAGATTGAACTCTCTTACCTTTGGCTTAAACATTTTTTAATATTTTATGTCAGATCATTTAATCTGTTGTATGAACATTTCCTTTTCATGACAATTCATTAAAACTACAGACTTTAAAAATTTCTGATTTATTTTCTTGAAACAAGCTACAGACACATCTTCAAGCATGTAAATTCCTGAATAGATTCCTTATCTTATTTTGCTAAAAATTACTCCTATGTTTCCTCATCATTATTATCCTTGATTAATCTTCTTGGTGTGGGTAAACCAACTGTTCATTTTAACCCCCGATGTCCCATGCCACTATAAATCTTTACTGTTTTTTTTTTTCTGGATGTTGGTTAACTCTTTTCCACTAAAATTCTCCTGAAATGAACCAGGCGTGAGTCATTTAATGTACAATTAGAATTGAATCAATTTCAAATGATTTTCCTTTATTCTATTTCTCTTGCAAATTTTCCTCGGCTTTCATTAATCTTCTTCAATGAATAATGCTCACTTTGTTGCATTCAGATCTGCACATGCTCATTGATAAAAAAAACCAAAAAAACATAGCCAATAACCAATGTCACTTTATCTTTTCTGAATAAATATAATTATACGTATCAATCTCTTTGCAATTATTTATTCACACTTGATCAGAAATTTCTACATCTTGGCAGAGATAGAGAGATAAAGTGTGCTAATTCCCTCTCAATTGATGAGTACATTTATAGAGAGTTACCATTCAACCTTGAGGAAAATATAATTATTTAGCAAGTATTTTTGAATCAGTATTGAAAAGATTATAGAATCTGATCAAATTTATTTACTTATATATATATATATATATCGAACATCTGACAGTCTGAATTCAACACCTGACAATTGCTTTGTGCATGGAACTCCAAGTCGTGTTACTGGTGAGAAAAAAAATATATATATATATATTTTAATGATATTCACCCAACAGAAAGGCCCAATAGCCTCTCAAAGTAGAGTGTTAATATGTGGAGTTATATTAAAGACAAATGTTAGGAGTATATAGCTGATTATAGAGCTGAGTATAGAGATTTTACAAGAAACCAGAAACCCAATCCTAAACAGAAAAGAAGGGATAATTCTCTACTCCTGTTCAAAATAGGAGAGGAGTGTGAACAGGACGATAGGTAAACTTATATATCTACATATATAGGTATGTGGCCAAGTGGCTATGATGTTTACTTTCCAACCAGGAGTCTCAGATTTTAATTGCACTATTACACAATTTGTCAGGAACGTGACTTCTTCATGTTATTGGCCTGTAGAGGCAATTCGAGCATGTAACAATTTTGGAAAGTGCCTGAAAATCATACCACAGGTTGATTTATGCTTTGTGAGTGAAATTGGGGAGACAGAACTATTTGGGAGTCATCAATGATTGAGCTAGCACAAAGTCGTAAGCCATCATAACCAATGATTTGAGCATACTGGCCTTGTTCAGATTGTTGATCCCTTAAAGAAACTGCAACTAAGCTCCACTCAGCATAGTTGCAGTATAAACCACAGGTGGGCTCTGTGGGTGTTCAACAAACACAAATGTGCCTGAGCAGGCGCCTGCAATAGGGATTGGTTAACTGCCCTAGCAGATAGGCATACTTGGATATCAGCTGACAGCCATTAGTACTATTTATACTAATATATATATATATATGTTTTATGGTATGCTACATTTATAGGAAAAAGTGCTCAATATCAAGGATAGAGCATATGTAAATAAAAAAAGTGGATACTGAGGTCAATGGCAAAAGTCTGTTTCATGCTTAAAAATAATCTTCAGGCCACAGGTGTTGTGTTTTGGCTCACCTAATTATATATGTTAGTCAGTGGTGTATTATGGGTAGGTCTATGGTATTATTCTAACTGTTATTGGGTGGGAAGTAACAGTTATGTTTCAAATTATTCTAGGGGCTATTGAGTGGAAATAATTGTGGATTGAAATGCAGTTTTTGGTTTTTTTATAGTGTTGTTAAATTTTTTTTACTCATTACTTATTATTGTTTACTTTATTATTTGTATTGATTGTTATTATTACATTTACTTTTGTTTATGTGTGTGTTCATAGTTTGTTTATTATATTTAAATACATATATATTATAATTATTTTTTTTTAAATTTGATTACAAAATTATTTCATTTGTTGGTATTTGGAATGTTCTTCAGAGAAATTCTGAAATTTATTTTTTCCATATTTTACGATTTTTATTTAAAAATAAAGATTAAGGGTGGTCTACCTTAATTGGTAGCCAATGTACATATATTAAAATAATAAGAAAGAACAGTAAGATTTATAATCCAGTTTTCTTAATAATTATTTTTATTTTTCAAAAACAGTGCTCAATACAAACAGTAGAGCAAAATATAATTATTTTCTTTTTAAAAATATGATTACGAAATAATTCCTTTTGTTGGTATTTGGAATGTACTTCACTGGATTATAAATCTTACCGTTCTTTCTTTTACTATATATATATATATATATATATATATATATATACTTTTAAAAAAGGCAAAGCCTTATAACAACCACAACAATATTTGCAGCCTCTGCCAACAGGAAAAATTAGCAATAATGACATTTCTGGGTCCAAAGAACCTTTTTGAACCAGAAAATCGAAGTCTTGAATCCTTGCCTACATATTAAAAAATTCCTCTGAAGCACATTCATATGTAAAAATGTAGATAAAAAAAACAAAATGTACATTTCTGTTGTCCCCACCACTGATACATTTATAATGCCCTTGCTTTTCTTCTCTTCTCTTCTTCTCTTTCTTCTTCTCCTTTGTTTTTCACATCCTCCTTCTCTCTTTCTCATCATGCTTTTGTTTTTTTTTGTTTTTTTAAATAATATAGTGTTCATTAGTTTTTTTTTTTTTTTAAATAAAGCGTTGGGAGCTCAATTGATAAAAATCACCTAAGGATACCATTAGATTGAAACCAAAATAGTGGATTCAAACTGATCTCCTGATTTTTAAGATGTGTGTGTGTGTGTGTATATATATATATATATATATATATATATATATATATATATATATATATATATATATAGATAGATAGCCAAAACTTTCCCTGACGATCAGTTTAGGTGAAACCTAGGTAGGTTTGTCTGGCTCACTAGGTGTATCTAGGTCTGCTCTACGGTTGTATTGAGCTCTTTTGTTAGTTAGTTGTTACTCATTGGGTTTTTTTCTTTTCTTTGGGCTTCAGACCTGCATCTGTGCGATTTTTTTGTTGGCAGAAGTTCATGTTTGTAGCTCTTTCTTTTTTAAAACCTTTTTTTCCTCGAAATTGATTTGATTAGCAAATCAAAAATTCGAGGGTTTTTTAAACTAGTCTAGTTATCTATATTTATATATATATATATATATATATATATATATATATATATATATATATATATATATATATATAAAAAGTAATGGATTTTATTAAGCCAACATATTTTTATTATTTTAAACATTATTTTTATAGTCGATGCTCATATTTCAGTAGGTGCTCTTTTTATTTTTTAAAGATTATTTTATTTTGTTTACTGATCTGAACATTTGAGAAATCATGTTAAAGAAAAATGCACCCTCTGACAGGATTTGAACCTGTGTCCCCCTTTTCAGGAGAAGCCACTATTAGATCTGACATGCTTTAACCAACTCGGCTACAAAGAGTGTCATGATCAAACAAGGTTTTATTTGCTTTTAAGCTCAGCTTTCTCATTCTGGATCTAACAAGGGTTTCTCCTGTAAAGAAGAATGTACATTAAATAAAGTGTTCAGTTCAGAATTGAAGCAAGAATGCATATGAATACAAAAGTGTGATAAATATGAAGGATACATTAAATTTTTTATTCTTCCATATTCAACATATAAACCATGTTTTTGTTTTTAAAAACACTAAAATGGTTAAATTTATTTATCAGAAATCATCCAGGAGAATTATGAAATTCAGCTGGATTCATCAAAAAGTAGGATTTTATAACACACCACATTTTCTGGCTAAGATGACACATAAAAAACAAAATGGATACTGGTTATACAGGGTGCGATGGATAAATTGTCGCCAATTTGTATTTTTTAATTTTGTGGATGTGCATTGTTTGTTTTTGATTTTGTCAACTTAAACAATGAGATCATACAGAAGTGTTGCAGGAGATTCTGAAGTCGTCTAGAGGCGGTGGTTGAAGCCAATGTCGATTTTATTGAATAAATTTACTCTTTGGTAATTCAAGATATTTTTGTGTAAGTTTGGTAAATATATCTGTTAAAATGAGATGTCTGTGTTATTTTCATTTTTGTTTAATTTAGATGACAATTTATCCATCGCACCCTGTACATCTTGATAAAAATTTTAATTAAATTAGGCATTTTCCTTAACACTTTAATAACATTATCATAAATTATCATTTGATATCTGTCTGTATTTCTGAAATGAGGTATTGCAATTATTGTTGTTATTGTTTGGACTGTTGTCCTCATCTTTTTTGCGATATTCACAATGTTCCGGTCATTGTACATTCTGGCCTTCTTCAGGTGAATTTCAAACTGAAACCTTTATTTTGTCCACTGTGGGAAATTGTTCTAGTTCCACAGGCTATGCCTCTTCCAGATGTCTCAGTTATCTCCCTTTAACTCAACTCTCCAAGTTTTTGTTCACCACTGCAGTAGCCAGGTATTGAACTCACAACTGTTTGGGTCAAGTCACTGGATCCGATCAATGCTTTTATCCACTGGGCCAAGTGTACATTAAAAAGTGGAGCAGGGGGAATGACAAAAAAAACAGAATAAACCGTTCCAGTGAGTTTATAAAGGAAAATATGAACTCGGTATTAAATTGTATTTTAAGCAAAGTTCCTTGTTTCCTCCCAGTATGTCTATTATCTCGCTATTCTCATTGCATTATACTATCCATCAACAATTCTTCTGATGAGTTGTTGGCCAAAAAGAAAAGGTTACCTTTTCAAGGGAAAAAATGTTGTTTTTTCTGTTTATTTATATATATATATATATATATATATATATATATATAATTTTAAAATTATATTATCATCATCATGAGAGCAGTTTCAACTTGAAGGCACACTGCTAATCAGTGAGATTTCTCATCTTCAGCAGTTTTGTAAATAACTCTTTTCCAAACTTCCATGTCCTTTGTTAACTCAAAAGGGTGCTGCAGATCTTGTAATCTCTTCAAAGTTTGATGGAGAATGATAGAATTTTATTGATAGTTCTTCCAATGTCCTCATTCAATGTATATAGAATGATTCTTTGTCACTGGGTGTTATTCTTCCATTTGGTATTGATGACAAAACCATTTTCATAATATTTACTCTTTCCAAATCTATTAACTTGTGTAACTCTGATATTAATATCAAGTCCTCTGATTTTGGTTTCTTGAGAACAACATATATCTATTTTTGTATTCCATTTCCATTTCCAACTGTTGTTTTCAATTTGATTGATGTAGATATTATTATAGATAACATTTTGCCCAAGAAACCCTCTGGTCATCATTAATCGACCATTGATTTGCTGATATCTGTTGATTACTGTAATATTTAATCCCTGTGATATCAGTTATTGGTCGTTTCTGCTAAATTGGTGCTTACTACCTGATTGAAGGTTCTGTCTATAATAACAGCTCTATCAAACCAGGATAAAAACTATAATTCAAAATAATACAATAATAACATGCATCAATGTTTTAATTTTCAACATCCTGAGCTAATAATTCCTGCATTTCTTTTTCTCACAAGTCTGCTCACATTAAAGGTCCTGATGGTAAATGTTATATCACAGGTTGTTGGGATGAACAAAAATGAATGAAAATGGGATCTGCCAATGATTGTGCTAGCACAAAGTCTCAAGTCATTGTGACCGATGGTGTGAGTGTTCTGTCCTTGTTCAGATTGTTGATCACGCTAGATAACGTGCACTCTCCCAGAAGCTATAAACAAGGTCTGCTCAGCATAGTTGCAGTATAAACCACAGGTGGGCTCTGTGGGTGTTGAACAAACCCAAATATACCTGAGCAGGCATCTGCAATGGAGATTAGCTAGCCACAATGGTAGACAGGTATCCTCAGATATGAGTGGCAGTGACATTTAGATTTTTGAATAAGAATCAGTTGACGTCAAAAAATACAGATTCTCTTGAGGATTTTGAAACCACTAAGGCACATCAGTCTAGGTTTTGTTTCATAAAATATTTTAAAACAGATTTCAGATTTTAAACATTTCAGTATTATCCATTTTTATTATCTGATTAAATACAAAATAATAAAAGAGTTATATCGCAAGTTGTTGGGATGGACAAAAATGAATGAAAATAAAATACATTCATGGTAATTGTTCTGATGAACATTCCTCTTTGGTACCTAGACTTTATGAATTACTAGATTGGCAGCTAGGTCTCATCATTTTACAGCTGTATTGGCAAGATGTAAATCTAAGTTCTATGCTAACAGTTTCTTCACTTGCACTTCTTGCTTGTGGAACACTCTTTCGGCTTCTTGCTTCCCAGTCAATTTTGATCCTCAAAAATTTAAATGCAATGGCAATTGTTATCTGCTGTCTTAATTCTTATTATTTTTTCACTCTTTCTCCTTAATAATGTTTGTTTTTCTCATATAAGATACACGGGGTTGCTGAGTGTCTTTCACACTCAGTAACCCTTTTCATCTTAGTGGCTTCATTGCCTTACTTGAGGTGAACCAATTAAAAAAACTTGAAATAAATTCTTCAATATACTTTTGAATTTAAATCATTCTTTTTAATTCACAAAAATGACATAATGGAAAATGACACCTTATTGATTTGCCAAAATCAGACGTTTTTCTTGAACCCATGTCTCTTCAAATAGTAAAAGACAATGAAGATATCAGTTTTCAAACTCTTAGCAATCATCTCCATCAAAATTTTCAGCTCATTCTCCATGATGGCAAACAGAACATCTTCATTGATATCAGAAGTTGCCTGGAGTGTGGCTGATCGATTAGGTTAAAATCACTCTGATAAAATTCACCAAACCACTTTTTGAGTGTCCAAATAAATCATCTGAATGTTTTTGGTTGCAATTCTGACACTTATGTCTTTCTAAAATTCATAGAACATAATATGACAAAAGTGCAACAATTATCCTCCATCTTTAAGGTTCATTTGTAGACAAAACTTCAACATTCAACAAAGTCTGACTCACAACTGAACAATGCAAGGTTTCAATATAGAACACACTAGAAATCAACACTAAAACAAACGCCAGTGTCAAGTAGTGATCATTTTATATCAACAAAGAAAATCAGGCAAAACTTTTGCAATGATCTGATAAGAACTGGTTTTCACATAATTTTAAAACATTATTATAAATTTAATAGCAATAATTTAAGCTGAAAATGAGTTTAATTCAAATAAACATGTTCAATTTTCAGGCTTTGATTTTTCTAAATATGGAACATTGAGCCAAATAATTTTAAAATCCCTCTGCTTTAATAACCGTGTTGCTGTGTGCCACACTTACTTTGGTCCATCTCTGGCGAGCCCGCTCTGCACTAATCTTGCACCTCCCCCTACATTGTGTTTCAGTATATGTAGGAATATCGGTGAAGAACTGTCAAAGATCAGGATTGACTCCTCTCTGTCTTGGCTATGCTTAAAACTAAATTAACTTCAATGACACCCATTAACAAGAGTAAAAATAACAACTTTTATTTATGGTCCTATTGTCATCTTCAAGTCCCTTCCAGTCATCCAAATGTCCAATACCCATGGCTGATCAATAAGGTGATCGCTTCGATCCAGGTCTTGTCTTATCCCAATGTGATTAGTTTTGATCATAAGGTCATCCAGGATCAAATTGTCATTAGGTATCTTTGTATTGGGCTGGCCCAAGTGGAATGAAGACACAAGAAAAAGTAAACACTTGAATAAAAAAAATAAGTTTACATATGTTCCTGTGTACAATAGTTGGTTAGTTCGTTGTCAAAATTTAGCAGTTCATATGCAGACATTTATCAACCCAACCCACTTCTTAAGTTAGATACTTTACTGGCTTGGCAAAGTTTGGCACAAGGCTGACGTCGGAGGTTCTCTTCAGGCAGGCGTTCACATGAGGTGTTTCTCATTCAGTGACTGGAAGAATCTCTGTCTCTCGCTTTGACTCCTTCGTATTTATCGACATTCACCCAAAACCAGTGTGGGGGCATAATGTGGTTGGGGAATTCAGTATATTCTTTACCTTTCAAAATCTCCCTTTTCTGTTGTCTGTCTACTGAAAATTAATTACTTCCCAATTGGGGAGATCCATCTTTTCCATGGGTAGCAATCATGGCATTAATCCACCCCCCACAACTTCTTCCTTCTCTTACTAGCATCTCCCACTAACACTTCCCAATGGGCATGGGTAGCTCCTCTACCTCCCTCGGTCTCTCATCTGTGCATGCTACCTAGGCTACTCAATGGCTCTCAACTGTTTGGTGTGGCTTAATTCCAAGATCGTTAATCAAAAGAATAATCATTTCAAACTTGTCACCTATGCAGAATTCCTATGCAATGGTCTTTTTGTCTTTGTCTAGGTTTTAGATACTAACCGCATGACTTGTCGCCCTCAGCTTGTCAGGGCCATTCTGCCAAAACTTTATCTTTTGGTTTAAATTAAACCTCACATATTTCTCATACTTGTGTTTTGGGTAATCAGTACTTTTAGGGATGATCATCAATCAATTGCTAGAATATCACAACATGGCACTTTCGTAAAAATATTGCTTTAAGCAACTTTTTCGGTTTCTTGAGAATTAGGATTTTGAAGAAAGAATTTTTCATTCTTTCTCACAGTATATTCATTAACCCTTTTCTTTATTTACCAGCATTATCACAGTATATCCATCATTCTATTCATCAGCCTTCTTATTATTTACCAATACTAAATAGTGTCACACTGTGATTTGATTAAGATCATGAATACATAAACAGATTTGTAGATGTTTTCCCATATAAGGAATTCTTAAGCTGGAAGAGGTTGACTGGTGATTGTAGTTATGGCTAAACAGCCCAGAGTCGTTTAACTATTTAAATGAATGCAGCTGATCAAGGGAATTCAAAAAAAGCTCCACTGAAAACAGGACTTTAGCTGATTGAGGCACCACGATCATCCAGCAGGGAGAGTGTAAGTCTATTAGCAGTGAGACCAGTTCGATCTTACTTCTGCTCTTTTTCAGCAACTGCTTTTATGGGGATTCAAAACTCAGTTGCACTGCTCTGATTGGCTAGCCAATAATAATGCTTGACCAATGATCTTGTGTCATACACCTTGGAGGGGAGGAAGGAAAGCCCCCAAGAACCTAATATAATTGATGGTCCAATCAAAATAATCACTCTCATAAGTATCAGGGGTGAAGACAAAAAGTTCCATCCTAGCCTTTCTCTCATTGGCAGGCCAATCAAAATTGTGGCCTTGGATCACTCATATCCACCTTCAGTGGAACATTTTCCATGTTCTGGAATATTACCCTCATTTGACCTGATTATCACAAGTGTCATCGTCACCTCCATCTGAAAGTGTGTCACATCCCTGATCGAAACAAACCTAACCTGTAAAGATTTGCTTTGTGTCACTCATTTAAATGAACAATTCCTTCATCAAATGAAAACATTTAAGACCCAAGACTGTACCTAATGACCAATCCCACCCAAGCTTACAATTTCACATCGCACTCTATACTCCATAAGTGACACAAACCAGATAATTCATGGTATTGCATTGTTTTAACATGAAAAATATTTTTCTTTCTTTAAAAGTAGATTGCCAGTCAACCTTTGAAACCAGTCATGGTGTTTCAGAAAACTATTAAGAGTCAGCAGTTATGACACATAACCAAATTTTGATCTGAAATTTTCACTGTAAAATGCTTAGTTTATATAATATAACTGAATTAAGTGCATTAACAAGACAGTAGATTATATTGAAAAGTAAATATCTATTGAGTAAATCATTAAGCTGTAGATATTAGTGAGCCTACATATTCATCACTGAAAAGGGCAATGACAAACAAAGATTATTTCTATCTGCATTTTTAGCCATCATTTATATTATTTACAGTCAAACTAATATCCTCATCTCTGTTTTATCACAACATTTCATGTATTAACATTGTTTAAACTGTTGTCCTCATATTTATTGTCATATTCACAATGTTTCAGCTGTTGTACGCTCCGACATTCTTCAGGTGATATACACTGGAATTTCAAACCAAACCCTTTATTTAGTCCACTGGGGTAGATTGTTCTCATTCCACATGCCATGTTTCTTCTGGATATCTCAGCTTCAGTTATCTCCCTTTAGTAACTCTACTCTCCAAGTTTTTGTTCACCTCTGCTGTGACCAAGTATTGAACTTGTGGTGAATACAAAATAAAAATAACTCTTTTCTCCACTGTTTTCAAATTCACAAGCCTATACAAAAATGTTTACCAATAGAAAAAGGGATTGGCTCTGTGCTGGAGAAAAAACCAAGACAAAGTTTAATGAGCCTATGTGAAAATTTATTTTGACCAATGGAAAAGGGAGCAGCTTACAAACTGAGAAAAAAGTTACAAGCCAATGTGAAATTGCTTTTTGATATAAATAGGCAGAGAAAGTTGAATTAAGGCAGAGAGAAAAAAAGCAGACAGAAGCAGGAGGTAGAAAGCCAGTGTTTCACATGTTTGAATAACACTGGTGTCAAATTACACACATTATTCACCTCTAAATGAGAGCAAGGCAATTTCAAAGAATTCTATTCAACTCCAAAGCTAAGTACCTTAAGATGTCTTTTCATTCATGTACAAAACAACCATGTAACTTTTATGTGAAAAACAAACTCTCAGTTTTTTTTTTAAACATTATGGAATATTACTGTGTGTCTGATGATTTAATATGAACATTTTCTCTTTTTGACAATTCATTGAAACTACAAACATCTAAATATTTGATTCCTTTTCCTGAAACAAACTACTGACAACTTCAAATGTGTAAATTTGTAAATAAATTCTTTATCTTGTTTCATTAAATATAACATATGTGTTTCCTGGTCATTATCACACAATACTTCAAACTCACAACTCTTTGGGTCAACTCACTGGATTACTTCAATCAACACTTTGTGTCCTTGGGAAAACTGAAATTGAGAAAAATTCATTAGAAACAAAGAAAAGAGTGCTGCTATGTAATATCCATCCTCTTGCATGGCAGTGAATACTAGACAATCTCCTCACAGATGAGGAGAAAACTGGAGGCATCAGAAATGTGGTTCTACAGAAGGATACTGAGAATTCTGTGGATAGTGTGAGTAAGCAACGAAAAGTTGTGACCATAGTCATGATTATCAAGTCAATGCAAATGATCCTTTCCTTAGCTGCATAGTATGTGTTTTGCCAGGGCTACATACAGTTTTGCATTCAGACTTTTCCTTCTCTTACTGGTAGCCACCCAAGGCTATAGAACCCAGTCTGTCCTGCTATTTACCCATAGCTGGGAGGAGAGGAATAGGATCCATACCTTTCCCAAGGGTATTAACACATAAGTAATGAATGTAATGATTTCTCACTCTGAGCTGCAATCCATTACTTTATCATACAACAAAAAAATTTTAAATCTATATATAAAATTTGTGACTTCCGTTAGTCTGTCTGTCTGCTCATCACACCCTTTAAAATAGTTGTACATTGGCCAATCGAAACCAAATTTGGGTGAAAAGTGCAAACAAGTGGGTACAAAGTACAATTGTTTTTACTAAGGTGCATAAAAACCATGAAGTAGGTTTCTTTGTCAAAGTATTTTTCCAAACAAATCCACTTATTCAAATTTCATCAATTGATGTACAAAATTGATTAAAAAGTAGAGTTTGTAAATCTTGATAAAAAATGTTAGTGATAACTTCAACAATCCTAAATAGTGTGAGGACTTTAACAGAAATTGAGTTGAAATTTCTTGGATGCATAATGAGGAATGAAGGCTTGGAAAATTTGATCCTCACAAGGCATACTGAGGGCAAGAGATATAGGGGTAGACAGTGATCCACCTACCAGACAAGCTTTTGTGAATGGATGGTGCAACAGGGGGAAGAATGTTTGGCAAAAGGAGAAACGTTACTAAAGGCCATAAGGGATAGGAAGCTATGGAGAGCCATGATCAATCACATCTTGAAGGGGCACAGTATGTAGAAGGGAAAGAAGAGCCTATCATTTTCAATTATGTTGAGCTTCCATGAAATCAAGGTCCAAATCAAACAATCAAATTCTATCCAAAACAATTATTCTAATTTCAAAAACTGAATGTGTAAATGATTATTTTGGCTCCCAGGCTGAGAGAGTTGGAAATAAATTGTCTCAGCAAATTTGGGGAAGTTAATCGACCCAATAAACTTCTGGCAGTTTGCTTGTTTGGAGAAAGAAATCTATTTGTAGAGCTGCAAGTTCCACTCCAGGCGGAAAACAGAGAAGTAAGTGACAAGGGTTGGGGTTGTTGTGACTAGTTGAACAGTGGGTGGGAATTGAATTGGGCAGTTTTGCAAAGGTCATTATATGTGCAGAAAGAAAAAGGTGAGATTTGCCAAGTGATAACTGTTAAGAAGAGGGTGTTAATTAGTTGGTTTTATTTTGAATGACGTTTAGAAAGATTTTGCTTCCTCGAGAAGCTCATCTGACTTAATCTCCTAAAGTGGGATTAAAGAAATTAAAGCTAATAGAAGGTGTGGAGTGGGTAGCCATGATCAAATGCAAAATAAGTAACAGAACTGTCCAACAAATAGAATTGATAAAGTTTAAAATAAGCAAGAAAAAGAAAAGGGTAAAAAAAAATATAAAGCAAGCAAACAATATATGCAAGGAAAATTAACAGTAATATGGCAAAAAGTGTTTTGCAATCATTCCTAACAGAGTTTGAAACCAACATCCCTCCCCTCAAACAAATAGATGAGTGCAAAACTCTTTCCTCTCTCCTTTTACAGGCAGAAGTACACAAATGGATGCTGGGATATTTTCCTAGCCAATATAATAGGTTGGTTCTTAGTTTCATTTGACTCAATTCAGATCTGCCATTTGGTTCGGGCTGACTTGTCCAAATCTCTGCCTCAGACACAGAGGAACCCAGATGAGGATATGCTGAAGGGCAAAGTCACGTCTGGGGAGGTAGACAAATTCAACCCATGTATGTGGAGTCTACGGGGAATTTTTGCCCAAGCCTACAGGCTCAGATTTGCCCCACATAAAAAAAAACAGCCTTGTGCCACATCCTACTTTGTGGGGAGGTGAGGTAAATAACCTCAGTTCAAATCTGCCATTTCAGGCAGTTTGGGCTAACTTGTCGAACTCTCTGTCTTTGGGCAGAGATGAACCCAGACAGGCTAATGCTGACCCTATGTATGCACAATCTACAGGGAATTTTTGCCCAAGCCTACAGGCTCAGACTCACCCCACATAAAAAACGGCCTTGTGCCACATCTTGCCTTGTTGGGGGAGGGGGTTAAGCTAAATAACCTCAGTCCTGGTCTGTAGAACACTATGTTCGTTTGTCCGAACTTGCTTTTCTGTGCTTCTGCCTATAATAAGGCAAAGGAAAGTGTTTTACAGCCATTCCTAACAGAATTTGAAACCAACAAAAGTCCATAAAAATAGAAATATTTTGTTGCAACAATTTTTTTGTATAAGTAAACAATTATGTGTATAATTAGAACAGGATTTATGCTTTGGCAGCAAGGTCAACAGGTATCGCTCATGTTACAAAAAATGTTGACTGCATTCAGGATCATTGAATCAACGCAAACAATTTTTTATTTTAGCTGCATAGTATTGTCAGGGCTACATACAGTTTTGAATTCAGAGTTTTCCTTCTAGACTAGTTGCCACTCAAGGCTATAGAACACAGTCTGCCCTACTATTTACCCATTGCTGGAGGAAGAAGAGTTTGATTCCCCAGGGTATTAGCACATGTGAATCTAATGAACTCATCTGGAATTCAAGCTCTGTGATTCCTCAATCTGAGCTGTAATCCATTACTCTACCGTGCCTCCAGAATGTGTAGGCTGGCCTCAAATATGTCAGAACTCTGATGACCCAAACTCAGCTGGGATGGTTTGAACCTCATGAGAATAGAATTCTGATAAGATCGATTATCTTTGTTTAATTTTGATATAAAACCAAAAAGTACCCCAAGACAAGTAGTACAGCTGCAAGAATAAAAAGGTGAAGACATCTCTTTGTCCCCAGATTCCTTAGTGAGACAAGTGACCATGTGGTGATTGGTATTGACTAACCAGTTAACATTTATCCTTTCTATATCATCCAAGAAAAGTTGCTACTATTACTGTCCCTCAAGATATAAAGTGAGTATAAAGAAATCTACAGAAAATTGTCTGTTGTTGATTCTGTCTTTGGTGTAGCATTGGGGTCTGAAGAATTGAAATCAGAGAAGCAATGTTCAGGATAAAATTATTTCTAAAATAACTTCATAGAATGCAGTCAACATCATGGAGCTCACACCACATTTTTATTAGGAATTCTATTATTTTCTGTAGTATTTGCTTCAACAGGGCTACATACTGTTTTGAATTCAGAATTGTCTTCTCCTAGACTGCTTGCCAAACATGGCAAGAGAGCCCAGTCTGCTCTGTTATTTAACCCATATTTAGGGCCACCCTTCATGACAAGGTGAAAGATGAGGACCCACACTAAACATGAAGGGCTACTCTGAATAATACATAATAAAAAGCAAAAGAAATAATTTTTATATCTCATAATCTATACAAATTAAAATTAAAAAATAGTTCTGTTTTTCAATTTCTGTTTTCTGACAATTTTATGTAGTCCAGCAATGATTGCCAGATTAAAGAAAGGCAACCCATAATATGTTTGCTGGATTAAAGAAATGCAACCAGTAATATGTACTTGTTTGCAGATTAAATCTGCTTGTCTTCTTTAGGCTGTGTCCCTTCAGGATGTTGGTGATCATGGCTCTCCACAATTTCCTTTCCTTTGTAACTCTTAATAAATTTTGTATTTTTACTTTATCAGTGTTAATATAAATTGTCATGAGCAAGATGTTGGGTTTACTGAAAAGTTTGTTTTGCTTTTGTTATTAGATGGCATTAGGAGCATTTAGTCTTTTGAAAAGATTGCTTTTGATTGTATAGTGATAGTGTTATATCAGCTTACATTTTTATTGGGTTGGTCAAAATGTTTGTTTTTGTTATTAGATGGCATTAGAAGCATTTAGTTTTAAGTACATTCAAAAAAATCTTTTCTGAATCTATTGTAACAATTCTTAGCATATTAGAATAGATTTTTAAAAACACATTGTTAAAAGTAGCAAGTAACCTACATAATAATCTTGTTTAAATGGAGACCAAAACATGGAGGTAGAGTAAAAAGATAATCATTGCACTCAATTCATTGGTGAATATGTAGATATGCCAATGATTCTACAGGCCTATGATGAAAAAGCATTTATTTTACATGATAAATATTTATTTTTCAACATGATCTCTTTCTTTGTCAATGCCCTTAAACCTCTGGTGAATATGTAGGTACCTCAATAAGTCCATAGCCTAATGACAAAAAAAGACACAACAAATATTTTTCAACATAGTCTCCTTTATTGTAAATGTACTTAATTCACTAGTGATTATTAATCACATAGATTCAACATTATAGAGTGAAAATTTATTCTACCTATTTATTGATCCACAATCATAATATGTGTGCTCTTTTATTTCAAGAGATGTACCTACATATCATAATTCATGACAACATGTACAAATTAGATTGCGCATTGGATTGTGATAAGACAATTGGTGCCTTTAAAACGAAAGAGAGATTAAAGAAAAAATGGTATGAACTGCAGGCAAAGAAATGCTGTTTATCTGGCCAAGAAGCAAATATCACTTCCACTTTTGACGATTGCTAGACAAATAAACTTATGCAATCTTTTTTGGCCTGCAACTTATCACTGACCAATTTCATCTCTTTGGTATCCGTCCAAAATGAGTTAATGCTTTAATTATGTATTTTCCAGCAAGTATTGGTTCCCTTTTCTCACTTTGCAGCTATCCTCATCTTTTTTCACTCAGTTGCTTCTATATTCTTTCTTTTTATGTGCCATGACCTTTCAGGATGTAGGTGATCATGGCTCTCCACCTCCCTCTATCCCTTGCAGCTCTTAACAAGTTCCTTCCCTCTGCTTCCTTCTCCAGACCATGTGCTGTCATCCACAATACCAAATATTGCACTAGAGGTAGTTTCACCCAACACTGCCAATTGCTACAAAACCAAAATATAGAGTTATGTTCTTAAATAGCCTTGTCAGATCAAAACTTATCTGGATGCCATACATTGTGCCAAACCCTTTCAGAAATATCTGAACTGTCAACTGTATAAAACCTGCATTATCAGATCACTGGTTAGAAATGACTTTGAGCAAGTGATACCTGCATGTCTTGGTGAAGATTGCACTTCTTCAACTCTTGTGGACTGGTGCTACAGAATCACAAAGAACTGTACCAAATAATGGAAACCACATCAGTTGAGGACTTTCAACAGTAGCAATGGTTAAAATGGATAGCACATGTAAGTTGAAAAGAAAAACTACACCTGCTCTCACCTATCACCCAACTCCAGGTAGATCTTACGACCTGCCAGTCCAGAAGCACCTCTATGCCCTTCTGTCTTGAAATAGCTTGACCCCTTCAATGTCTGCCATGGTGGATCCACATTGATCTACTGTCTCTGTGATGTTATGAATTCATCTTTTCCTGAGACATCCCACTGGTGACTTGATTTCCAGTTGTAACATAATTTGGAGTCATCCAGGCACCATATCATCTCAGCTAAGCTTCCTCAAAGACTTTCAGGGTGCTACATATGTTCAGTTTAAATACAAAAAGATTCATAAAAATAACTTCAAAAGACTAGTTTATACTCTTTTCCTATTATCTAAGGGTTGTTACCAGACAGAAAGGGAATTAGCCTTTACCATGAAGATTTCCATTTCAATTTATCCATACTGTATATATTTATATTTGTATGTGTGCATTTATATTTTAATGCATTGGCAGACCTAAAAATATTTCTCTGAAATTTTAAAAGCTTTATAAAATAATTTTGTTTATTACAGAATAATTTCCAAAAAATTCAATAAGATCTTATACCTGACTTTTGAGGGGTTTAAAAAATTAACATTTTTTTTTCTTGTCTTCAAATTTTATTTTATTGCTCAGCCCAAGGTAAGGGTTGTCTAGACTGAGTGGGAAGGGAATGTATTCTTTTAATGTCTTATTTGAAACACAATCAAATTGAGCTATATATGCCCATTAATTGGCACAACCACGTGAAAGTCACTCACACACAACACAGACATACGCATATAAAAATTCACATACAGAAAATGTGTGATGAACAGAATCAGCTCTTACAACACTTTTCACCAAGGTCACAGATATCACACTCTGAGCCACTATCTACCCCACCTCCTGACAGTGGTAGGATATGATACAACGTTGACTTAATATGGGAAGGAGCTGGGGCAGGGTCAGGCTTCCTTCATATGTTTGGAGGAAGAACAGCCCAAAGACCAGGGAAAGGCCATCTGATTCAAATATTTATTCACCTTCCTACAGATATGACACAAGTTCAGTTTAATGTAGGAGAGATATACATACATGATGTGGGGCCAAAGTTGGGACCACAGAAGTAAAACACGGAACACGGATTAGAAGAAAGAAAGATATATTAACAACAGGTTACAGAGATAGTGTAAGCAGAGCTTACTATAAGTTAGTGTCCAACACTGGTAGTCGTACTAGACTCTCACTGTCTCTCTCTATGTCACTCTCTGTAGAGTGCTATGTCGCCTACTTAATATAGGCCTGGAAGAGTCTATTGTGTAGGTAGTTTCTGGTCTCACAATAATACAGGTAATGGACAAACCCTTTTTAGTACTGTTCAGTTATTGCTCACTCGTTTCCAAGTAAACATTGCTTGACCCAGAATTTGTTGATAATGTTAGGTTTATTGCTGCATGAAATGAAACCAGTAGTTACATTATTTACAAGTGGACTTTTGTCCTCATCTTTATTGTTTTTATCACCATGTTTCGGCTGTTGTGCCTTCTGCCTGTCATCAGATGTATGTCAATCCAGGTAATCTACAGCATTATCAGCACTCATCAGTAGGCAGGTTATCTTTAAGACTCTAAGTTCTCCACACAGAATTGTCCTACGGGACAATACCCTAGTGAAATAAAGCGTCGGTTCATGAATTTTGAGATGTAATAATTGTGATTTCAATACCTTGGCTGTGAGTACTTGGATATGCATATACAAAGTCACATGCAGACAGTGTGTGACAGACAGAATATAAGATAGCTTACTTAAGCATCAAATTATGTTCTGACTTGCCTAGTATAAAACCTTTTTACCAAGGCAACATATACTACACTTTGAAACACTATTGACCCACCTCCTCACAGTGGTATGATCTGATACAAAGTCAATTTAATATGGGCCACCATGTTGGTGTTGGTTTCCCTCAGTGGGGAGGTACTCTTGGAAGGTTGGAATCTATGGGATCAGGCTTCCCTCATAGGTTAGAAGGGAGAACCGTTTCACTTCCCCCTATCCCTTGTTGTTCTCAATATGTTTTCTCCTTTTGCTACTTCTCCCAAACCCTGTTTTGTCATCCACTTGCTTAAGCTCACTAGTTATGTTACTTTCCCTTGTCTGCCTTCCCTTTATCTGCCCTTTGAGTATCAGATTCTCTAAGCCCTCCTTTTTCATTACATGTCACAGAAATTTCAGCTGCCACACTCTGATGCTAAGTATAAGTTTCCTCTTTGTATCCTCTCCAAAGTTATCTTATTTGTTTTGTTTAAGGTATTAGTTTGAAGTATGTTGCATTATCTGCGTTGTATATATATAGTGCATATATTTGCATTTATCATTGTGGTATTTTACAAGGCATTCATTTTCAGTTTTCGATTTTTAAATAATGTAGTAAAAGTGTCCACTTATATATATGGGTCTAAACCCACAGAGAGATTGGAAAATTATAGGTTTCGTACAAACCCCTAATAGCTTTGGAGATAGATACAGACTATGTTTAGAGGAAAAAATTACAATAATTAAATACAATGATCAATGCAAACCAAAGTAGAGAACTAGTATTAAAATGTAGGCATAGAAGCAGGTTAAAGCTTATATAAGAATAGAGATCTTACGATTACTAACAAAACTAACAGCCATCCCCACCCCCGCCGGCCAATGGATGCAACCCCCTCTGATTAAATTTTTACTTTAATATCTTCCTCTTAAAGAATTTCAGGTAAAGCTCAGTATTCCCAATATTATAACCGAACTTTAGATTGAAATGGCAACCTACTGCGGGAAAAAAATCTGCCTCATCAGTCATGTATCAAAAGATACATGATCACCTAAGCATGTCTTACACATGGAACATAACTGACTGACAACTAAAGGCTTTGGCCATAAATAAAATGCCAACTTCAGCCCATCCCCTTGTCACCAACCCAGACTAAGCAGGGTTGGATGTAGCACATTTTTACCAACTGCTATCTAAACTAAATTCAAAACACCCCATTCCAAGACAGGCTAAGTCTGATAAAGATTGGCAAATTAACAAACCACTCCCATTAGAACAGACAAAATAGAACAAATAAAAATAAATACATAAAATACAAGTAAAAATAGTCAACTGAAATAAATAAAGTAAACAATAAACAAATTAACAAACCAATGACCGTTAGAATAGACTATAACAATCTATCCAAAAATTGAATAAGAAAATAGCTATAACTGCTATATAAAAAATTTGAAAACCAAATAGAATAAATAAAAATATACAAAATAAAAAATAAGCAAATAAATAAGAAAAAATAAGAAAAAATTAATCCAAATAAATAAATAAATTAACAAATTAACAAATCGCTCCTGCTAAAATAATCATTAGAACTAATAAATGGGTAAATAGCAGGACAGACTAGGTATTATAGCCTTGGATGGCAACTGGTCTACCACAGAAAGAAATGGCAACCTACTGCGGGAAAAAATCTGCCTCTTCAGTCATGTATTGAAAGATACATGATCACCTATGCATGTATTGCACATGGCACATAACTGATGGAGAACATATAGTTGAGCAAAAAATAAAATTGTAATTTGAACTTGAGGAATACAAAAAAAATCAAGAAATAAGGAGAACTTGAAATCATTGTGACCAACTTAAACATGAATATCCTTCAAGTCTGTTCCCAAAGAAAAAAATTGTTTGGAAATTTGTACAACGATGCTTTGAAATGAAAACTTCATTTATTCTTTTCTGATACAAAAGATTGAAAAACCAATATGTCTGCCTTTTAGAAAACTGGAACTGACTATGGGGACTTCTGGGAAAGATATTAAGCCCATAGTTGCTTGAAATAAATACATTTTGCTTATATATTTATTTATCTCTTTCTTTATGCTTCTTTATATATGTAGGAAGCTTTTGTTTTCCAAAACACCAAAATATGAATATTAGATTTTTTTAAATCCTTTTTAGGGTTATTTTTTTATTATTTAATTACTTAATTACTTTTGAAAGATATTTTTCTTCTATAGCAATAAATAATGAATAAAAAATATACATGGAAAATGTTTACTTCTATAACAATAACTTTAATCATATCTATTCACAACAAGATTCACATTCAAAAACAGCTTGTTTCTTTATATATGATCGAAAAACAGAATGAATGCCTCAATAAAAGACCAGAACAATAACAAATTAAAATATATCTGAGTAGAAAAAAAATATATTATTTAAAATCTTACTATTTTTCTTAAAAGTCTAAAAAGAAAAATCAGTATCCTCAGTTAGTGTGATATAAATAATTACAAATTTAGTATTAATTTGGGCAACTTGGAATTTTCCATATTATATTGGTTCACTGTGTCATGTGAGACAATTTTTCACTCCAGAATTTATCTTATATATCTATGTCTACCATTCACCAAAGCTTAGAACATTGCTGCCATATCTAGTCTGGTGCCCCTGCTATTTACCTTGAACATTTAATAGGAGCAAGAATAGTAATATTGGGCAATTGGGAATTGATTGAAACATGTTTCATTAAATTCAACCCATTAAGTCTGTCTGTTTAATTTCTTATTGTATGTTTTCAATTTTCAAATAAGATGTTGTACATCAGGATCAATACTGTACTTGTTTTGTTTCAATAAATTTTGTTTAAAATAAAAAAAAAATATTGTGGATAAACTGTCCAAAGTTTTCATCCAAGTACTTTCAAATGTCTTGGTCATTATCAAGAATTGGCTGTTGTCAGTATGGTAGGCAAGATTTTCATGGCCACACCCTGACATTTTTTTTTACCATACTAGAGTTTGAATTTGTTCAAAATAAGATCATGGGTCATGGTTAAATCGATCTAGGTCATGCCATTCTTGATAATCGAAAAGATTTGTTGGTTGAATTTATATATTCATAAACAGGTTTTGTCGAATTTGACTGATTATGTTTCTATATTTAACTTTTTATTGTACTTTTCATGTTTTGTTCAAGTATTTTTTACTATTTCAATCATTATCAAGAACTGAATGACACACATACACACACATATATATATATATATATATATATATATATATATATGAAAAATTTCTCAGAGTCAAAAGTCAATATGTATAAAGGTAAAAGACAATAGGAAAACTGTATTATTATTTCATCCAATGTGGACTTTTTCAAGGCAAAAATGAATTTTCAGTTGACAATATGAATATAATAGCATTTTCTAAATTCTTCTAGTTGCTAAGGACATTTTGTTTGTTGTCAATAGTTACTTTGTTTTCAATAAATTCATTTCATTTTTGCCTTGCAAAAGTCCACATTGACCGAAATATGCCAGCTAATAATACACTTTTCCTATTGTCTTTTACCTTTATATATATATATATATATATTGGATTACAACAAAAGTGCATAGCAATTTTAAAGTGAATTTCAAAGACAACATTTAGATATTTGTACATAGATTTATTCAACTGCATTTTGCTGCACTGTCATGAAATCATATGTTCAAATGTCACCAATTAAAAAATGCTAAACTTTCCAATCCAATATATATAAACAAATTGCATGACAAAATTTAAAATAATTTCTCCATATATTAGAAGACAGATTATGAGATATAAAAACAAGCAATTACTTTTGTTTTGAGTAATTTCAAAAACTTTCAAGTTTATATAACCTGGAAAAAGATAAATGCATGTCATTGTCAGTCAACTCAAAAATACTTGCTCATTGACACCTATCTATGACAAATGACTCCTTTTCCTGAAAGCAAAGAGATCAAAAGCCTCAGCAAGAATTGAAACCACATACCAGTTTCTTGTATTTCTTTTTCTCATGTAAATTGGGAGTAATCACTTTCTTTTAATCATTTTATCCCCCCAAGTAAGGCAATAATGCCACTAAGATGCAAGGCCATTAATGGGAGTGGAAAAGAATGAGAAGAAAGCACAATAAAAGAAAAGAAGTCAGGAAGACAGAAGATTGTGATTGGCATTGCATTTAAATTTATGAAGGTTGTGGGTGACAAGAATGCAAAAACTGAAATACAGTTCCACAGGTAAGAAGTGCGAAAAAAGAAACATGGTTCCATCTAGCTAATTCAATAGTAAAACAATGAGACCTACTTGCCAACCTAGCATTATACTTAAATTCATGCAATTGAGGTACTAAGGAAGAAAGCTCATCAGAATAAAAATATTTATAGAAAAGACATAAGGAAACCCCATCATGTCAGTGAGAATGTGACAGAAGTCAAGATGCCAGGTCATCATCTTTAACATTACAGACTCTTCTTTAGATTTTATCAAAAATCTTGAGATATATAGCAGGAGCAACAGATGACAGCAATATTCAATGTATAGATGAATAGTAGATTTAGAAATGTATAAGATGGATTTTGACGAGAAAAATTGCCTGTCACAATGAAGCAACTTTCCTATCCCCTAACTTAACAATCGATTCAGTATAGTCCTTCCACTTCATGTCAATAGAAAATGTGAGACCAAGAAGGTGCAATGAGTTGTTCTCTTAGAGGCTAGCATCAGCCATACTGAGGGAGGGCAAAAAATAGCAATAAAAAGATCGCAATTTCATTTTAGAGGCATTAAAATTTACAAGCCAATCCTTGTTCCAGTTAACAATTGATTGGAGGTCATTTTTGCGAGCAGCTGCCAGTTTTACTTTGTTGGATCTAGGAACTTCCTCTATGTCAGTAACATGGCCATTTCTATAAAGATTTCAAATAATTACATTTGCAGGAAATAAAATCCAGCTTAAATTTTAGCAATTATTGGCAATTTATTTATTATATTACTTTTGATCATGATGACTAACACCAAAAAAGAATTATACTTTAGTGAATAATTTTTCTCTGTGATTTAGTTAGAAAATTATGAGTCATGCTGGAGGAACCTTTGTTGTAAGAGAAGTTGATCTGTAGTGACCCCAATATATACTGGGCTTACTCCAAATTATATGAAAATAGATTTTGCACATCAAAGAAATCAGGTGCATCAGCAGGTAGGGTGTTCCAATAACTTGGACCAATTTTAAATGGGAATTAAGTTTAAGTGTCTAATGAGTTTTTTCTTTCAGATTTAACAACTTAAGTCTTTAGCAATTTCAACCATGGAAAAATTAACAATCAAACAATGTATTAAAGTTATCGAAGCCTATTTCGAAAATGGACATTCAAACAATTTTTTTTGGTCAACATAATCGACTAACCAAGAGTGCAATAGGAAACACTGTAAGAGAGGTTCAGTTCCTGCGCACAATGACGAATAGAGGTGTCTGGATTTTTAGCCACATTCTCGTGCACTGCAGCAACGTTTTCAGCTGAACGTCATAAACAACCACGCAATGGCGTTTTCACATCTGCCACCAACCCAGTTGGTTTGAATTTATGAAAAATTTTTCCACTTTTGAAACTTTAACACATTTGAGAATTAATCTTTCCATGGTTGAAATTGCCAAAGACTTAAGTTGTTAAATCTGAAAGAAAAAGAAAAAAAATCATTAGAAGCTTAAACTTAATTCACATTTAAAATCAGTCAAGTTATTGGAATACCTTTTAAAATGTGACGTCATAACCACTAGGTGAAGATTCCTTCTCCTAGACCAGTTGCCACCTCAAGGCAAGAAAGCCTAATCTGATCTTCTGTTTAATCCATAGCTGGAGGAAAGATGGATTTATGCCTTTTCCAAGGCTGTTAGTGTTAAGTGTATGAAATAGAATCAAACAGGAATTGAACTTGATGCACCTGATTCACTTTCTACAAGAACATCTATTACGCTATCCACACTGCTTCTTGTTTAGTACTGCTTAGTTATTACTCCCCACACCCAGTTTCAAACAGAAACTACTATTATGAAGTTATATCCAGCAGAGGGTGTGGATTGCACTTACTATCTCTGGCTTGCTGTCAAATATGAAATTCATCATTAAACTCTGCTTCAAACACTTTCTCTTCAGAAGTGAAAAATATCAAAAATAGAGGGGGGGAAAAACAAACAGAAATTCATGCAAATGAAGAAAACATTTTCTCTGTAATCTTTCATCTTCCATCTTTATTTCTTCTTGTTTTTTTTTCTTTTACTTTTCTGATATTTATTACTTGATTAAACACAGTGCAATGAGTTTGTTCCTTTCTGAGTTTACAAGGCGAGATAATTGCTAACTTAAGTGCATATTAAGCAATACTTTTTACTATTATTAGTAATATTCGACTAAATATAAAACCTAACCTTTTACTGGAATAAATGGATTATTTTTAAAATGTTATTTTAAAACATGGCCTAATTTTATTAATGAGTGCAAAATCTTGACATTTTATCCTGAATTTTAAAACTTACAAAAACAAAAAAAAAATAAAGAATGAATAAAAAGATTTTGATTTTGTAAAATATAACATTTCTTTTTTTATTTTACTGAAGTTTTACAAAGTTGTAAATTGTATACTTGATAAAAAAAGTCTTTGTGTGTTTGAAAGATAATTTGTGTGTGTGTGCATCAAATGTATAATGGTGTCTGAAACAAAAGTGGAGATGATGACACAAAGTCAGTCAGTTATGTGCCATGCATGATACACGTTTAGGCGATCATGTATCTTTCGATACATGACTGACGAGGCAGATTTTTTTCCACAGTAGGTTGCCATTTCTTTCTGCAGTAGACAAGTTGCCATCCAAGGCTATAGAACCTGGTCTGTCCTGCTATTTACCCATAGCTAGGGGGAGAAGAAGAGGATTCGTACTTTTCCCAAGGGTTTTTGCATGTAAGTGAATGTGACTGGGATTCAAACTTGACTCTCCAATTCCTCAATCTGAGCCACTATCCATTACTCCACTGTGCCTGCTGACATAAAGTACAAAAGCTTATAAATGACATGTTTCATTGACATTTGTTGGTCTTGACTTCTTCAGGTCAGAATGAAAACCAAACTGTAAGGAAAATACGTTGGGATTTTTGAGGATAAGAGGGGCAATAAATTAAATTGTTTCATCTCATCCAGTGACCAGAAACCTGGAAGTATATATATATATATATATATATATATATCACAAAGTCACAAGTCATTGTGACTGAGGGTTTGAGTGTATTGGTGGTGTTCAGATTGTTGAACATTCTAGATAACACACTCTTTCCCAGAAACTGTAACTAAGGTCTGCTCAGCATAGTTGCAGTATAAACCACAGGTTGGCTCTCTGGGTGTTGAACAAACAAAAATGTGCCTGAGAAGGAGTCTGCAATAGGGATTGGCTAACTGCCCTAGTAGATGAGTATCCTCGAATACGAGTGACCAACTATTATTTCATATATATATAATTACTTAAATGTTATTTTTAGTAATAAAATATGTTTGATTAATAAATGAGATCACGGTCAGCATATTGTGGACATGCTCATAGTTGATACATTCATAAAACATTCCATATATTTAGTTAAAGTAAAATCACATTCATCCTAAAGTATAGCCAAAAGTGCTTGGAAAAAATATGGACAATTTTTATATAAATTTTGTCTTAAAAATAGGAAAATTGTACAAACAGATGAGAAATTATATAAGAAAACTCAACCACTTTACTTTGTCAGTTGTTTTTAATGAAACTTGCATAAAAGAGGGAATGCTACCTATATACACAAATATGACTACATGTCTCTCTAGACAGATGCCTTACGTTACGCCTATATGACCACAACTCTATTAGAATCCTTTTAAACACACACACAAACTTACCAGACTCCATCCAAAACATACTAATAGAAAATACAAACATAATAATCTCATCCATATGTAAAAAAAAGATTTAAAATAATGGAAGCCTTAATAGTAAAAAAGAAAAAACCAACACATAATAATATTAACTACGAACACAGCCACAATGTGCTGTGTTTGGAAAATAAAACATCTCTATAACATTAAAAAAATACACACAAGCCACACACCCAATTAAATTGAAAAAATAAAATCATCCTTAATAATGGCTAAAAGTATAACCGAAAGCACTTGTAATTATAGAACATTTGGTCAGTTTCTACACACACTGTGTCCAAAAAAGAAAACATTTGTTCGAACGCAAAAAAAATTAAATAAAAAGCTTAATCATAGTACCTTGTCTGTCATCTTTAATGAAACATATATATCTTTCGTTGAAAATGGCTGACGAGGAAGATTTAATTAATTTTTTATTGAGATTTTACAACAATGTAACAGTTTTCCATTTTTCTGGGGTTAAAATGGAAAACTGTTAGATTGCTGGAAAAACTCAATAAAAGATTAATTAAATCTTCCTTGTTGGACATTTTCAATGAAAGATGCATGAAAGAAAGGTTGCTGACCAAATACACATCTCTCTCTCTCTCTCTCTCTCTCTCTCTATATATATATATATATATATATATATATATATAATACTCTTCAATAAAACAAATTAAGTTCTCTCAGTCACTGGCATGTTTATCTAAAAATAAATATACTTAAATTCACCATCATCCTGCCATACACCAATGGCTTAGTAGTAGATTCTCTGACTGACGCCATTTTAGCCGGGTTTCAACCCTAGCTAGAGGCAATTGGATGTCTAGCTACACTGATTAGCTGTGATACACCAAAACAGTCTGTCTGTGGAGGATAATATATATATATATATATATATATATATATATATATATATATATATATATATATATATAATATAATTCCTACCTTTGATGTATGTGGCTTAAGCATATTTTGACATTACATTTATGGGTAAAATGTAGTAATTCTTAAAAATCTAAGTAATTTTTGCACATTCCTTCAATGTCTTGTGTAAAAAAAATGTTATGTTGTGCCTTGTAGTTGTTATTATTTATAGATGAATCCATTTCTAGAGAATAGGCAGATCTTAATGTCAGCTACTGTAATAATTATTATCAGAACTGAATTTTTAAGGAGCTGAACCTTTTTCAGAAGGTCAAGGAATCTATCACAGAAAATATCAAGTAAAATGCCTTTTTTTCCTCTCTCTGAAAATCAATCCTAAGTTTTCTTTTCGCAACTTGAGTTTAAGTTCAGTTCATGAACTTCAGAGATTATTCTAAATTGATTTCCTAAAATCTTGGAGAGATTAGTGTGGTCCCATAACAGAGATTCTTATACAAAGAATGGTAATTGATTGATTTGTTTGTTTAATGGCATATCAACTCCTTTATGGGTCATTTGATGCCAAAATAACATATATGAGTCATCTTAATTTTTTAAGAAGTCAAGGCAATTCATAGATATTTAAGAAAAAGAATCTGTGGAAAGCCATGATTACATATATCCTGAAGAGATAGGCATTTAAGGATTTATTTATATAACAGCACATCAACTACTTATGGATCATTTAATGCTGAAATTTAATTTTCCTGGGGGCTTTATAATAGCAAAAATATATGTTCTGCTTTCACAATTGAATATATGGTAGATAATACTCAGCTTTTGTGTATATACATGTTTGTGTGGACATAATTATGAGAGGCAATAATATGTGTATTTTATGTTGACGTTTTGTTTTTATATTTTGGAATACAGTTTAAGAAATTGTCAGACATAAGGATTGATGTCACAAAATAATACTTTCATGTTGGTAATTGTACTATAAATAGGTATTGTTGGTAATTTTGTTATATACTAATGTATTGCTGGTATTTTTACTATAAAAATATATATTTATACTTTCATAGTGTTTTGTTTGGTGGGTGGGGTACTCTATTTGCCCAGAGCTGGGACCCTAACAGGTACTACCACCCCAGGTCAGGGTGGACATGGAAAGAACAGTGATTGATGATGCTCCTCAAAACTTCCATTCTCCCAATCAGAGGCCTTGCTGCCAGATGTAGTTTATTGTCATACCCAGGACAAGAAGAAAATAAGATTTTAGTGAGAAGTGAAGGAAAGGACAATAAAAGCACAGGTTTCAGGAAGACAGAAGATGGTGATTGGTGTTGGATTTAGATTTTTGAAGATTGTAGGTGGCAGGGAAGTAAGAAATTAGAAGGGAGTTCCACAGGCGAGAAGTGCGAGAAAAGAAACTATTAGAATAGAACTGACAGTTACATCTAGCTAGTTCAACAGTCAAATGGTGAGACCTAACTGCCAATCTAGTAGCATACTTAAATTCATGCAATCAAAGCACTAAGAATAGCTCATCAAAACAATTTACATGAAAATATTTGTAGAAAAGAAACCACATGTTGGCGGGAAAGTGACTAAAGTCGAGATATCAAGTCTTGATCGATTATATTACAGACCTTTCTTTAAATTTTGTCAAGAAACTCAAGATGTATAGTAGACGTGCCAGACCACATACCAGACCTCATATCTTTTTGCCACTAGCGGGTTTCAAACAGGATGATACATGGGAGTCAAGTGGGACACATTTGAAACACATGACCTGCCCAGCAGAGGTACCAAGAGGTACACATTGATCACTACAATATTAACCTTTTCATGTCTCTGGTCAACTGTTATTTACTTTCTCCAACCCTCTATGTTGAGTGGCTCTTGGGCTTTGTATTGGGTGAACAACAGTAAAAATAAAACAAGAAAAATGATTTTGAAAAATTATGTTGTAAATTTTATTTCTCATCATTTAACAATCAATAAATGAATTATAACATTTCTTTTCTTTTTTCTTTTCTTTCTGCAGTTAGCTTATTTGCTGTGAGTCAAGTCACAGTTTTTAGCAGTGATATTTCTGGTGAGTAACTTTTCAATATTTATTTTCTTTATCAATTGATTCACGTGTATGGTAGATTTATTTTGGATTTAATTGCTTCAAGAGTGTTCTCAGCTTCCCTGCTTAGGCATTACCAAACTGCTTGAATGGATGTGTGTAAAAGTTATTGATACAGGAAGTTGAATCTGCAAGCCAAGTTCAAATTTCATCCTAGTCTGTTGTATTCCCTTTGCATTAATACTCTTGTGAAATGCATGAATCTTTTCTTCCTCCAGTTATAGGCAAAATAGTAGGGTAGACTGGGCTCTCTAACCTCAAGTCGTAATCAGTCTAGAAAAGTGGTTACCAAATGGTGCACACACTTCATAGGTGTGGCACAAGAGGATAGCAGATGTGACAGAATGATTGAAAGACAATCAAAGATTTAGAAACAGTTTCAAAAACTTCATACGCCAAAAATAAATATGATTTCAAAATTTAAAATATTATTAAGGATTAGTTTTAATGGCACGCATTAATCCCAGTCTAAATAGCTATAAATAATTGTTAATCAATTTTATCATTTTGATATTTTTGCATTATATCAAGTATTAAGAATATAGTAACTAAGGTCTGCAAATTGGAGGAGAGAGTTATCAATGATAATGTTCTGACTTCAATATGTGGTTATCTCCCTTGAACCCTCTCTCTGTTTTTTTTTTTTATTTTTAAATGTACTTTTTATCACATAAAATTTGCTGAGGCACGAGCAAATTTTTATTCTGAAAATGTGTCCCAGAGAAAAAAGTTTGGGATCCACTGGTCTAGACAGATGACTGAGTTCAAAGCCACGGAGAAAGCAATAGGAAAATTTGGTGTACTTGGACTCAGCAGAAACAGATAAACAACTGAACAGTACTAAAAATAAGAACTAGATGAGATATCTCTAAACATGGGCAATAGAATGAGAACAGTATACCCCAACAGATTAAATAAAGGATTCAGTTTGGAATTCCCTGTACATTATCTAGATCAATATACACCTGAGGAAGGATGAAGGGCACAACAGTCGAAACATTGTGATAGCAACAACAAAGATGGAAACAACAGTCCAAATATAAATATCATAAATAATGATAACTGTTCATCCCAGAAATTTATGGTTACGGCCACATCATGTTGAAACACAGGCTCCTGTATGATCACTGAAGTTAAGCCATGTCAAGCCTGGTCAGTACCTAGATGGGTGACCTCTTGGAAACACTACGTGCTGTAAGTTTGGATGTGCAAGTGGTCTAATGGATAATAGCTTGTAATTGTTAATTGGAAAGCTGAGTTCCAATTCCAAGTTGGGTTTGTTATATTCACTTACACGCAAATAATCTTGAGAGTGGATGAATCCACCTCTTCTCCCCCAACTATGGGTTAATTAGTAAGACTTGTGTTACTAAACCATTATTATTTTCAAAAATAAAATTAAAATTGTGTACAAAATATTTAGATTTTGACATTAAATAACGCATAGAGGTATTGATATGCTGCTATAAAAAGCAACCAACCAACCAGAAACACAGACAGTGATTTATACTGTCTTTCCTAAGAAATGATTGATCTTCACAAAGAGAAAAGGAATATGTGGAGAGTCATGATCGCCTATATCCTGAAGGGAAATGGCTTTTTAAAAACAGGAACTACACTCTGACAATAAAAACTACAACTTTACTATTTTCATTATAATTACCTTCATCCTTTATTATTAATTATTGACTAATATTTTGTACCATCTTAATTTCTCTAATAATGTTTTATTGCAACTTTTAGTCAGCATTATGGGAAAAAAGTGGATAGTGGTGGTGGAGAGTAATAGTCTACAGGTGGCATTTGGCCTAAAACAGCCTGTAAAAGCATTTCAAAGAAAAAAATTTTCATGCATTATTCAATTTGTAAAATTTCAGATAGAGTATATTTGTAAAAGTACAATATGAAAAAAGACAAAAAGAAAACTTATCTTAGCTGAAGTGTTTCGTCCTCTGGTGGACTTTATCAAGGCAAATGTAAAAATTTTATTTTGTGACAAGGATTTATATACACAAGCAAAATGTTAATCATTTTTCAAAACCTTTAGGTATAGGAGTGCTCATGAATATTCATCAGCTTAAGGGAAAAGTCTAGACAAAAATTTTTGCTTTTGTATATAAATACATGTCACGAAATAAAATCCTTTGCATTTTGCCTTTTGATAAAATGCATCAGAAGATGAAACGTGTCAGCTAAGTTTTCCTTTTGTCTTTATTCATTATTTACTTTGTCTAATCAGTTATTTCTTTCATTTTTAATTAATGTCCAATAGAAAATAAAGAATAAATCCACAGCAATTTATTCATTTCATTGAATGTTCATAAAAATTAGCAAATTTGATGTTCAGTTACATGGACATTTTGACGGCTTGGTTACATGGACATTTTGACGGATCAGTTAAATGGACTTTTTGACAGCTGTTATATGGTCATTTTGACAGCTCGGTTATATGGACATTTTGAAAGCTCGGTTATATGGACATTTTGACAGCTTGGTTATATTGACATTTTGTATGGCCAACAATTCACTGCAGTTCCACAAGTCACACTGTAAAATTGTGTATTGCAGAGCCTGACAGGTAGTGACAGCCCTAGGGTTGCTGGCATGCCAGGCAAGCTGTGTGTGTGTGTGTGTGTGTGTGTGTGTGTGTGTTGGGATTGCACATTATCAGCTATTAATCAGTAATCAGCATTTTTTGGTGTTTTTTTTTCAATTAATCAATTTTCATACTCAAACCTCTTTATTTATTGCATCACAAAAACTTACTCGATGGTTTAATAGCTTAAGAACCATTAGTTATTTTAGACATTGAATGAATTTAAATAATATTCCAAGTGTTTTCCATACATTTTTCCCCAATCTTTATTCAGAGTAATTAAATTACCAGTTCTTGCCTGATTAATTAGTGCCATTCTAATTGATAATATCTTATCATAGTTATTTAATAAGTATTTTTTTCAGACTATGGTTTAGATGAAAAATTTCCAATAAATTTTATTCATCTAAATAAGTCATTTTTGCCATTTGATGTCTCTTTGTCTTTGGTGAGTTAATGATGGCAAAATCTAATTAAATCTTAACGGAAAGAGAACCTTTGAATTATTTGGTGTCAATCTAATATGAACAGAAACTTAAAGGTGTTATGATTATCAAAAAAGTTTCCAAAATGAAAACAATCAGCAGAGCCACTGAGATGTGCAGGATATTGATTGGGAGAGGAAAGCAATTACTTACATTACAGACTAATATCTTCATCTTTAATAGGGTCACGTTTCATATGTCCTCTAGCCTTCTTCAGGTGTATGCTGATCCAAGTAAACATCAGGGAATTTTGACACTATTTTTCAACACATATTTTGGTGAAATATCTATAAGTCTACCATTCACCCATGCTTAGAATATTGCTGCCACATTTGGTCCGGTGCTCCTGCTATTTACTTTGAGCTCCTTGATAAAAACCCAAAGAAGAATCAGCAATATTATTTGATATCTGATTTGATGTCTTGGCTCCAGACACTTTCCCACTGCCATAAGATTGCCTCCCTTTGACTTTTCTATAAATACTTTCACGGTAATTGTTCAGATGAGCTTTTTGCCATGGTACTTAGACTTTTTGAATTTAATTTCAGTACTAGACTGGCATTGAGATCTCATCTATTTACAGTTGAGCTGGATAGATATAGCCATAAGTTCTATGCTAACAGTTTCTTTTCTCACACTTCTCACTTGTGGAACTTCCTTCTGGCTCCATGCTTTCCAGCCAACTTTAATTTGCAAAAATTTAAATGCAATGTTAATCACTATCAACTGTCCTCCTAATTACTATTTTTGTTCTCGCTCATTACTAATGTTTTTATTTTTAATTCTTTTACAATCAGTAACACCTTGTGTTTTAGTGTCTTTACTGCTTTTCATGGGGTAAAATCAATTATATATATATATATATATATATATATATATATTATTTGTATTTAATCAGCGAATGTTCTTTAATACAAATCTTATTAAAAATAAAAGTCATTTGTGTCAAATCATTTCATTGATTGACTATGAATAACCCTTCTCAGATAAGGGGGAAATTGCAGCGGAAATTGTTCAAAGATCATTTTGGAAGAAATATGGTCTAAGCTTTTGATTTTCTTAAGTCATCATCAAGGAAGGTAGAGACAAATGGTGAGTTTTGTAGAACTAATGAGTAATAATCTAAATTCCTTAAAAGTATATCAAAATATATCCGCACACATATCACACCTTGCCTACGTCACAACCCTCAATACCTACATCACAACCCGCAATACCTACATCAGACCTTCCCTACGTCACAACACTCAATACCTACATCACACCTTCCCTACGTCACAACCCTCAATGCCTACATCACACCTTCCCTACATCACAACCTTCAATACCTACATCACACCTTGCCTACGTCACAACACTCAATACCTACATCACACCTTGCCTATGTCACAACCCGCAATACCTACATCACACCTTCCCTACGTCACAACCCTCAATGCCTACATCACACCTTGCCTACGTCACAACCCTCAATGCCTACATCACACCTTGCCTACGTCACAACCCTCAATACCTACATCACACCTTCCCTACGTCACAACCCTCAATACCTACATCACACCTTGCCTACGTCACAACCCGCAATACCAACATCAAACCTTGCCTACGTCACAACCCTCAATACCTACATCACACCTTCCCTACATCACACCTTCCCTACGTCACAAACCCTCAATGCCTACATCACACCTTGCCCTACGTCACAACCCTCAATGCCTACATCACAACAACCCTCAATGCCTACATCACACCTTCCCACATCAAAACCCTCAATAACTACATCACACCTTCCCTATGTCACAACCCTCAATACCTACATCACACCTTCCCTACATCAAAACCCTCAATACCTACATCACACCTTCCCTACGTCACAACCCTCAATGCCTACATCATACCTTCCCTACGTCACACCCCTCAATGCCTACATCACACCTTGCCAACGTCACAACCCTCAATGCCTACATCACACCTTCCCTAGTCACAACCCTCAATGCCTACATCACACCTTGCCTACGTCACAACCCTCAATGCCTACATCACACCTTGCCGACGTCACAACCCTCAATGCCTACATCACACCTTCCCTACGTCACAACCCTCAATGCCTACATCACACCTTGCCTACGTCACAACCCTCAATGCCTACATCACACCTTGCCGACGTCACAACCCTCAATGCCTACATCACACACACCCCTTGCCCATCACACCTTCCCCCCTACGTCACAACCCTCAATGCCTACATCACACCTTGCCCACGTCCACAACCCTCAATGCCTACATCACACCTTGCCGACATCACAACCCTCAATGCCTACATCACACCTTCCCGACGTCACAACCCTCAATACCTACATCACACCTTCCCTACATCAAAACCCTCAATACCTACATCACACCTTACCTACGTCACAACCCTCAATGCCTACATCACACCTTGCCTACGTCACAACCCTCAATGCCTACATCACACCTTGCCTACGTCACAACCCTCAATGCCTACATCACACCTTGCCTACGTCACAACCCTCAATGCCTACATCACACCTTCCCTACGTCACAACCCTCAATGCCTACATCACACCTTCCCTACGTCACAACCCACAATACCTACATCACTTCACTCACCTCAGTTGGTAGGCTTGTATGTCTTTTAGTCTACCAACTAGTGTGTCTACTACATTTTTATCTTTGTCAGCTTATGAATTTTCCAGATGACCACTGTAAATGTAATACTTTTTGATTATTTTCTCACTAACTCACACAAAACACAAACACATACATATATATATATATATATATATATATATATATATATATATATATATATTTAGTGTATTTAATAATCCTTCTTTCATGCACATTTCATTGAATATGACAGACAAGGTGCTTTTATTTAGTTTTTTATACAATTTCTCATGCGATCTAACAATTTTTTTTCTTTTCAGATGATAAATTATATAAAAACTGTCCAATTGTTCTTTTTATCCGAGTGCTTTCGACTATACATTTAGTCATTTTCAAGGATGAAATATTTTAACTGTTAAATAAAAAAATAGCTTTTTTCATGTATGTATTTATATAATGTTTTCATTTTTCAAAACATGGTCAAGATATTGTGTCCATGTTCATAGTTGATATTTTTAGGTGTTGTTTTTTTTGCTTTTATTAATAAAGCTTCCATTAATTTTAGCCTTTTTTGCATGTAGATGATGCCATTATATTTGTGTTGTCAACAAGTACGTTACAAATAGTCCTCGGTAAGTCTCCATGAATATTTAAATGAGATCTAATTGAGCTCTATATATATATATATATATATATATATATATATATATATATATATACTAGGCTATCTATAAGTGACTAGGCTCTAGATTAATTAATTGTTAAGCAAGATAGGTACACCAAAACACCAAAGTTAAGCAACATTGAGCATGGTCTGCATCCAGATGGATGATCACTTTGGGAATACCAGGTGCTGTAAGCTTGGATGTGCAGGTGGTTTAATGAATAATGGCTTGGAATTGTTAATCAGAGAACAAAGTTCTAATTCCAGTTGGTTTCGTTATATTCACTTACATGCAAATATCCTTGGGAAAGTTATGAATTCGGTCTTCGGTCCCCTGCTATGAGCTAATTAGTAAGACTTGTATCACTAATCCATTATTACCTCAAAAAAATTCTTTCAATCTAAAAATATTTTCTGACCCTAAATAACCTGCAAAGGGTTTATAAGCCATAGAAAACCAACCAACCAACGAATCAATCAAATACTGATTAGCTACATTCTGTGGGATATAAATGTATAGAAACTACCGTGACCATAAAGTGAGGGATCAGTTTATATAATGGTTGTAATATATAATTGATCCCCCACTTTATATACACATTATAATTTCTTGTTTATTCATAAAATTCTGATTAGGTATAAAGCCACTTCTTCTCCCCCCCAGCTATGGGTTAATTACTATCTCCAAAAACCAAAAATTCTCACAATCTAAAAATATTTTCTGGCTTTGAATAACCTGCAAAGGGTTGATAAACTGTAAAAAATGAATTAGTCAATCGACCACTCACTGAGTAGCTACACAGACATGTCTTTTAGATTTATTCACATTTTGTGGAATATAAATGTATAGAAATTACCATGACCACAAAGTGAGGAATCAGTTTATATAATGATTGTAATATAGAATTGATCCTCCACTTTATATGCACATTATAATTTATTGTTTATTTATCAAATTCTGATTAGGTATAAATCCACCTCACCACCTCCCGCTATGGGTTAATTATCAATTATCTCCAAAAACAAAACAAAAGTTCTTACAATTAAAAAATATTTTCTGGCTTTAAATAACCTGTAAAGATTATAAGATAAGTAGAAAGTGAATTGATCAATCAATCAATCAATAAATAAAATTTGAAATGACTTGAATTTGATAAATATTGTGCTGTCAGACGTTGTCTACAATGAAATAATTTATTTGGTTGAATTTCAGCTAGAAAACCAAAGTAGATAGCAAAACAAAAGAAATGTAGAAAAATCTGGTTTACTTCCAAAAAGTGAATGCTTAGTCTCAAACTGGAAAAAAAAATTTCTCGGACAAATGTCAAATTGAACTTTTTCCAAGTATGAGACAATATGTGAGAAGACATCCAATTCAAGATTTAGCATAAGATATACTTAAAAAAAAAAAAGAAAAAATCTAAAATAATTAGCAGTAAGTAGAGTCAGGGTGAGGGAGCAATTCGAGGAGAGTAAGGGGAAATGCAATGAAAATTCAACAAAGACTTCATAAAGGCAGACCACAAATACAGAGTGTGATGGATAAATTGTTATCTAAATGATGCAAAAATGAAAATAACACTGACATCTCATTTTAACAGATATATTTACCAAAATTACACAAAAATATCTTGACGTATTAAAGAGTAAATTTATTCAATAAAATCACAATTAGCTTTAACCACAGCCTCCAGATGACTTTGGAATCACTTGCATCTCTTCTGGGTGGTTTCCTTGTTTAAGTTGGTGAATGCTGTCATAATCCTTGCCTTCAGTTCATCTTTGGTGTTACAAGGAGTTATCTTGGTCTTTTGCTCAACTGCACCCATAATCAAGGTCGGGGGTCAGTTTGGGGAGTTAGGTGGTCAGATTTAAGGGGTGAAGTGGTTGCAGAAATTGTCTGACAGCCATGACTGGGTTCTCTTGCTTGTGTGGCATGGTGCAGAGTCCTGTTGCCAGACATAGGATCTTCCAGCAGCCACCCTCTTGAGCCAGGGCAGCAATACCTGCTCAAGGCACTTGATGTAGACCTCTGTGTTGAAGAGTTATAACATTACCACCTTCGTAATCACCATTAGACTCATCCAACTCTTTTCAGCTAACCCTATTCTTCTGTGCAGTTGACAAAATCAAAAACAAACAATGTGCATGCATGAAATTAAAAATATAAAATGGCAACAATTTGCTTTGTACAATTTTTAAATGTGAGCTGTCTCATGTCAAAGAAACCACCTCTAAATTGCTGTTGTTCCCATGTCCATCCTGACCTGGGGTGGTAGTACCTGTTAGGGTCCCAGCTATGTGCAAATAGTGAACACCCCCGCAAAAAAATCAGCAATACATTTTAATGGCAAAATAACAATCAATGGAACACTAAAAAAATATGAAAAATACATTTTTATTGTAAAATTATCAACAATACATTTTTGTAAGCAAAATTACCAGCAATAGATTTAAAAAATAATTCCCAAAAATACATTTTATGAGCTACAAAATATATATCTAAAAACATACCTTTACCCTGAAAACATAAAATTATGTACAAAAAATTTAGATTTTGGCATAAAATAACCCACAGAGGTTGGTATGCTGCTAAACAAAATCAAACAACCAACCAATTGATAAATTTTAATTCTTAAGTAATTGACATGTTCCATGACAATAAAATATCTATAGATATTCCCCTACCACAATGTTAAATATTTCAGCTTAATGACAAAATATTGCAATAACAATTATAAATATGAATGCTGGTTGTAATTTAAAGATGTAAGGGGATACAAATGAAAAGATTTCAAATTAATACTAGATAGGTTTTCCTATCGTCTGGTTTACAATTCTCCCCAGTCTTTTGAACAGGAGTAGAGGTTTATCCCTTGTTTCCTGTTTAGGATTGGGTTTCTGGTTCTTTCTAAAATTTACTTCAACTCTACAATGCTAACATCTCTGCCTAAAACTCTGACATTTTATTTAATATTTATCTATTTTTTTCCTCAATAGAAGTTGATAGATTTACTGATTGTCAGATTCAAAAACATCCCTGGGATTTTGAACAGGAGTAGGAGTTTATTCCTTGTTTCCTGTTTAGGATTGGTTTCACAGTTCCTTCTAAAGTCTTTTCATTCTCTTTCACTCTCCTGCATCTTAGTGGCATTATAGCCTTTCTTGGGGTAAATTGATTAAAAAATCTTTTTCCATTTCACTTCTATCTCTGCTTGTTTCTTTCTTTCTTCTCATTGAAACCAAATAGTGTTTCTGATATGTATTTTCTATCTTTCTACTTGATCTAAAAACAGAATAATCCATTATTTATTGGCAGATGTTAAACACTTCTATCTTCCCTTTTCTTTTTCTTTCTTTCATTTTTCTTACTGAAACCAAGTAGTGATTCTGATATGTATTTTCCATCTTTCTACTCAATCTAACAAGTAGAATTATAATAAGATTGTTGGAATGTACTAAAGAGGAAAGAGAAAGATAAATGTCCAGATTCTACTGATCATCTTTGGAAGATCATGGAAACAAAGTGGGTAAATATTGATCCATCCTTTTGAAAACTTTTTGACTATATTGAATCCATTGCTAGGTCTGCTGCTAAAAAGGTGGTTCACTATGTCATGCTAGACAATTTTTAACTCCAGAATCTATCTAACATATCTATAAATCTACCATCCATCCATGCTTAGAATATTGATGCTAGATATGGGCCAATACTCTGGCTATATATTTAGAGATTATTCATTCATAAAATCCACAGAAGCATCAGCAATATTATTGGTCATGACTTGTCATCTCAGCTTCAGTCACTTTCCCATCACCATAAAGTTGCTTCCCCTTGCCTTTTCTATGAATATTTTCATGGTGATTGTTCGGATGAACTCTCCTCTTTCCTATGGTAACTTTATGAACTTAAGCAAAGTAGTAGATTGGCAAAAAGTACTCATCAATTTACAATTAAATTGGCTAGATGTAGCCATAAGTACTATGCTAACAGTTTCTTTTTTCGCATTTCTCACTTGCAAAACACTCTTCCACCTCTATGTTTACCAGCCAACTTTGATTTTCAAAACTTTAAATGCAATGTCAATCATTATCTACTGTCTTCATGATCACTCTTCTGTTATTCTTGATCCTGAATAATATTTGTTTTCTAATTCTTTCATACCCACTTGAGTCTTAGTGGCTTGACTGCCTTGCTTGGTGTGAATTTGATTTTAAAAAAAGAAAAATTTAATTTTTATTAATTATTGTTATAAATTGACTTAAAAACTTTTTCTTGGTAGTGCTTAAAATATTTTGAGAACTTTTATAATTCTTGTGAAAAATTCTATTCTTCTTACCTGAGTGATGTCCCTTCAGGATATAGGCAAGATCATGGCTCTCTACAACTCCTAGTCTTTCATAGCTTCTACAATCCATTTAATCAAACTCACTAAGTAGGTTATGTATTGTTTCCCTCTGTCCCTCTTACATTCAATCTGCCCTGTGAGTATTAGATTTATCAAGACCTCTTTCCTCATTATGTGCCCTAGAAATTTCAAATATCTCTTCCTGATGTTAAATATAAATTTCCTTTTTGTTTCCATTTTCTCTAAAACTTTGTCATTGCTCACATTTTTGGTCCATGGTATTCTCAGCATCCTGCTGTAGAACCACATTTCTGTTGCTTCAAGTCTCTTCTTCAACTGTGAGGAGATTGTCCAGCATTCACTGCCATATAGGAGGACTGATATTACATAATAGTTCAGTACTCTTTTCTTTGTTTCTCTTGCTTCAAGTCTTTTTTTCATCAGTGAGGAGATTGTCCAGCATCCACTGCCATATAGGAGGACTGATATTACATAATAGTTCAGTACTCTTTTCTTTGTTTCTATTGCTTCAAGTCTCTTCTTCATCTGTGAGGAGATTGTCCAGCATTCACTGCCATAGACTGATATTACATAATATTTCAGTACTCTTTTCTTTGTTTCTGTTCCTTCAAGTCTCTTCTTCATCTCTGAGGAGATTGTCCAGCATTCACTGCCATATAGGAGGACTGATATTACATAACAGTTCAGTACTCTTCTTTTTCTTTCTAACAAAATTTTTCTGTTTTTTAATACTGTTTGGAGTCTGGAAGACATCCTTGGCCACCCCAATCTGCCCTCAGATCTCATACTTTACCTGTTTTATATACAAAATATACAGAGTAGAGTAATTGGTCCAGGTTAAGTATAATTGGCAAAAATACTTAACAAACCGAATTGACAAATTTTCCAATAAACAACAAATGAAAGAAAAAAAAAAAGGAGGCATACCATGACCATTTTTCTCTTTTACCAAACATACAATAAATATGCAAGTCAAAGCAACAGTAATAAGTTGAAAAGTTTGCAAAGTAATGGTTTTAACATGCAAAAGGGATACAGTCTGATTATAGTGTTCTGACTTTAAGACAAGAAGGAAGATGATAGTGGTTCATTTTATTGGTTAGGAAGAAACCCAGCTTGCATCTGTATCATTTGTCTATAAATTTGGAGAGAGGAGATTTTTAGCAGTCATTCCTTAAATTGAAACCAACATTTATAAACTTATTTACTTGAGTGTGCTTAAAATATTTGCTCAGGAACATTTTTCTAATTGTTATCCTTTACCTGTTATATAAACAAAATATACAGAAAAACATTAGATTATTATTGAAAATTCTTTTTTCCTCAAAAACTGTTTTCAGAGAAAGATTTTATAAATTTCAAATGAGCATATTTGTAACTGTTCAATTAATGAATGCTGAATATATCCAGTCTAGATATAACAGCTATTTTTAGTATTACCCTTCTTCCTTTTTACCATGTCCATTCTTTCTTTTTACCATTACCTTTCATCCCTTTTACCATTACTATTCTACCCTTTTAACATTTCCTTATTCCATTTTACCATTACTATTCTCACCTTTTACAATTAACATTCTTCCTTTTAGGATTACCCTTTTTTTCCTTTTTCCCATTACCCTTCTTCTATTTTACCATTAGCATTCTTCCATTTTACCATTACCCTTCTTCCATTTTACCATTACCCTTCTTCCATTTTAACATTACCATTCTTCCATTTTTCCATTACCCTTTTTCTATTTTACCATTATCATTTTTCTCTTTTACCATGCCCATTCTTCCTTCTTACTGTTTTCCATTGTTTCCATTCTTCCTTTTAACATTACCATTCTTCATTTTTACCAGGTCCTTTCTTCCTTTTGTCCATTCTTTCATTTTGCCATTGCCATTCTTCCTTCTTTACCATGACACTTCTTTTTTCTTCTTTTTTACCATGACCATTTTTACAATTACCATTCTTCATTTTACTCACAATCAACAAATATCTTTTCTTGAATTATGAGTAATGGATTAAAATATTATCTCAAAATAAAACCTTCATTTTGTTGCAATATTGGAATTAGCCTGGATTTTTTATAACCTCTGGCATGTGGGATCTTGTAAAACCAAACTATTGTCTTATTGTTAAAATTTGTTAGTGATGTTTTCAAGATGCTGTCAAAAATTTAATCAATTATTAACAATACAAAACATTTTTTTAAATTATTTCACCTCAAGCAAGGCAACAGAGCCACTAACATGCAGGGAGAAGTCATTGAGTGTGAAAGAATATAAGAAAAACATTATTAAGAGAAGAAAACAATAAAAGAACAGAGATTGAGAAGAGAAAAGATAACGATTGACATTGGATTTAAATTTAAATTTTTGCAGATCAAAATTGACTGGAAAGCAAGAAGCCAGAAGAGAGCTCCACATACGAGAAGTGCGACAGACGAAACTATTAGCATAGAACTTATGGGTGGTTACATCCAGCCAGTTCAACTGTAAAATGATGAGATCTTGCTACCAATCGTCTACTGCGCTTAAATGCATACAGTCTAGGTACCACAGAGGAGAGTGAGATATTCACTAACTGCCCAACATGGTCAGATGCAGCACAAGGCCAAGTTTATTGTGGCATATCCAAGCCCATAGGCTCAGCCAAAAATTCCCTATAGACTTCATAAAAACAGGGTCAGGTAGCTGTCTCCTGAGACGAGACTCAGCCCTGCAACATAACCTCGTCTGGGGATCCACTCTACCCAGAGGCAGAGAGTTTGACCAGCACACTTCCAAAGTAATCCACAGAAGAGAATTCATCAGGATAATTACCATGAAAGAATTCATAGAAAAGGTACAGGGAAGCTATGTTACAGCGGTCGGAAAATGACTGAAGCTGAGATGCCAGATCAGAACCAATAATATTGCAGATTCTTCTTTGAATTTTATCAAGAATCTCTAATTATATAACAAGATCACCAGACCAAATGTGGCAGCATGGACAATCAGTATTTGTGGGTATTTTCTTTCAATTCATCTATTTTGGCCAGTTTTGTACCACAAACTTTATTTTTTTAATTATCCCTATAGTATAAAAAGGTATGAGGTCTGGTGAAAATGGAAAGTATTCTACTGGACCTCTTCATCTAATTAACCTGTTTGCCAAAATCACATTCAGGTAGACCTTTACATCATTATGGTTATATGGGTACATCCCATCTGGCTGGAAATAAAAAAAAAATTCTCATTCTTTAAAGTCCTCTTAAAAATGGTGGATGCTTGATTTTCAAATACTTATGGCAGTCTAGGAGAAGGAAAACTCTAAATTCAAATCAGCCTGAAGAGGGTTAGGCTCCAGCAGGCTATCATGCCCTAGACACACCACTGCTGCTATGGTTACGGTACATGTGTTACCCCTATGACACTAAGGGGGTACAGAGTTCGTAAATCTGAAAAGAAATTGAAATTAAGTGTGCATTTTTGTGGGACAACTTATGTGTGTTCTTTTGAGCTTAAAAGAGTTGCCAAAAAAGAAACCAGAATTGTCTGATTACCATAAGTGATATTTTACCATTTAAAACAAAAAATACCCTATTTATATTTGGACTATTGTCCTCATCTTTGTTGTTTTTATCACTAATAGCTCTTCAACCCATAAATTCAGACAGAAATTAAAAGTATCTTTATTTCAGGTTAATTATACTAAATTATACTAATCATACTAAATATTTAGTATAATAAATTACATCAACCTGAATGGAAAGGATTGAACTATAAATTATATGGACTACACTCTAATAATCTTCCACAAAAGAATATCCATTTGTTTACATGCAATTTATGTTTCTGTGTTCAAAAGTTATGTAATCTAATCAAGTGATTTTATTATTAACAAACTTTCATATCATTTGAAGAGCAAGCAATCATTCTTATTCAAGGTAATTTTTCTATGCAAATTACCAATTAGCCTGTCTGTAAATTAATTACATAAGCTACTTCACAAGCTATTTCAATCAGTGATACCAAATTACATTCTCTTGCTCACAAACAGTAAAAAATAACTAAAAAATAAAATAAAAATTCTTTGTCTATAATCTTTAATCAAACTTACATTAAATACATATAAACTACATGGGAAAATGATATATAAATGTTTATATATCAGGCACAATTTTAGAGAAATATATGACAAAGTGCAAAAAGTTTTAATATAAAAGATTATATGAACATAAAAGGGATCTTTTACAAAGCAACACACACAGTGCAGTAGTTGCTCATCTTAATGAGTTTGAACATAAATATTATTTATTTAATTAATTTGTTTATTTTGGGGTAGGTATTAGTTTGTTTATTTACACTATTTATTATATTATCTAGTGGAATGGTTGGAAAAAATTGGCTAATTTCTAATTGATTCAAACTTTATAAAATGGTAAATAATAAGGATTTCCTTATAGTTCATTCATATATTTTAATAATTTAGTAAATGTTTATAAATTTATGGATAAAAATTTATTTTCTTATTTATAAATTGGTAAATGATAAAAATTGCATTTCATTAGTTTTAATTGTATTAGTTTTTAGAATGTTGTAAATAAACAATCTAATAAATAAATAGTGTTTAATATTTTTGTTGTAAATTCTCAAGAATAAAAAAATGTATAAATTCACTTTTCATCATATGTTTAGGTTTTATTACAATTCTAATCATCACTTTTTAAAACAATAAACACAGCCAAGGAGTGAAGGTAGTTAAAATAATAATAATAGTGATATCAATAGCAAAACCATTCTTTTGACATACCATTTTTTGCAGGCACAAAGGTTAAATATTGCAGTGTTTTCAATGTGTTTTTCCACATCACATAGGAATTGGAAGCTACAAATTTTAAGATCTTTTTATTAGAACTCTATGATAATTCCACATAGTGTACTTTGTTTTATTATCTCCACTTTTGTTTAGATATTATTCTACATCATACTATCATTCATATATAAAGAACTTGTTAGACATAGTAGATACATTTGGTATATAGCATAATTGATAGATAGAGTAAAGTTACAATGGAAAGCAAATGAAAACTAAGATGAGAGTAAATGCTAGTACAAAATTAATAACAATGGCTTACAATTCTTCAACTAATAAGAAAATTAAGGTGAAAGTAGTAAATATTACTAATGCTACAAATATAAAACTAAAAATAAATATGGCAACCAAAAATTAATAAAAATCCAGATAATATTACTACTAATACTACTAATAGCAATAAAGCAATTGAAATGAAGATGAAAGAAGTATTAGTGAAAAATGAATAATAATTGACAAGGCTTCATCTAATAATAATAAAATTCAAGATAATATTACTACTAATACTACTAATGGAAATAAAGCAATTGAAATGAAGATGAAAGAAATACTAGTGAAAAATGAATAAGAATTGACAAGGCTTCATCTAATAATAATAATAATAATAATAATAAAATTCAAGATAATATTACTACTAATGGAAATAAAGCAATTGAAACAAAGATGAAAGAAATAATCGTGAAAAATAAGTAAAAATTGACAAGGCCTCAGCTAATAATAATATTCAAGATAATATTATTACTTATACAATTAGTGGAAATAAAGCAATTGAAATGAAGATGAAAGAAATACCAGTGAAAAATGAATAAAAATTGACAAGGCTTCATTTAATAATAATAATAAAATACCAGATAATATTACTACTAATACTACTAGTGTAAGCAAAGCAAGTAAAACTAAAAATAAAATATATTAGCCATAACTAAATAATAATTGTAAGCTTGATTTTCTTTTAATTTCAATTTTTAAAATACTTTTATCCTAAAACATGTCTTTGCAGAATCTTAGTAAAAAAAAAAAAAAAAAAAAAAAAAATTTGTTTCAGATATGATTTAAGGGAAGAGAAACCGATTTGAATTGAATGCAAACAGCTGTTTATTAGCATGACTACCCCCCAACCCTGCCTTAAGATTCTTTTACTCATAATCTTAGTTGGATGTAAAACGTAAGCCATCATATTGGCTTATTCACAGTTCAGTACATTTGTGTAAGTACTTCATGCAGCCATCTTGCTAAAAAGGCTCAGCAGAGATGTTCTATCAGCTGCAACTTTCAAATAACATTTTTCATATTTCTTTTCTTTTTGAAGGCAGTCAGTCTTGCAGAAATGCAGCCATCCTTTTAGATGATCTCAGAAAACATTTAAGCAATAAGAAAACTCACAAACCAAATGTTATGACAAATTTAAAGAACTTATAATGTCTGGATTTCTGAAATGAGAAATTATCATTATTAAACATTATTCTTGGTAAATTGTGAATATTTTGCTTAATGTTCATATCTTCTTTATTCCAGATGAAAACTTGGAAATTTTGCTACATATTTCAGTGAAATATTTACTTTCCAAAATTAGTTTTTAGCTTAGATATATGGAAAAAAGAAAGCATCCATTTAAATTGTGTTTGTTCTCCTCATTAATAAAATAGGTCAGTTCTCTCTCAGTTTCATGTGACTCAGTCCTAGTCTGTCTTACCTTGAAACCAGAATGCTACATTCATTTATCCAAATTTGCTATTGTGTGTCAACCCCAAGTTTTAGTTTCTGAACTTTTTGCCATTTTGCTGTTGCTTTGCCTTATTACTGTTAATTTGCCTTGAATATATTGTTTACTTGCTTTATATTATTTTTGCCATGTTTTTTTTGTCTTTTTCTTGTTATTGCTTATTAAGAACTTTGTCAATTCTATTTGTTGGGCAGTTTTGCTATTTAACATTTAACTATGTTCACTCATTCTACACATTATATATATTAAAAACCTCTATCTATCTCATTCTGTTTCTATGTGTTTCTATCTATCTATCTATCTGTTATGGTCCAGGTTAGGACCAAGGAAGAACAACACGAACACAAGAGTAGAAATAATGAAGGTATATTACACGAAATAATAATACAAGATGTGGAAGGTGTTAGTATGACTGTCAGTCTGGTTTGGAGTGATCTACTATCGGCTCGACTCGATTCGTCCCTCTCTCTTGAGAGGTGTAGTATATATAGTGTTAGGAAGAGTTCATTCTGTAGTTTTAGGTAAGGGCCCATGACACTATCTCATTCTGTTTCTATCAACAAAAGTCTGTTCTATTCATTAAAAGAAAAAGTTGTTTATTTTTAGTTAATAAAATAATTTTTTTTAAAAAAATCTTTCATATTGTTGATTGGAATGATCTGTAGGAAAATCAAATAAAGGCCATTCTTTTAAAACATTTATTTTAATGTGTATGTAAAAAAATGTTAACTGAATTAATCTCATTCTGTTTCTATCTATCGATCTCATTCTGTTTCTATCTATCGATCTCATTCTGTTTCTATCTATCGATCTCATTCTGTTTCTATCTATCGATCTCATTCTGTTTCTATCTATCTATCTATCTCATTCTGTTTCTATCTATCTATCTCATTCTGTTTCTATCTATCTATCTATCTCATTCTGTTTCTATCTATCTATTTCTTTCTGTTTCTATCTATTTCTATTTCTATCTATCTAATTGTGTTTCTATATGTTTCTATCTATCTTATTCTAGTTCTTTATATCTATCTATCTACCTCATTCTATTTCTATCTATCTATCTCATTCTGGTTCTTTATATCTATCTATCTATCTATCTATCTAATTTTGTTTCTCTTTATCTAAGATTGTTAATAGCTATCTATCACACATATATACACATTCAAACATACATTTATACACACAAATTGTGGGACTATCTCTACTGTAAAACCATTTTTAAAAGGCTTTCATATTCTGAACACAGATGAATGTGTAAACTTAAAGAAATTGAAACTCATCAGCCAACAAAGCACATCATTAATTATATCGATTCTTAATTTTATATTTAACAAAACAAATTGTATTTAATTTTCAAGAATTAAAAAGGCCTGCAATGTTTTCACATTTTATTATTGTTTTTATTCTTACTTAGCCTTCTTAATTGTTGAAGGAAAATTGAAAAATCAACAAAAGTCTGTTCTATTCATTAAAAGAAAAAGTTGTTTATTTTTAGTTAATAAAATAATTTTTTTTAAAAAAATCTTTCATATTGTTGATTGGAATGATCTGTAGGAAAATCAAATAAAGGCCATTCTTTTAAAACATTTATTTTAATGTGTATGTAAAAAAATGTTAACTGAATTAATCACTGACAGATTTTCCAAAGATCTTCTCCCTCCCGCCCCCACCCACAAAAAAGAATTTAAATGAAAAATTAAGAAACATCTGGAAAGACAAGAACAACCTAGGCATCTCCTATAGGGATTTTCTAAGTGTAGCTTAGATGTGACACAAGGCTAAAAGTATGGAACACTCAGTGAGGATCAAACTCAGTTGTAATTGATCTAGTGCGACAAACTTGTTAACCATTACACCATATCAAAGTGCCCATAGGCATCTCCTATATAGACTATATCACAAATAAGTGTGAAACACCATCAGACAAAAAACAAGACCTCATGACCACCATGAAGAAGAGAATGTTGATATCATATAATTATATCATAAGAGCCAACAATCTTTCTATTGACACTCTACAAGGTTCCATCTTAGACAAAAGAAGAGTCAGACAGAGGAAAACTGGACTGACAACATCACTGAGTGGACTGGAAGATCATTCACAGTGACTCAGATATTGGCATGCAGCTGAGGCATATGGTGGAAGCTGGTCAGGTATTCAGCTGTGTAGCAATCCTAAAACTACACCCAGTCATGGGAATGATGATAATGTTGATATTAATAGCAGAAAAAACATTTCCAGTAACTGTTTGTGTAAATCTAGTGAAGTCAGTGTTGTTGAGATTACAAGCAGTAATAAAAAATAAAGGTGGTCATGCCAGATATTGATTTTAAATCAACTATTTTGTTTGGGATGAACTCCTTTTTGAATGGTAATATATTTATATTTTTGGCAATAGACTATAGGGTTTGGTCATGAAAATACTGATTTTGATTTTGTAGTGTTTGTGTGAGTGAGTGAGTGTGTGTATGTATGTATGTGTGTGTGTGTATATATATATATATATATATATATATATATAGAGAGAGAGAGAGAGAGAATGTTCCTACATCTATATATACATAAATTCTGATTTTGTAATGTTTCTATATCTATCTATCTATCTCTATATATATATATATATATATATATATATATATAATCAATTTTCATTTTAGAAAATTTCTATATCTATTATAATGATTTTAATTTTCTAATCATTCTATATCTATATATGTATCTACAGGGTGCGATGAATAAATTGTCATCTAAATTACACAAAAATGAAAATAACACTGACATTTCATTTTAACTGATATATTTACCACAATTACACAAAAATATCTTGAAAAACTAAACAGTAACTTCATTCATTAAAATCTTAATTGGCTTCAACTACAGCCTTTAGAAGACTTCAGAAAATCCTGTAACTCTTCTAAACATTCTCCTTGTTTAAATTGATGAATGCTGGCATAATCTTTGCCTTCAGTTCATCTTTGGTGTTACAAGTTTTGCTGGTCTCTTATTCAACTGTACCCCACAGATAATAATCAAGGATGTTGCAGTCTGGGGAGTTAGGTGGCCAGATGCAAGGGGTGATGTGGTTGCAGAAATTGTCTGACAGCCATGACTGGGTTCTCCTGCTTGTGTGGCATGGTGCAGAGTCCCGTTGCCAGACATAGGATCTTCCATCAACCACCCTCTTGACCCAGGGTAGCACTTTCTCTTCAAGTCACTTGATGTAGGCCTCCATGTTGAGTTTGAGTCCCTGTAGGAAGATAACCCTACTATACTGTGCAGTCGACAAAATCATAAACAAACAATATATATATATATATATATATATATATATATATATGAAAACATTACAAAATTAAAAATGATATAAATATGTACAGATATAGAAACATTCCCAAATTGATATACAGGGTGTCATGGGTAAATTTTACCCATTTTATATTTTTAATTTCGCAGCAGTATGTCACCACATGTTCCACCATCTTTTCCCAAGATGGTGGAACATACAGTGACATATTGTTGCTTCAGATCACATCTTATATCTGCTTTAAGGAAGAATCTCATTATCAACACTAATACGATTCATCTATGTGCAATGCCCATTCAGGACATAGGCAGTCATGGCTCTCTACAATTTCCTGTCTTTTGCAGCTCTTAATAAATTTTATCTGTTTGTTCTCTCTCCTAAACCTCGTTCTGCCATCCATTTACTTAAGCTCATTAAGTAGGTTATGCTTTGTTTTCCTGCATCCATCTTACCTTCAATCTGCCCTGTGAGTATCAGATTTTCTAAGCCCTTTTTCCTTATTATGTTTTCTAGAAATTTCAACTATCTCTTCCTGATGTTAAGTATAAGTTTTCTTTTTGTTGCCATTGTCTGTAGAATTTTATTGTTGCCTACATGTTTGGTCTATGCTATCCTCAGCATCCTTCTGTGGAATATTATTCCTGTTGCTTCACCTCTTCTTCATCTGTGAGGAGATTGTCCAGCATTTACTGCCACATAGGAGGACTGATATCACATAACAGTTCAGTACTCTTTTCATTGTTTTTGTTGCTTGAATTATCTTCTTCATCTGTGAGTAGATTGTCCAGCATTCACTGCCATATAGGAGGACTGATATTACATAGTTTAGTGCTCTTTTCTTTGTTTCTAATGAAATTTTTCTGTTTCTTAATATGCTGCTTAGCTTGTGGAAGGCATCTTCTGCTATCCCAATGCACTTTTAAATTTCAGTGTCACTCTTTCCATCCTATGTTCAAACACTTCCCAGATATTTAAATTGTTGTACTTGGCCATCTCTAAAAATGAGACACTGTAACATTCAGCCAGAGTTGTGACTGCTAATTATACTAAGTTTATGGAATTAAAAGGTTGCATGTTCACATATAAGCAATTAAAGGACCAACAAAACTTGAGTTTCTACTATGGACTGTTTATTCTTTTCTTTTATAGAAACTGTAGGGAAACAAAGTTCTCAATGTTTCTTAGGAATGTCTATTTTCTTAGGATAAGTAATGATAAGCATCATTATAATGGTTGAGCTCAAGTCAGCCTTCACTGAGTTGGAATGACCAAAGGAAAATTTGTCTTACTTCGTCGATAATAAAATTTCTGGTTGCTAGCATCATGGGAAGATGTATTTCTTTTTTTTTGTTCTTCATTATTATTATTTCATTTATTTATTTATTTATTTTGTTTCATTTTTATGCTAGTCACTTCGAATGCAACTGAAAAATTTTATGATTGTTAGATTTAACTATTCAACATAATGTTCATACAAGAAAGATTTGAGGTGAAGGATGTTTAGCTTAGAAGAATATTAATTTTCCATACAAGGGGTTACTGGAAAGATCTTTGTGTGACCCACTTTCTTAAATTTAACTAAATGACCCCACATCAATTTTTTTATGGTTTTTTTTGTTTTGTTTTTTAGATGATCTTCTTGGCCAGGTGAAGAATGTTTTAGCACCATTTTTTTTTTTTTTAGCACCATCTCATTAAAAAGAGGTACAGAAGTATTCATTTACTGAACAGAACTGTAATTGCTGGAAGAGTTGCCAATTCTTAGCCTCCTCAACTACATAGTTGTATACTTTGTTCTTGGATATTTTTTTATTGTGTAGAACTTAATGGTATCTCGAGTTTGATCATTTTCTGCTAAAAAATATGTGAGTTACACACACTTTTACTTCTGGCCTGTTTCCTCAAAAGACTAATGGGATTTGGACAGCATTGTTGGAGATTCCTTGCAGGAAGTTAAAAGGTAATGGATTTGACTCCTTTAGAGCTTTCAAAATATTGGTTGAGTAGATAAAAAAAAATTGATTGACGCTAAATGATGATGGCAAAAAGGCAAGGAAGCCCAATGGTGTGACGACATGTTGTTATTAATAGTTTTTATTTTGCTTTGGTTCTGCCAATATATGGTATTTTGTTTCTTTTTTATCTTGGTCATTTAAGCATCCAGTGATTTCCTTTTCATGGTAGCATTCTTGGAATTTCATTTATTCTTCCTTTTTATAGTTTCATTCATAATACATTACCCAATATTGTTTATGCAATAGGATAAAGAATTATAGTCAAAGACTTTTGTCTCTAGATTTCGTCCTTAAAACTAACTAATCCAGGGTATGATGATAAACTACATCCAGCAGCAAGGCCTCTGATCAAGAGATTGGAGGTTTTGAGGAGCATGGAACCACGTTTTAATAGCTGTCGTTCCCAGGTCCAAATAGTGAACCCCCAAAGCAAAAGCAAAACACTATGAAAGTATAAAAATACATATTTAACTTTGCCATGCTAATTATAATTTATTTCTAGAGTTGTCTCCCCTGCCACTGCATTTTTTTTTGAGGGTGCAAAAATATGAACACCTACTGTTTTAAACTTGTTATAACTTTGTATTGTGCATATAGATTTTAATTTTGGTACACTAATAAAAGAATGAATTTTGATGTAATGCATTATGTTTTGCATGCATGTTTTAACGTTGAAATCAAAAAAATTGAAACATGAAATAAAAAATGTGAAATAAAAACAAATACATTAAAAATACATAAATAATTCAACGTACTTTAACTTTTATTACTCCTTGTGAAGTTCTGGGGGTGCAATAAGAAGCCAAATTGCTAAGGAGGCTTTCATTTTGTCAAAAAAGTGACGTGTTTCCTCATGTTTCCATACGACACGACACTAGCATTTGTTTGCTCTTTCTTTCACCTGGCTCATATTTATTTGTCTCATTGATGAATAAAGTTATTATTTTGTCATTTATAAATAGGCAAAATAATTCTCCTTCAGAAAGGCTATCAGGTATATCGATGGTCGCCAGTAACTTCTATAAAATTAGTCAGGCATGGATGATAGTAGCTACTAGTGGTCATCATCACTTTCCTCAACATCACTAGTGTAGTGATTATGTTTGACCACTTCACCATCAATACCCACTCAAGTAAAAGCTTCAAGATCATCATCAGAGTCTTAATCAAAGAAAAACTCCTGAATAAAGGTTTTGTTGGATATTGACACGGACATTTTTGTTTACAAAATATCGCAAAAAATTAACGTGGGTTTAACCGATGTTACACCTCATGTAGAGTCTATAAGAATTCAAAATGGTGATGGAAAACAGAAGTTTAACCTTGATCCAAAGCAGTAGTAGACGATTTTCAGTTTAAAATACTGGAAATAACAGTTGACAAGTGTTTGTTTATAGCAACCATCTCAGGCAACAGAAGGTGCCAATAGTAACAAGGAATTGTTGCCTGCAGTGTGGTAAAGAGTAAAATTACTAAGTTGAGAACTGATGTCATCAGAAAGGTCATTGATAAAAATTAAGAACAAAGTAGGTCTAAATATAAAGCCCTGAGGGGACACCTGTTTTAGTATGAAAGGATCTAGAAAAGTGGCCATTCAGGATAACTTTCATTTAGTGATAAGAAAGATTGAACCAATTCAAAAATTATTCCAGAAATAACATAACCTTTCAACTTGTGAAAAAGACCAGTATATACCAAACCCTGTCAAATGTTTTCAAGATGTCCAAAGCAACATCATTCTTATCTAAAGCTTCATAGATTCTTTTAGCAACAGCCTTAAATACATGAGCAGTTGACCTAAAGAAGTGAAAGCCATATTGTCTGAGAGAAAGTCCTATGATGTGAGATGCTTAACCAATTCAGGGTTGATTAGAACCACTAATAGTTTGCCAAAAAGTGGTAAATGGCTGAGTTCTTAGACTGAAACACTAGAAGAGGATTTCCAACAAGCAGGAAAGCAAGAGACAATGAGGCATTTATCGTACAGTTTGAGTGAACAGGATCCAGTTCGGGAGGACATTTCTTAAGGACTCTCACAGGGATACCATCCGATTCACCTGCTTTGTTGGGATCCAGATTAGTGAAGAGAGGAGGAATAGAAAACTTACTCAATATTTTATATACTATTATAGAACTGCTAGTAGTAATGAGAGCCAAAGTTTTGAGAAGCTATACAGTGCTTCATTCTCTCCAAAAAGGCATAGCAGCTTCTAGGACATGTTTATATTTATAACATTCAGACATGGCTAGGCATATGTTGTAATTAGAACTGTCACTCTGGTATAGCTAGAAAAAGTGATTCCTGTGGGCTATAGTAGCTGAACAGGACAACATTGATGCTGGCTTTGACCCAAGAAGAAACATCACTGACACATTTCTCAATAGGTAGGTTAAGAATATCAATCTAATGGGCATCTTGAAGAAATTCACAAGTAAATCCCAATCAACATGCTGATAACAGAAAGAGGTCTTATCAATAGGGGTTTCCTATATAAAAGATGACTGAAACAAAATATGAACAAATACTACAGCGTGATCAGAGTTACCAAGAAGACAGTTTTGCTAAGCTCAACAAGATTTAGGAGAAGAGGTAAGGAATAACCCAAGTGAGGAAGCATGTTGATTGGATTTATTAGGGAAGCATGTAGAGAAATACATGATTTGAGTAAGAAAGTGAGCAATGGAAAAATTGAAAGTCTGAATACTGGCAACGTCAATAACATTAGAATGCTTAAACTACTTATGATGTGCATCAAAATCTCCAAACACAAAATGTTTGCAGATGAATGAAGAGAGAGAGAGCTATTTCTATACAGGCAGAAATTTTATTTAATATATTGCAGTCCTGAGAAGATGGGAACCTATAAAGGAAAAAGAGATAGCTGACAGAGTGCAATAACGAAAGTCGAAAGCCCATAAAAGAATTATCTGGGAAGTCAAGGGACAATTTCTTTGCTATTAGAAGATTATCCCAGATGTAAAAATGTATGTTAGAATCTTTCTGGCACAAAGGAAGATGATAGCCTGAAACAGTGAATTCATTGGTAGCAATAGAAGAATTTAAATTAGTTTCACAAAGTGTGAAGATATCTGGAGATTGTTTCAAGAGAAATGATTTTACACTACAGAAAATGGAGTTAATATCATGAATATTGGAAAAAGAAAGGTTGAGTTGAGGGGAGGTTATTTTTTGATTACTGGTTTTCTTCTATTTTCCACTTTTTTTTCCAAAGAACATTAGCTTCTAAAGTGTTATTAGTCTTATATGTAGTAAAAGTCTATAAGATTCATTCCAGAAAATA
>CAHIKZ030004588.1:215000-340000 GCA_903632075.3 Acanthosepion pharaonis | reverse complement strand
TTTGGCAGATAACAACTTTGTGAAAGACGATCATTTTTAAGAGATAGAAGAAGAAAGCAGGAAGAAACAAAAATAAACTTAAATAAATTTTCATGATATATATTTATATTTACATATATATTTATTGATATATTTACATATATATTTGTAATTGCATATATAATAATTTCAATCAAGTATAGAAATATCAAATTCTCTAAGCCTTTTTTTCTCATTATGTGTCCCAGAGATCTTGGCTGCCTCTTTCTGATTCTAAGATGGGTACTTTTTGTTTCCATTTTCCTTAAGACTTCCTCATTGCTCACATGCCCCATCCATAGTATTCTCAGCATCTTTGTTCAGAACCACGTCTCCTCTTCATCTTTGAAGAAATTGTCCAGCATTCCCTGTTATATAAGTAGGTTGATATTACTTAGCAGTTCAGCAGTCTTTTCGTTGTTTTTAATGAAATTTTCATTTTTCTTAATACTTTGTTTAGCTTTTAGAAGGCATCTTTTACTATTCCAAAGCACCTTCATATTTCTTTGTTACATCATCTGTTAAAACACATCCCAGATAGCTAAATTTCTGTACTTTCATTATTTTGTCGTGTCCACATCTTTTGTTAATGTCTGTACATTTTTGTCTTCTGACAACTGATAGTTAGTACTTTCTTCTTTCTTTCCTTTACTATCTTGTCTAGGAGTTCCTACAGTTTTCTTTCTATGTCTGCCATCAACATGATGTCATCCACATATCTTATGTTATTAAGATTGCGTCCACCAATAATAAATTCAGGTAGTAGTTCTATTTCTCTTCGGATCAGCTTGCTGTACAGGTTAAATAAATCCAATGAGAAGACACATCCTTGTCTTACACCCACTTTCTATTTTTGTGTATTTGCTTAGTTCTGTCCATATGCAGATGGTTTGCCACTAATACAAGTTTACACATTGCAGCAAAATTGTTGCAATCATGAAACTGGAAACATACTGCAAAATGTACAGAATATGATACAAATTGAAAATAATACATCAACAAAGTCAGTCATGATGAAAAAAGTCAGTCATGGTAAAAAAAACAGTGCAAGTAAAGGTGTGTTTCTTTGAGAAATCAGAAAGTCAGTGTTTTTTAGTTTAAAATGTTATTTTGAGTTTCATTTGGGGAAAGATAAAAAGTCATACCGAAGGAGAGTTTTGTTTCATTGGATGATTAGTTATTTTTGTTTAGCAGCATATCGATATCTCTATGGGTCATTTAATCCAGAAATCTAAATATTTTGTACGTAATGTTTATTTTTATTTTTTGGAGATTATAATGTTTTAATTGATACAAGTCTTATTAATTAATCCATAACTGGAGGGAGAAGATATGGATTTATACCTTTTCCAAAGGTATTTACACCTAAGTGAATATAACATACCCAACTGGAATCGGAACTCGTCTCTTCGATTAACAATTACGAGCCATTATCCATTACACCACCCACACATCTGGTATTCCTAAGCAGTCACCCATCTAGGTACTGACCAGGCTCAACATTGCTTAACTTTGGTGATCACTGGCATTATTTTGTTGTTACTTTGGGATTTCTTGTAATTACTTTCTGTCTGATTTGAGGTTGCTAGTGAGGAGGTGTGAGCAGGTGAAGGTCAGAAAACTAAATGACCTAAATGAAAAAAATTATTGTAAATTATATTTTTAAGTTTTTTGTTTTTTATTTTGTACTATGAATTTTAATGTAAGTTTACCAAAAAAAAAAAAAACAAGATATGATTCACATTTCTTAAAAATAATCTTGAAGTTATGAAATTAACTTTTGCTACTATTTATGATGTAATATCTGGTCTGGTGCTTCTGCTGTTTATCCTTGTTAAAATCCAAAGAAGAATCTGCAATGTTATCTGACCTGGCATCATGGTTTCAGTCACTTTCTTACCACCATGACATAGCTTCCTTGTGCCTTTTCTATAAATATTTTCATGGCATGTGCTCTGATGATCTCTCTTATTTGATACCTCAACTTCATGAATTTAAGTGCAGTACTTGATTGGCAGCTAAATCTCATCATTTTACAGTTGAAATTGCCAGATGTAACCATAAGTTCTATAACAATAGAAACTTCTCACTGACAGAACTCTATTTCAACTTCTTACTCTCCTGTCAATTATGTCTTCAAAAATTTAAAAGCAATTTCAGTTGTTATCTGTTTTTTAGAGACCTGTTGTTTTATTGTCCTTTCTATTCAATTACATTTTTCCATTTTCTTTCACTTTCAGTAACCCCTTGCATCTTAGTGGCTTTGTCACCTTGTCCCAAAAAGTTCATTTTGTTTTTTTTTGTTTTTTTTTGTTAGATGATATTAGAAGAATCTAATTTCAAATCCATTCAAAATTATCAGTTTTTATTATTATGATGTTACATATATTCATTCATTTTTTACTGATGTTCTGTGAATGACCTCAAATATTTTTGTATCATTTTTTGTTTGTTTGGTGTTGATTGTCTGTTCCATTAAACCAAAGTATATAGGAATTTTTGAATAACTCAATCCAGACATTGAACTTATGGCTGGCAGGTAATTTATTCAATGACTCTATCCGCTAGCACACATGTCTTGTATATATTCATTTCTCCTTTTGGAGTATATCTTCACTCCAGTTAACACCAATTCTCATACGATCACCAAAGTTAAGCATCATTGAGCCTGGTCAGTATCTAGATGGGTGACCACTTGGGAATCTGTAAGCTTAGATGTGTGGGTGGTGTAATGGATAATGTCTTGTAATTATTAATCAGAGAGATGTTCCAATTTCAGTTGGGTTTGTTATATTCACTTAGGTGCAAATACTGTTGGGAAATGTATGAACCCCCTCTCCCCCCCAGTGATAGGTTAATTAGTATGACTTATATCAGTAAATCATTATTAACCCCCAATAATTTTAACAATCTAAAAATATTTTCTGGCCTTATATAACAATGCAAAAGGTTGATAAGCCATAAAAAAAAAAACAAATCAGCCAATTCACTCCAGTTAATGAACAATTTTGTTTTATTGCTTTTCTCTGTCAGCTAAGAAAAAACATAAAATATAACAAAATAGCATTTTGACTCATTTGTCAATATCACAACTAGAATAACAATTAGACTACATTAATATACTATTGACTAAAAACAGTGGGTTATAAAGTCATCAAATTACTGATGCTATTTGCCAGTAAGTTAATCAGTCAAGCAAAAACTTTTCTCAAACAACATAAAAGAAAAAAAAAATATCAGTTCTTTATAACATTATCTTTTTTGTCAAACAAGGAAAATCTTATAACATCCAGTACATGAACAGAATTCAAATAAACTCCGATGAGGAGGTGCTGAAAAGCTTTTAGTTTGACTCGCTTCTTAAAAGCATTGTTGCTATATATGGGCAGGAGCTGCCCAGTCTTCACTATCCAGTCTCGATAGAGTCCAAAAGTACCTCCACATCCTTGTGGTTGAATAGTGCCTTTAAACACAGGTTTTTCTCTGACAATAGACATATCTGCTTAGTTTCATGTCCTAATGTAAACAAAGCAATTTGTAAGGAAAGGGATGGATATTTTATTTATTAATCCAACAGATTTTTATTACTTTAGTGTTATTTTTAGTGGATAAGCATATTTGAGTAGACACCCTGTTTATTTATTAAAGAGTATATTTATTTATTTTTCATCTACCGGCCTGAATATTTGTATTGCTATACAGAACATGAGATTTTGAGTTTAGGAAACAGATGGTGCTAGGTCTAGCAAAGAAGTAGGGTGGGGTAGCAATTCAAAGCCACGGTTGGCTGCTTCAGCTACTGCGACCTGAGCAGTGTGAATGGGTGTTTGTAATATTGTTTATTATTGAGTAGAAAAAGTTTGGGCATGTTTTAATCTGGTATGTATGTGGGTATGTAATTGTGTTGAAATGTAGTGTGTATATATGTGTGTGCGTGTGTGCTTGGCAGTGTATAGAGTGGAATGAACAAACCCATAGCTCAAAATAACTGTTTAACAGCTTTTATTCATGGACAAAAGAAAGTGCAAATAGCTGTATTTTGTGAGAAAAAAAATTGGGTTTCCCAGTTAACAGAGCTTTTTCCTTGAGTAGATGTTTCGAAGGGAGATTTCTCTGCTTCTTCCCACAAAGAACAAGAAATTTCAGTATCAAACAGCTAGGACTGCTATGGGTGTTCTGCAGCAAAGGTTTTTCAAGTTGGCCTTGAAGGTAGTGGACACTGAAAAGGAAAAGTGGAAAAAGAGACTGAATAGGGCTCAGTCATCATTGGGTATGGGTCTTCCTCTTGTTCCCAACTGATTACTTCCATTGCAGCTACTGTTGAATTGAGCAAAGTAAGGAAGACCTCACATGCCACAATAGCCAACAAGCTAGATAGTTTTTATAGGAAATAGGCTTTCTTTCCAGTAATGTCTGTTACTTGATTAAATGCTAATGCTTACATTTTAACTGGTGTCACATCTTTATATTTAAATTTTCAAATCCGAGCTTACTTGCAAAATCCTTTTTCAGCACAAAATGTCTGGTGAAAAGCAGAAAACTTTTCTTTAATTTAAATTTTTTGTTTAATGCTAGCTTTCTTTCCTGTCTTTAAAGACAGGAAAGAAACATAGTATTAAATTACAAGTTTAGAAATATTTTCAGATGCTAAAAGCTTTTTGCCACACAAAATACAGAAAAAACAAAGAAAATTTTTAATAACATTAGAAAATAATTAAGAATTTCTTTATTGCTTTTGACAAGACATAACTACTTCCATTTCACACTCACATGAATAAAGGAAATGTTTACCCCTGATATCAATAAAAATAAATTTAATTCATTTTAAAAAGTATTCTTGATATAAAGTCTTTTTCAATGAAGTTAGTTAAAACTGTATCCTCCTAATGCCATCTAATAACAAAAGCAGAACAAACATTTTGACCAACCAAATAAAAATGAATGCTAATATGATAGCTATCACTATACAGTCAAATGCAATTTTTTTCAGTGAAGTTAGTTAAGACTAAATGCTCCTAATGCAATCTCATAAAATTAGAACAAAGATTTGGTCCAACCCAATAAAAATGAATGCTGATATAACAACTATCACTATACATCCAAAAATAATCTTTTTTATTGAAGTTAAAACTAAATGCTACTAATGCCATCTAATAAAAACAACAAACATTTTGACCAACCCAATAAAAATGAGTGCTGATAAGACAGCTATCATTATACATTCAAAAGCAATCTTTTTCAATGAAATTAGTTAAAACTAAATATTCCTAATGCCATCTCAACAAAAATAGAAGAAACATTTGGGCCAACTCAATAAAAATAAATGCTTATGTCAAAATAAAACCCAAAGCAATGTTTTTAAATAAATTTATTCAAAACTAATTCCATCAACCACTAAAAACAAACATTTTGGCTAACTCAGTGCATTTGGTTTCCTTAAATTTTGCTTTCTCATTCGATGCAGCCATTTTAATATATCAGTCTGTTCTCTTTTTTTTTTACTTGCCATTTCTCCAATGATTGATGTTGTTTTAAAAACAAGTTGAGACAGCTTGTCATACTTCCTTAAATTTTATTATTCTTAGAGTTCAAGAAGAGAAACGTAAAAATATCAATGTCAGGTATTGCAGGAGGAACACAAGTCCAACTAACATTCTCCTTGCCAATCATTTTGCTTCCAAATCCATATTTCTAAGGAGGAGGTAGAGATCTACAGAGAAATGTCAATCAAAATTCAAACTTACGTCAATTCAGTTACGAGAAATTAACAAGCAATAACTGGTTTAATTGACAAAATCAATTTTTTGCTTCCCGATATCAAATAGCTTTTTCTTTCATAAAACCTTGAAGACAGAAAAGGTGTATTTCTTTGGCTTTTTATAGTTTTACTGCATATATGTTTCATTCTAAACTAGCTATTTAAGAGCAGCAATGGCCAAGTGTTTAAAATGTTTGCTTTTGAAACATATTCCAATTTCCCCATGGGTCTAATCACTCTCATTTCCTCAGTATTTTTCAAATATAAGGAGAAAGATCCACTCAATCAGCTTTTTCCACAAGACCTGCTACCTTATGGAACAGGCTTCTACTTGGATGCTCCCCTAAACACTTAATTCTTTCAAGTCATGCATTAATCATTGTCTATCCTCCTTGTCCTTATAATGTTTGCTTCTTACCATTTCATCTTTCACTTTTATCACATTTCATACATCATATCCATTTTCACTGTAACCCTCTACCTTGAGTGACTCTCAAGTTTTGTTTTGAGTGAACTTTAGTATAAAAAAACAGACTGAAATAAATGATTGGTTTGCTTTGTTTTATGGCATATCAACCACAAAGGATTATTTAATGCCAAAAGATATTTTCTCCCTTTAGAAATATATATATATATATATATATATATATATATATATAAATATAATTGATTAAAATATGGTTTTTTTCGCTACACAGTTCTAACCATGTTTCAAAAATGGAAGCTAAAAGCTACGAATTTATATATATATATATATATATATATATAAATCCATATGAATAAAAAAATATTCTATTTTTTCTTAACAAAATCACTTTGTAGATCATGTTTCATTATCACTTTTGCAAACAGGTTTGCTTTGTTTTACAGCATACCAACCACAGTGGATTATTTAATGCCAACAATTTTTATTTCTGGTAATATTTTTCTTCAAAAATGTATTGCTGGTAATATTTTTTTTCTTCAAAAATGTATTGCTGGTAATATTTTTTTTCTTCAAAAATGTATTGCTGGTAATAATTTTTTACAATGTATTTCTTGTATTAAAACCTCTTTTTTACACTTTCATGGTGTTTTGACCCCAGTTTGGGGGGGGGGGTTAACTATTTACCCATAGTTGGGACCCTAACAGGTGCTACCACTCCAGGTCAGGGTGGACCTGGGAACATCAGTGATTAAGAGGTGGTTCCATGCTCCTCAAAACCTCCTGATCAGAGGCCTTGCTGTTGGGTGTAATTTATCGTCATACCCAGGACAGGAAATAAATGAAGCACTAGCATTATCAGCAGTAAAATCTGTAGTGTTACCAATGGCAATAATCATGATGATAGTAACACAGTAAGTAAGAGCTTTGAGACAGACAATATGGCACTGTCCTGCAAAATGAGCAACACCTTATACACAAATTTGCATATGTTAGTAAGATTATGTGCGCACACACACACACATATATACATATGCACACACACACACACAATACACAGCATACCATTGTCACCATTTGTCTCTGGAGACAATGGTGCAGCAGAGAGTGCCATGGGCCTGGGTGAGGGTTATGAAAATCTTGGGATGTCCATTCATTATGATCCACTTTTTAATATTCAAGAAAGAATAAAATAATACAACTTCAAGATTTGTCAAAAGTCAATACTGTATGCACCATCTCCTTCTTTTAAGTGTTGTGTCCCTTCAAGACAAAAATGATCATGGCCCTCCACATCTTCCCATCCCTTACAGCTCTTAATAAATTATCTCTCCCAAACCCTGTTCTGCCATTTATTTGCTCAAGCTCATTAAGTATGTTACATGCTGCTTTCCTCTGTTCCTCTTTCTCTCTATCTGTCCTGTGAGTATCAGATTTTCCAAGCCCTCCTTCCTCATTACATGCCCCAGAAATTTCAACTGCCCTTTCATTAAGTTAAGCATAAACTTTCCTCTTTGTTTTCTTTCTCTCCAAGCCTCATTGTTGCTCACAATGTTCAGCCTGTGGTATCCTCAACATCTTTCTGTAGAACTACATTCCTAATAACATAAGATGCTATAAAACCAAAATATTAACCTGAAACCTTGAGTCATGTTCTTAAATAGCCTCATCAGACTCCCATATGGATTTTGCATATAGTGTCCAACAAAGATCAGCTGTATATAACCATTTTCTAGGATCAATGATTAAAAATGGCTTCAAACGAATAAATCCTTATTTGGTGGCACTATTTGAACAGATTCCCATGATTCTCTGTCACCATCCAATTCTTTTGGACATCATATTTGGCAGGTCAAAGTGATTGCAGTTTGTCATCACAAATCTGCTTGATATAGGTCTTGGCTTTTCATACTCCACAAGCTCTTTCTTGTGTAGGCTCCCACAAAAGAACATCACTAAGCATTTCATGTTTAGATTTCCAGCAATTCGTTGGGAATTTCAGTCTATGCTCTTCGATGAAGCCAGATACTCAATGAAGTGTCTACATACAATTGCTCATTGATGAAACAATCTCTCCAAGTGATATTCAAAACCTGCAAGTGTAGGCTCTATCCAATCTTCTTTCCAGTTTTGTGCTAAGGTTCAATGCTGAGCAACTGTACAGTAGAACAGCAATAGTAAGAGTTGTTTAAAAGAAGCTCCAGACCCCACACTAGAGATAACTGGTTGATGTTACCCCAGGTTTTACCAATGCATGTATTTACATCACTCACAGATACAGATTTTACTACCTAGATAAATAAATAATTCTACACAGTTGGGAGGTGTGTCAGATACTGTTTTCATAATTTCATTTTGAATTAAGCTTATGCATTGTTTTGCTTGAATTAACATGGAGACCAATACCTTTGACTGAATGTTCATGACTATGGTGAAAGGTTTCTTCATGGTTTTTATTCGATCAGAGAATATTGCTAAATCATTAGCTTCATCTGCATCTGTGATTTTTCTGGCAGAATATTTATTAAACCTTTATGGATGTAGTGTGATTCTATTGTCTTTAGTGGTATTATTTGAATAAGACCACAACAAAGAAACAGACAAGAAAGGTTTTTAAATATAAAAATATAAAAATTTTGAATTTTATTTTCATGTTTTACAAGTAAATTTTTCTCAGCATCTACAAGTATTAAAGTTCTTATGTTAAAGTTCCTTGTATGTTGTTGTTTGTTAAGATGAAAAGAAACAAATGAATCTTTTAAGTTTTAAAGATGGTCCATCATCAGGTCCTATAAACTGTCACTATAAAATCACAAAGAGCTTTATCAAATAGCAAAAGTAACCTCACTTGACGACTACCAAAAGCAGCAACAACCCTAAGTGGATATGTGTAGCTAGAAGTGAAAATGTATATAATCAAGATGTTAACTTTCCACACGACCTAAAACAAAAGGTTGGAAAGGAAACTCCTCTCAATACTAGGAAGAGTGATAACAGTGGACTTGAAAAATCCAATTTGGAGAAAAAACTGTTTTCAGTTAAAAAAAAATTATAAATTTCAACTGAGGCTAACACTGTTCAGTTAATGAATGCCAAAAGTTTCTTGTATGAAAACAACCAATTTCACTATTATCATTACCATCCTGATCCCTCACTTTGTGTCCTTAGAGCATCTACTTTGGATTTCTGTATGGTCCTTAGCTTTTTCTACTCCCAAAAATACCACAAGGAACTGAGAGTTTGAATTCAGTTTTCCTTCCTCTAGACTGGCTGCCAACCAAGGCAAGAGAGCCTAGTCAGCCCTATCATTTAACCCATAGCTGGAAGAAGATAAAGTCATGCTTTTTCCAAGAGTATTAGAGCAAACTGAATGGAACAGAATGAGGAACCCCTCCAGATTTCTTCCTTTGGGGTTCCTCAAGAACAACATCTCCCAGGACAACTGTCTCACCATTTCTGTATTGAAGGCAGCCATCACTGAGAAGATTCAAGTGATCACCCAGGAGGAATGTGCATCCATATGCAAATGATCATACTCTTATACTTATATATGATTTCCCTGAATCAGAGAGGCTTTATGCCCTTGATCGATCTTTTATTCCTACACTCTGTTCCATTTTGGGGATTTCCTTGCTTTACACCTTCTATAGACTTTATCGTATTTCTGTTTAAGAGAGACCATGATCTGTCTTGACCACTTTTATTTGATTCGTTCAATTGATCTTTGTCAGAACTTTCATAACTGTTTTGGAGATTAAGATTTTTGTCTTCTTCCATTTGTCAAGGCAAATCCTGATTATTTTCATTATGACTGTTATTCTTTATGTCCTTTGACATTTGTTTCCACATCTTCATCATGAGATCTTATTTAATCTTCATTCACCTCCCTTTTTTTTTTCTATTATGGCTTTTTTGCATAAGAATATTTGCCTTTTCTAGACTTGACTCCTTATTCTTTTTCTACCATGTTCTTTCATTTATAGAATTTGACCTCGTTAGTAGAGCTCTAGTGGTTGATGGTTATATTAGTTTCCTTATAAGGTGTTGTAACCTTGAAAGTGTTACTGAATGAGGAATAACCAAAACGGAGGTTGGAAATGAAATGTTAATCTTTATAACATCAACACAATAAAATATTTACCAGCAGCGGGAAGTAGTTAAACTACTGCTAGTTGTGGACTACTTACACAGCATATTACCCCCACTTACAATAGTGTCCAACGTATTTATGAGGATTGGGACATACACATTACTGTTCAGTATATAACACACCCTCCTTTTTAGATTTACTCTGCACAGAGTCGATATCTCATCCTCGTTGCCAAAATGTTGTAACCTAGAAAGTGTTACTGAATGAGGAAAGCCAAAAAGAGGTTGGAAATGAAATGGTAATCTTTATAACATCAGCAAAATACAATACTCGCCAGCAGCATGAAGTAGGTAAACCACATTAGTGATGGACTACTTAAGCAGCATATTACCCCCACTTACAATAGTGCCTAACGTATTTATGAGGATTGAGACATACCCATTAGTGTTCATAAGTACGGTGTATAACATAAGGAAACTATAATGATAAGTAAATGACTGCCTAAGGGGAGGGGCAGAATATGATACCCAAGGTTAATGAACTAAGAGAATACAAAGGAAATCACATTTCATAATAGAAATATTTAGCATTCATTGACTGAGCAGCTAGTACTGATGGTGACTGGAGTTTATAAAATCTTTCCATTTAAGCATTTCAGGAAAATAGTTTTCTCAAGATGAAATTAGTGGAAGTTTCCTTCCTAACCTTTTATTTGAAGTAGTGTGAAAAGGCAACATCTTGATTATGTCATTATTTTCTCTTTGACTTACATGTGATATCCATTTTAGTTGTTGCTACTGTTGAAAGTCCTTAAGTAATGTAGTTTCTGTTATCTGATACAGTTCTTTGTTTGTGATTGTGTAACATGAGTTTTGAAGAAGGATGTTTCCTCACCAAGACCCATATTACTTTGTTATACTCCATTGCAATTAGATCTTTACCAGTTGGATGTGAATGTCATAAGGGCAGAGAACAAAATAAAAAAAGTCATTCTCTGAGCATCACATCCGGTCTACGAAGCAAGCCCTGTGACACTGGCTGATTGCAAACATTCCTGCCTAAAAGGAGATGTCCCTAGGGAGTGCTAGATCTGCTTAAAAGCAGGTCTCTCACAATGACCACAAGCAGTTGCAGTTCCTCTCAATGACTATTATCATGCTTGACTAAACACCCAACTCTTCACACACAGAATCCAGAATATCATCTCAACATTGACGCGATCCAGCTACAAGGTTTCCTCATTGCCAGTGCTGTCACCTCAGCAACTCTGACTCCCTACTGGGGCTAACTATCTAGCCTTGACACTGCCAGGGCCAAGATTCCAACCATCATGATTGGTAACATCTCAATGACACTACCACCCAGTTACAATCCTTCCTTGTTACCAACACTGCCACCTTGGCAAGCCCAATTCCGCAATCAGCAACTCTGACTCCACAAGCAAGTGATTCTGATGCTGCAAGCAAGTGATTCCAACCCCGCAAATAGTGACTCCAACTCCACAAGCAGTGACTCTAATTCCACAAGCATGCAACCCACTTGGGCTACCACCTTTTTGTAGAACACTGGCTAACCAGCGACACCAACTTTGTCATCTTGGTAACCCACTGCCATCATCTTGGCATACCTGACTCACTACAGGCATTCCCTTTGCAGTCATCACCATGGCCCCATTTCATAGAACAGGCCTACCGGCTACACCAATCCAACATTACCTTGACAACCAACAAATCAACTCACCACCATGACTTCAATCAACTAACATGTGTGAACAACCATATCCTGAGACCTCGGTCAAACCAACATAAGAAATAGGTCAACTCCCAGCAGTTTATGAGTAGGTAAAACATAATGCATTATATCAAAATATTACTCATCCATTCTTTTATAGAAAAAGCAAAATCTGTGCACACAATACAAAGAAAGTTATAACAATTTTAAAACAGTAAGTGTTTGTTTTTGCACCTTCAAAAAAATGCAGTGGCAGGAGGAAAAATTCTAGAAATAAATTAGCATAAATTAAATAAATAGTAAAGGTTATGTAAGTATGAATTTTCTTTTGTTTTCTTATTCTTTATTAAATTCATATTTATTATAATCTCTTGCTTTTTTTTGTACTATGATGGGGAAAAAGTACTGATTTAATCAAAGAGAAAAACATGTAGTTGAATATATATATTTTACAAGACTTTACATATGTACATTTCAAGAAACAACTTAATAACTTAAGGCTTGAGTGTCACAGCTTATAAAATATTGACAAGACATGAGACCATTTCACTATACAATAAAGACAAAATTTCTGAAAAAGTACAAAAATAAAAATATTTATAACTCATATAAAAGCTGCTCTATTAGGTGGCATTTAATCTAGCTCTTGTGAAGGGTTCATGATTGGCCTTGTTCAGGAGTTCCTAAGTTTTTGCATATTCTCAGCATTGGAAACTCTCCTAGCTGCCGTTTGATCTTGGTTTCCATCTGCTCAGGATTTTTCTCTTGCTGCAACATTGGCTCTTTTGATTGCAATCTGGTCATCTGTTGGGAGAGTTTTCTTTTTGTGTGGTATACTGTGTTGTCAGTTTTTTTTTATTTCTTTTTGTATTATTTTTCATTTTTCTTGATCCGACCATGTTTGAGATAAAATCTACGTTCGTTTTATATGCTTACTTTTGTGAGGAGCATTTTAAAGGAAATCCAGTTCTTTTATGAAAATGTTACACGGTATGGATAAGGGATATGTGCCGCAGAAAATACCTGACTCCATTTGCTATGCTCAAACTTTACAAGAGCTACATCAGACCAAAAATGGAGTATTGCTGTCAGATCTCTCTGGAGCTACCTAATCTTCTCTTTCTTTTTTAGGGGATGAATTATTTTTTAACCCAACAACTGTTTTCCAACTCTATTGCAATTTCCGTGGTAAATATTTTGATGAGCTCCCATCTCTAGTTCCACCAGTTCAGGCCTTCACATCTAAGACCCACCATATAACATCCACATGGTCGAATCACCCTCACTCCCTTTGTACAAAGAAAACTTCTTTTTAGACAGTTTCTTCCCAAGAACTGTTACTTTGTGGAACAAACTTATGCATGGATATTTTTCTGAATGCTACAATCTTCAAATCAAGGGTTAATCATTATCTATCCTCCATATCCTCATAATCTTTACTTCTTGTTTCTTCCTCTTACCTCGATACTACTCACCACATTCATTAAACCTCTTGCTTGAGTGGCTCTTGAGCTTTATATTATGTGAATATTATTATTAAAAAGGCCTAATGTGAACATAACACATAAATTCAGTCCATTTGTGAGGTTTTTATCAGTATTTTTCTTTTTTTATTATTTTGCATTTTTCTTGATCCGATTATGCTTGAGGCAAAACACAGACATTAATGTAAGGCACCTCCAAGAAGAGAACTGGTCAAGTAATTCTCAGCCAATTTGATCTCATCAGTCAAGAAGATGGAGGAATGCCAAAATTGAAGGAAGAGAAAATAAGAAAGGCAAGAATAGCAGGGAAAAAAATTGGCCAGAGAAAAAAAAACAGAAAAGAAAGATAAAAACAAAGAATGGAAACGGTAAATGCAAGAAGATTCCTTTAAAAAAAAAATTCATTGTAATGCTAATTTAGCTTTGGCAATGACTCCAAATATTGAAATCATAAAAACTAAATATATTCAGAGACATGAAAAATTACAACTAAGCAGATAGACAGAAACACAAGTATGTATATATATATGTGTGTGTGTATATATATATATATATATATAATGTGTGTGTTGTTGTTGTTGCATTCACTTTGTACTATTGCTTTCATGAATGGCACAGATCCAATTCTCCTCAGGTATGAATAAATAAAATAGTAAACTCAACTCCCTGGCATTGATGCAAGAACTAGCAGAAGCATCAGTCAGTTATGTGTCATGCGTGATACATGCTTAGGCAATCATGTATCTGATGAGGCAGATTTTTTTCCTGCAGTAGGTTGCCATTTCTTTCTGCAGTAAGCCAGTTGCCATCCAAGGCTATAGAACCTAGTCTGTCCTGCTATTTACCCATAGCTGGGGGGAGAAGAAGAGGATTCATACCTTTCACAAGGGGTATTAGCATGTAAGTGAACGTAATGGATTTGACTGGAATTCAAACTCAGTTCAATCTGAGATGCTATCCAATACTCCACTGCGTCCATTCTACTCATCAGGAGTAGAATGACTAATTCAAATCATATTCCAACAGATCATGAAGAATATTGCAGAGTATTTCCCATTACTCCTAATATCTTACAAATCTTGAAGAAGAGAAAAACCTGATATAAAACAAATATATATATATATATATATATATATATATATATATATATGATGTCACACATTATGAAATGGACAAAGTCCAATAATTCGGAGGACGAATATTTTCTTTGAAAATTTCTCGGTCATTCAGGCCGGTAAATGTTGTTTAATACTGTTTATTATAAACAGAGCATTTACTTAAATATTTGTATCTATAAAAAGAATACCCGCTCGGCCCGGTGGCTTTGTGAGCTGCCGGGTCGGGTGTCTGTCGAACTCTCTGCTTGCAGAGAGGAACCCGGACGAAGCTCCGCCGAAGGGTAGGGTTTCGTTGGGTTTCAGCAGGTTTGGATGGTTATTTATTTTTGGCTGGGCCTACGGGCTCAGAGATACCCACATTAAAAAGGCCTTGTGCCACATTCGATCCCCGTGGGTGGATTGATAAATACCATCTATAAAAAGAATGTATAAACATAAAAATGTCTTAAAATATATATGTAAAATTTGGGGATGAAATGTGTCAGCTAATAATAGTTTTTCCTTGATAAAGTTCCTCAGAGGATGAAACATGTCAGCTAATAGTTTTTCCTCATCTTTTTATTCATTTTGTTCCTTCACAGACACACTCTATCTAGAAATAATTTAAATATACATACAAAATGCAATGGATAAATTGTCATCTAAATTATGCAAAAATGAAAACAACACTGACATCTCATTTTAACAAATATATTTACCAAAATTACACAAAAATATCTTGAAATACTATAGAGTAAATTTAGTCAATAAAATCACCATTGGCCTCAACCACAGCTTCCAAACAAATTTGGAATCTCCTGCAACTCTTCTGGACAGTCCCCTTGTTTCATGTTGGTGAATGTTACCATAATCCTTCAGTTCATCTTTGATGTTACGAGTTTTGTTGATCTCTTGCTCAACGTCATCCCATACATAATAATTAAGGAGGTTTCAGTCTGGGGAGTTAGGTGGCCAGATATAAGGCTTGATGTGGTTGCAGAAATTGTTTGACAGTCATGACTGGGTTCTCTTGTTTGTGGGGCATGGTGCAGAGTCCTGTTGCCAGACATAAGGTCTTTCAATAGACCTAGGGTAGCACTACCTCCTCAAGGCACTTGATGTAGGACTCTGTGTTGAATCTGAGGCCCTCACCAACAAATTTGGGAGTTCTTTTCTTATCAGAACAATCAAATAGTTTTCCAATCAGTTTTGTTTCCAATGCATAAACAACAGGAATTTTTTAAAGGATTTTTTATCTGACATGTGATTTCTTATTACAATAAACATTATTCTTAGGGAGTAAATGTGTTTGAACTTCTAGCCCTGAAATTAATAACTTAAATTGAGAAGTCCTACTCGAAAAACTTGTGCCTCCAACAGGAAATCAAACCTGCATACCTTGCGGGAAACAACTTCTTAAGCCATCAGGCACCAAAAATTAAAAACAAAAATCTAATTTAAAGCTGCCTCAAGGTTGTAAAATGTAAACAAATGGAATATAATTCCACTGTATGTAACATTATTTTAAAAAGGGCTCAATACAAAGTAGAAGTAAATATTATTTTTTTATTACAATTATGTTTCAACACTACAAATGTGTCTCCGAGGACAATGGTAAAAAAAACTTGACTCACCAGTTTTTTACCATCGCCCGAGGAAACACATTTGTAGTGGTGAAACATAATTGTAATTGTGTAGAAATTTTCAACATGTTTTTGTTTTAATATCCTAAAATAAATTATATATATATATATATATATAGAGAGAGAGAGAGAGATGAGGGGACACAGCATGTAAAGAAAAGGAGCTGAGTTCAAATTCCAGTTGAGTTTCTTACATCCACTTGTGTGCAAATACCCTAGAGAAAAGTATGAACCTATCTCTTCATCTCCCTCAATCTATGGGTTAAATAGTAGGTTTCTTAAGCTTTGGTTGTCTAGGAGAAGAACAATTCAGGATTCAAAACCTAAGGCTGATTGTTTGGAGACCTTGTAGCACACTATATGCACCAGTTCTATGCATTGAATTCTTTCAAGTGTGATTGGTTCTGTGCAAGCCTTCACAATTATAATCAAATCATACATGTGGGTAATTGGTGACCGGGACGTGATTAGTTGCTGGATTCTCATACATTGAAGACAACCAGAGAGTACATCAGAGTTTTGATATGAGACTAAGGAGATATGTATATTTCAAAAGTCCAGGAAAGATTTACATTTAAAAACACTATTCAACATTGCCTGATCATCATCACACTTTGTGACCAAGAGGTTTAAAGCATGTTGGATCTAACAATGGTTTCCCTTGCCCAAGGGGATGCAAATTTGAATCCTGCCAAAAAATGCAAATTTTTGTTTAATAAGATTCCTCATATATTTTGGCTGGTAGATAAAAATAAATAAACATGCTGTTTAATAAATAAATGGAGTATCTACTCAAATATGGGTATCTAATAAAAATTATGTTTAAGTAATAATATATATATATATATATATATATATATATATATATATATATATATATATTTATTTAAAAATATGATTCCAACATGCTACATAAGATATAGTTATATGTATATATATAAAAGTGGAGACTTTATTTACATTATTTGGACTATTGTCCTCATCTTTGTCGCCATATTTATTATAATGTTTCGGCCGTTGTATGCTCCAGCCTTCTTCAGGTGGTTGGAATGTTGAACTTAATCCTTTATTTCACTCACTGGGGTAGACTGTTCTAGTTCCATGTGCCATGTGTAATGGATGTCAGTTAACAGTTAACTCCTGTTAATTTCCCTCTGAAAGTTCTCCACTGCCTTAACAAGGTATTGAACTCACACTCTTTGGGTTCTGTCACTGGATCTAACCAATGCCTTTATCCACTGTACCATGCATCCTTGAGGAAAACAGCAAAACGTTGTAATAAATATGGTGACAAAGATGAAGACAATAGTCCGAATAATGTAAATAATGTACATAATACCTCATCTCAGAAATATAGACAGATACAAAAGTGGAGACCGCGGTAAAAATTAAGTGGTGACTGTTTCATGCTTGAACACAATCTTCAGGACATGTGTATTATGTTTAGGCTTAACTATATATGCTGGTCATGGTGCATTACGGGTAGCAAGGTATATTATGTTATCCTGATAGAATATTGGGCCAGCAATAATGATTAAGTTTTAAATTATACTAGAAGCTATTGGATAGGAATAATTGTAAATCCAAATGCATTTATTTGTATCTATTTTATAGTGTGGTTCGTTAACTTTTTACACATTATTTATTATTGATTACTTAATTATTGGTTGTTGATTATTATTATTATTACTTTTAATTATATGTGCATTTGTAGTTTGTTAATTTGTTTATCATTTACTTCATTTTTTATTTAAATTTTTTGTTTATTTTTAAATTTTTGGCAGCTATCTAATTTGATTTTAGTTTAAAGTGTCAGATTTGTCTAAAGTGTGTTATATTATCTACATTATATGATTTCTCCTATGCTTCAGATATCATGTCCATGCAAGTAGATATTTTTTAAATCTGTGAATATCACTAATTTATCCATAAATATACTGTTCTATTTATTTCCTGTTTGTGCATCCATAAATACAAAAGAAAAACAATTTTACTTCATCACAAAGAGAAACACTAGTGACTCAGTTGCATACAAAATCTTTTCTTTGATAAACATCAAGTAGAAATTCCTTGGTCTAAAGACAATTTATTATCGATTTGCCTTTCCCACTTTTTGAAAAGTGGCCAACTGTCAACAACCTAATTCCCCTTGTCTCTTTTCTTTACCATTTTTGAAGATGCTGCTGAGCTAAAAGAGATTTTTGTCTTCTTCTTTATGTGACATGTCCCTTCAGTACATTGGTGATCATGGCTCTCCACAACTTTCTCTCCCTGGTATCCCTTAATAAACTTATTTCTCCTAAGCCCCGTTCTGCCATCCATTTACTCAAGCTCATCAAGTATGTGATGCATTGTCTTTCTCTGTCTCTTTTGCCCTCTGTCCCATGAGTATCAGATTTTCCAAGTGCTCCTTCCTCATTATAAGCCCTAGAGATTTCACCTGTCTCTTCCTGATGTTAAGTATTAGATTCCTTTTTGTTTTTATAAGGAATTAAAATACACAAAACAAATATCAATGATTAAAAAAAACCTTACAACAAATAATCTTTTCCACTTAGAAGTATCCTGAGAATATCATGCACTGAACATGTCAACAGCAACAAAATTTTAGAAAAAAAATTTCTAGGGCAATAAATGAGGAAAGAGGGCTTGGAAAATTTGATACTCACAAGACATATTAAAGGCAAGAGGGACAGAGAAAAACAATGCATAAAATACTTAGTGATCTTGAATAAATGGATGGGCGAAACAAATTTTAGGAGAGATATCAAAAAGACAAAATTTATAAATAGTTACAAAGGACAAGAAGTTGTGGAGAACCATGATCGCTAACGTTCTGAAAGGACACGGCACAGAAGAAGAAAGTAAATGGATGGCAGAACAGGGTCTAGGTGAGATAATAAAAAGATAAAATTTACAAAGGACAGGAAATTGTGGAGAGCCATAATCACCTACATCCTGAAGGGACATGGCACATAGAAGAAGACTAGTATTTTTATCTATCCTCAACATGATATTAGTTCAAATAAACTTGGCTTATGTCTTTCAAGGTTATGATTGATTGACCAGCTTTGTCAAGGTGCTGTGAAGTGGTGCTGTTAAACATCTATAAAAATGGGACACTACCTGTTTCAATGTGATATGATATGCAAATACACACTGGCTTGTGAACAATATCTTTTCCCTGACTGAACTTTAACACCCACACATGCATCACACATCAATAACACCAAAGATAAAGATCATAACTGAAAGATTTTAAAGTCTTCTTTCTTTCTAGTTATTTTTACATTGCATACAAGTATTGTTTTTCACGGCTTATAGGATGCTCTGATACATTAAATGCTCCCCCCTGCACAAATTTTAAAGGAAGAAATCAAAAAAGAAATTTTCCTTATACATCATAGCCCCAATTTTACTCACAGAATATTTCAGCATAAAAACTTGACTAATCATGACAAATTTATTACAGACTGAAAAGAAGTACCAAATTTATGGTAACTAGTTATAATAATTAGAAATCTATATAGTGAGGCTCTCAGAATGTATATTGATGCATTGTTGTTAGTGGCAATAAACAAAAATGGCTGTTTCAGCTGTTGGCAGCTACTGTATTTACTTAGCAATATTTGACACCATTAAGTACCGTTAACTATAGTTACTTAAGTGAAAAGACACAGCATGTGCTAACGAAAGCATAGTATAAAGTAGTATTATTTGTAAAGTGTCTAACATAAATGTTGCTGGTGTGTGACCAGTAGTTTATAGAAATAAGGAAGAAAGAAAGGTGTTACTTCAGTGAGTTTTACTGTAGCAAGGATGCTGTTTCCTGTTAATAAACCAGTATCCCAGTTGGAGAAACAGCTTCTCTGAAAATGTTAATTTAATTTTGAAACACTGGACTTGTTTTACTTTTAAGCACTCAGAATCAGACGTAACTGGGAAGCTGACACTCATCCCACACCTAAACTTATAACTCTTCAAATTATAACCTTCGATTTATAGAATGGAGGGTGGTTCTGGGAGATATTTAATAGGAAAAAATGTCTCATAAGTAGCAAAATATGGGCATTTCAATGTGGTATAATGCTTAGCAAGTTTGTCTTGCTAAATCAATTATGACTGAGTAGTGAGTTTGATCCTCACTGGGAGCTCTATACTGTTGGTTTTGTGCCACATCTAAGCTACACTTAGTAAATTATTATAAGCAGTAAAGTACTGTATATTTTATTTATACATATTTATATATTTTATTTATACAATATTTTATTTATTTATTGTTAATATTGTTTATTTATTGTTATTTTATTTATTAACCATATATAAAACACCTGAAAATGTCACATTGTTGAAATTTATTCCATTTCATTTTACCTCAACAAGTAATTATGACCTGTCATTTACATGTGTAAATTCTGTTTGACACTTCTTTTAGTGTAACTAGGAGCAGATCTGTAACAAATACACTGACAGGATATGATATAAAATATATACACACTGCAACAAGTTGATGACACCAACATGATATAATATGTAAAAACACACTACAACAAATTGGTGACTCCCAACGTGATATGATATGCAAATACACACTGCAACAATTTGGTGACCCTAAAGTGATGTGATGTGATATGCAAATACACACTGCAACAAATTGGTTTACCTGACATGATGTGATATGCAAGTTGGTGAGCCTAACAGGATATTATACACAAATATGTGCACACTGCAACACATTGGTGACCCCAATGTGATTTAACATACAAAGCCCTGAGTCACATGCGGACATATCTGTCAAAGGTAGTCATATCAGGGTTTTGCCATTAGCCACAGAACAACTTGGTATATCCAGATACGGCATTTCTGTAACTTCTCCAAGTCCATTTCATGTTAATAAAAACAATAGAAAACTCAGCGGCCTACCTTTGCTATCGTCAGAAATTCAGTGTCTTGTTGGCACATTTTGTTTCCAGAAGTTATGTACCACCTGTTATGGTTTTTGAAGCAATATCTCACTGATTATTATACAGTTTCTTCTTTCCTCTCATCTTTTTCTCTTCTCCGCCTGTTCCCCCTTCATTATGTGAATCATTAATTGGAAAGAGAACAATCTGTTACCTGTTAAGTGTTTCCCCACCCTTACCTTATTTTCCTCCACATAATTTATAATCTAATGAATCAATAAGCTGCTTGAGAGTTCCATGACTATAAAATATCAATAGAAATTACCTTATTGTATCATTAAATATTTGAGCTTCACAACTTTACCAAAATATTGCAATAAGAATCACAAATATGAGTGGAAGTTATTACTTAAAGTTGTGCATAAAGTGCATTCATGTGAGGAGGTCACCAGTGTCGATATTGTGTTGGTAGGATTTTCTTTACTAGAAGCTTTGGAATAAAACGAACTGACTCCAGGGTATAAAATAAATAATATACTTTTGTTTATTTTCTTTAGAGTGATGTGTGAGTCCTTTGGTATTTGGTGTAACAAAATGTTCATTTATAAGGCAGATAGTGGTAGTATGATTGGAGAAAGTCTGGAGGTGGTAGTTTTTGAAATCAGGCCATGATAGAGGTAGTAGCAATATTTGAAATAGGTCAGTGTCAATCTACGATGTTTTTGTCATCCCTAAACAAGGTAGAAATATCATTAGCAGATGACTTCTTAACTACTTCTTCACCCATCACACATGACTAGTTTCTCCACAGTAGTAGTACTCTCACCGTCTCTTTTCATTTAGCCCAGAGGTGACAGCTTATATCCTGATTGACCAGGCTCCAAGACTCTGGCATGAACATTGATAGTAGCTAACATCAAAAGCCTCTTCATGTCAGTTTTTTTTGATTGGCCAAAATTATTTTATTTTCCAACATTCCTTTCTTTTTTTTTTTATAATGGAAGTTATGCATGGAGCCTCCCTGATTTTTGATATTTTTTAGTTACAAATAAGTAGGTGCTGATCCTGCAAACTTTGGTGTTTTGGGCCAAGTTCAGTCTTCTCTTCTTCTTCCTCTTTTTATTTAAGAGTTGTTTTCTTGTAGATTGAGAGAAATATAGAAAGAGAAGTCTAGAGAGAGAGAGAGAGAGAGAAATATAGAAAGAGAAGTTTAGAGAGAGAGAGAGAGAAAAAGAAAGAGATAAGTGTTTTAAAGGAAAGTGCAAATGCTTTATTTTAATTTAAATTCTTTTTATTTTTGTTTATAAATTTTATTTTTATAGTTTATTGGGACACACTACAAAGTAAAAGAAAAGATTCAAAATTGACTAGGTTTTCCATTTCACTGAAGCAGACATTAAATGCATGAGAGCATTATTACCTCCTATATTTCCCCTTTCTTTCTATTATGTATGCTTTCTTTTTCTTGCTAAAAACAAGTGTCTCTGGTATATTTTTTTTTCCTTGCAATCAAAACAGAATGGTCCATTATCTATTTCTGGTAATAAAAGAACATTAGTGCACATGCCAATTAATTTACTAAGACAGGAACAAGAATTTTGTTTTTAATCAATTCACCTCAAGCAAGGTGATAATGCCACTTAACACGAGAGAATCAGAAGACTTTAGAAGAAATTATGATTATTATTTTCATCAGAAACATTTACCCTGAAAATATTTATAGAAAAGGCACAGAGAAGCTACCTTATGTTGGTTTTATATATATATATATATATATATATATATATATATATGTTGTAGCATACCTACAGACAATAATGGTGCATAAATGCAGTAGTAATTACTCTATGTTGGTCTGCAGTTGGACATTCATTGTGGAATTGACTTGACTCACTTCTAGCACTTGACTACTTCTACATGCTGCTGGCAAATCTTATATGTGTTGTTCTTGTCCTAAGTATTATCATTCATTACCAACCTTCATGTGATTATTCTATTCAGTAACCTTCATTAGGTTACAACACCCAGGACCTATTTATAGAATATTAAAATAAAAATTAAAAAACTAAACTTCATAATTGACTTTTTCATTCATTGATTCATGACATATTTGTTTATTTATTAAAAAAGCATTTCACTTTCATTAGTTCTATTATAAATACTTTTTTGTAATCATTTCACTCCAATCAAGACAATAATTCCACTAGGACATGGAGGGTTACAGAGAATGAGAATAATTTAGTAGGGGAGAAGTGATGAAAGGACAATAAAGGAATAGAGTTCAGGAAAACAGAAGATAGAAATTAGAATTACAGTTAAGAAATTTGGATCAGGTTCAAAATTTTACACCCCCATCCCCAGTGTCACCAGGTTCTGAATTTTCCCCCAAAAATATATTTAAGAAAATATATTAAATGAATCAATCAAATAAAATATTAAGTACACCAAGCCTAAACACAGCCAATGCTATTTAACATAAATGTATAATTGCTACCCATATCCAATTAATAAGATAATGTATGAAAAGAAGATGGTTAAAACTAGGAGTGAAATGAGTGCCCTTATAAAAGGCACAAAGATTAGGATGCTTGGAGATGTATGACAAGAGCATGTACTTCATACAAAAAATATAAGAATGGTGCCTTTTTTTAATGGGTTTGACACTTCTTTAAAAGATATTATTAAAATAGTAGTTAAGTATTCTACCAAGCATTCAATATACAACATAAAAAATACCTTGGATGCAAAAAAAAAAACATACAATAGTTAATAAATTAAACGATCTCCAGAACAAAATACAAAAGACCAATTTTAGCAGAGATAAATTGGATGGGCGTGGTATTATTGTACAAGTTGTTTGCACACTGACCCCCCATTCAATGCCTTGACTATCATCAACCCCTGTAACTCCTCACCAACTCCTAGAGGTTTACTTGGGTCCCATTTGATGACTCTTGCTCAAGGCTATTGTCCCATGAAGCTAGAACTTGGATCCTTAAACCTAATGTTCTTAATTGCCTCCTCTACGACTGTGGCCTTACTGTCAAGTTTGACCGCCTTGGCTGCCACTTCTCTTTCTTACCGTTGCTGTGTAATTGTAAATTCAGTATTAAGAATATCTTCATTATAGGACCAGATGCACTGATGATTATTGACAAAATACATGGTTATCTGAGTGTATAGATGTACTTGTGTAAATTATTCAAATTTCCTTTTCAAATATTGACTGGTACATGTTGATTAATTCTTAATTCTAACCTTTGACCTGTTCTACTTATATAGTCAGTGTTAAATGCTGACATAGAACAGGCCAAATTACAAAACTAATGCTGTGAACAGGCAAAAGATTTTTGGGTATCGATTTTAACATTGGTTGAACAGTAAAGACAATATATGGACTGACAGACAAATATCCACATTTCTTACTAGTAGAAATTGTGTACTAAAATTGCCAGCCCACAGTATATACAAATGGATAGCATGCTTTAGAGGAAAAATTAATTTGTTTTTTTAAATTGCAAGATTTTAGCATGAATGCTAGACACCAGAATATCAAGAGACTGTCCATTTTTACATAAAATTTTCTCAATAAATTCAGTTTCTGAGTTTACTTTTTCTTTTTGAGCAGATTAGTAGGGGATGATGAACCAAGGTTGTCATGAGTTTTATCTTTTATTGCATTGTCCTAATGGCTATATAAACTAGTGGTTATAAACAGACATAGGGTAGCACAGAAGAAAAAAATGAAACAACAGTACCACTGTTGAGGTGAAAGAAAAAATGTCACAAATTATAAATATAAAATTCTTTTGCTGATACAGTGAATGTGTGCTAGTGTATCTCTAAATGTAGATGAGGGAGGTAGCTTTGTAGAAAGGGTAGAGTTGATAAGGCCTGCAGTTGATGCATTTGTCAGGTTGGTTGACTGAGGTCATGGTGATGATGTCAAGAGTGGCATGGAGTGGATTAGTGAAGCCACAAATCTGACCCAGTCATTTATGGGTGGAATTCTTAAAGTGGTGGCTCCATGGCTCATTTTTTTTTCTTTGGCACAATGTGAGTGAATGTTTTCTTTTATGCTGTGTTTTATTTATTTATTTTATTTTATTTTTTTGAGGGCTGGATGTCATGCTCAGAGCCCCTGTGAAGAAGGAAACTTTTTATTTTGGGTTTTGCATTCTTGGCATTCACATCCAGCCACATATGTAGAATGAAGCAGAAAGAGATCTAATTTGAAGCAGAGTATAACACAGTGAAGGTTGGTTTATAATAAACTCATGTGAGAAATATTGAACCTGAAATCTCTAAGATGTTTAGCAGTCACAGCTGATATTTAAATTATTTTTATACAGCTTGGGACCTAATAGACCATGTGCTTCCATGTCCCTGATGGATGAATTGTTTTGTATTGGTGGTGATTGAATCTACAGGAGATGAGTCCACTCCATTTTGTTGTTATGATGAGAATAGAAAATTATGAGATCATTTTTATTACATGATTTGTGATGCACACATAGTTTTAGACTATTGTCACTGTCGTGTAACATGATATATAGGAAAGGTAAAGTATTGTTTGTTCCATTTCACAAACAATACTTTATCTTTCCTAGATGTTACACTCAATATATACATGAAGATTAGCAATATATTAGAATATACTAATATACTAAAATACATTTAAGTTCTTCAAATAGCCTAATTATTTCTTATTGAATACAAAACCATTTTCTGGACCATTCTGAGAAACCCAATGAATTGAAATATATTATTCTACACACCAAATCTATCACAAGTACAATTTGAAAAGAAATTTATCTAAGCTTAACATAAAATTCATTAAACTATGTATAAAATAATAAAAAAATTAATTAATACAAACTTGAAGGAAAAAAATTACTCTATCAACTGTAATAATTGCTATAAAGAATACATAGGTGAAACCACAAGGAATTTAAATAAAAGATTATAAGATCACAAAAGGGATCTTCTACAAAACAACACACTGAATACATTAGTTGCCCGCCATAGTGACTCTAAAAATAATTTTGATTTAAAAAAAATTCTACTTTAATTAAAAAAGAAAGCAAATTTACTGAGACAAAAATGTATAGAATGTACTTTAATCACTAAATTTGCGTCCAGGTTTTTACAACTTTTCACTTTTCTTGGCAGATCTTTGTGCTGTTGGTGCATACACGACTACAATAGATATGTTGAAAGGCTTTCCTTTCAGTTTAACTACAAGAATTCTTTGAAATAACTGATAATATCCCAGAACACATTTCTTGATCTCTTGATCTAATATCAAGACAACTCCTTTTTCATTTTTCTCTCCATCTGCATATATAATCCTATGGTTGTCACTGACAAAATGTCCATTGTTTGGCCACATTATCTTGGAATGACAATTTCTGATTGTTTTGGCATCTACTAAAACATGAGGTCCATGAACATTGCACCACCATTTCTGCACTTGTACCATGGATTGCCACACTTTGTAATGGGATACGAGCTGAGTAATATATTCTGTTTTATTTTGAACAGTTTAATGATAGAATTACAGTACAATGTTAAAGTTCTACCTTTTACACACTTTCTTCCAATCTGGATGTTGAAGGATGACCAATTCTGTGGGTAGCTGCCACAGATTCTATACTTATCAGCTTGGAATGATAATTTCTGATGGTTTTGGAATCTACTGAAACATGAGGTCCATGAACACTGTGCCACCATCTCTGCAGTTTTACCACAGATTATTGCACTTTGTAACAAGGTCCTAACTGAGCCTGCTCAAGCAGTGTCAGACATTGGTCCATTCAGGGCTACACTTGTCACACTGGAATAAAATCAGAAATTAGCAATGAAATTCTACCAATTTAGGGATTGCAATATATTTTGTTTCATGCAAATGTGGTGACATTAGCAAAAGTCATAAGTAATTTTCAATAGGTAGTTTCTTTCAACCCATCCTGTGTATACATATATATATATATATATATATATATATATATATATATATATATATATATAAATATAAAGAAAAGTTCAAGCGACTATCTGGCTAGCTGACTCAAGAGTTTTGTGTGGAAATACTCATCATAACCAGATGTTTGATAAATCTATAAACTTTTTATCAGATCTTATATTTAGTCTTTTCTTAATGAACAAATCTTAATCCAAACTTCAAATGTGAAATTCTTAACACAATAAAGTTTTGTTCCAGACATATATATATATATATATATATATATATATATATATATATATATATATATATATATTCGAATCTCATCACAGCTGATTTGCCAGGAAGTAGATTTCCTGATGTTATTGGTATGGAGAGGGGATCCCAGTGTGCAGCACCTTTGGAAAGTACCTGAAAACCATACTGCAGGTTGACCCAAGCCTTGTGAGTGAAATTGGGAAGATGGAACCCTTGGGGGACATCAATAGCTGTGCTAGCACAAAGTCACAAATCATTGTTGATTATGCTAGATAACACACTCTCTCCCAGAAACTCTAACTACGGTCTGCTCAGCATAGTTGCAGTATAAACCATAGGTTGGCTCTGTAGGTGTTGAACAAACACAAATGTGCCTGAGCAAGCATCTGTAATAGGGATTGTCTAGCTGCCCTAATAGATGAGTATCCTCAAAAACGAGTGGCCAGCTATTATATATATATATATATATATATATATATATATATATATATATATATATATATAATTAATACAGATATAAAATTTGTTACTTAACCGATTGATATTATATTCAGCATCTTTACTCCAGAGTTTCATAGACAAACCTTTGTGTAATTGTTTGGTCCACTCATCAGGGGATATCAGCAAATAGAGAGAGAGAGAGAGTGGACTCTTCACTTAATCTTTAAAGATATGAGAGCCTAACACTTTTAGAACTTTAAGACTGCCTATACATTAACATCATAATTGATGTTCTTAAGGGTTGGAATTTTGTTTTTTATAAGGCCTTACATTATTTTTTAATTGCTTTTTGCAGTTTCAGCAACTTTTAGACTGTTTACGATAGCACAACCAAAATCCTTGAAAATGATTGATAGATTATCCAAAAGCTCTCTAAACAATCATTTAAACAATTTTTCTTTTCATAGGGGCCATTTTTTTGTGGGGAGGGGGATACTTGCAGATACATGTATGATCCCAACCAAAGTATATCTAAAGATACAAGTATAAATCACTGCTCTATACTTATAACCACAAGTATAAACCCAATCCATGTATACTTATAGATTTGAATATGAACACTACTAATGTATACCTACAGTATGTATGTATTTATAGCTGGCCACTTGTATTCAAGGATACCTGTCTACTATGGTGGCTAGCCAATCCCTATTGCAGACGCTTGCTCAGGCACATTTTGTGTTTATTCAACACCCACAGAACCCACCTGTGGTTTATACTGCAACTATGCTGAGCAGACCTTAGTTATAGTTTCTGGGAGAGAGTCTGTTATCTAGCATGATCAACAATTTGGACAAAGCCAGCATGCTCAACCCTTGGTCATGTGACTTCATGCTAGAACAGCTATTGACGGCATCCAAGGATCCCATCTACCCAATTTCACTCACAAGGCTTGGGTCAACCTGTGGTATGGTTTCCAGAAACTTTCCAAAGGTGCCGCATGCTGGGATTGACCCCTCCACTCTGATATCATCAAGAAGCCACCTTCCTGACAAATCAACCATGGTGAGATTCGAACTCGGGTCTCATGGTCAGAATGCGATTGTTCTAACCACTTGGCTATGTGCTCATATACTTAAATACTCAAGTATAAATCCAGCACGTGTATACCTATAAACTCAGGTATAATTCTTACTAATGTATACCTACATTCTCAAGTATAAATCTAACCAGTGTATACCTAGAGACTTGAGTATAAATCAACCCAATATATACCTATTATCTCAAGTATAAACCCAAGTAATATTTACCTACAGACTCAAGTATAAATCCTGCTCATGTATACCTATAAACTCAGTTATAAATCTTACTAATATTTAACTACAGTTTCAAGTATAAATCTAAACAGTGTATACCTAGAGACTTGAGTATAAACCCACCCAATGTATACCTAGAGACTTTAGTATAAACCAACCCTATGTATACCTATCGACTCAAGTACAAACCCAAGTAATGTATACCTAGAGACTTGAGGATAAATCTAACCAGTGTATACCTACAGTCTCAAGTATAAATCCATGCAATGTATATCTAGCGACTCTAGTATAAACCCAACTATTGCATACCTATGTACCCAACCTATGTCAATGTACATGTTAAGACAAATGTATAAATCTATGAGTGTATGCTCATAGTCAAGAAAAATACACTAAAAAAACGAAACAGAAGTACATTGTCAGTCATTTTTAATAAAACACACACACACACACACACACACACACACACACTGCCCCAATGTTTTCTGTATGTAAATGCAGTATGTATATATCTACATATGAATTGCATTTGGAATTGCATTCTTCCATTCCACCCACTCGTTGTTTGTCTTCATTCAGAATTATTTCCAATTACTTTTTTTCTCTGTAGTTTTCTTTTCCACAAGATTAATTTTTAGCTTTAATATTGCATTATTGTTATAAAATGTTAAAAATTTCTTCTGCAAAGTCTGCTACTGTTTATTTAAACAACGTTTATCCAATAGTATCTTGCATTGCAAATGTTTACATATGGCAAGCAAATCTTTTTCCCCGAGTGATTGAACAGTAAACTCCATTAAATCAGACGTTCATGCCAAAAGCCAACTTTCAATTTTGACAATACAATTACTCTGCAAATTGTTTTTGCCAGAAAGGATTCTTTTTGTAAAGATGGGTAAAAGCAATTGTTGTCTTTTTAAATAAACTTCCATTAAAACCTGATCTTTTAGCAAAATCATGAAGATACACTTGAGGTTAGTATTGAGCATATTTGGCAGCTGTCAAGATCATTTAAGTCAAGTAAAGGCAACAGGGAGACGTGCAAAGACTATATTTATTATTCTATGGCTTTATCTTATGATTCACAGCTCCGATATTTATTCCAGGATCAAATTTTACTGTTTATTCAACCTGTATTAGTACTGGGTGACCTATACCCAGCATCCGTATCAGCATCATCATCATCATTACAGTTGACATCATTGTATTAAACATGGATATTCAACATAATTTTTATCTTTCCTCTTCTCTTTATGTTCAAAAATTTCCTATTCTTTCTCCTCTAATTTTTGAGTAGATTTTTCATTTTATTTCTTTATTTTTCATTCATTTCACACCCTCCCCAAGCAAGGCAACAGAGCCTCTAACATGCAAGGGATTACTGAGTGTGAAAGAATATAAGAAAAACACTATTAAGGAGTAAGAACAATAAAAGAAGCCAGAAGAGTGTTCCACAAGCAAGAAGTGCAAGAGAAGAAACTGTTAGCATAGAACTTACAGTTACATCTAGCCATTTCAACTGTAAAATAATGAGACCTTGCCACTAATCTAGTAATGCACTTAAATTCAAGTCTAGGTACCAAAGTGGAAAGTTCATCGGAACATTTACCATGAAAGTATTTATAGAAAAGGCACAGGGAAGTTATGATACAGTGAGGGGAAAAATGACTGAAATCAAGATGCCAGGTTAGGACGAATAGCATTGCAGATTCTTCTTTGTATTTTATGAACGATCTATAAATATATAGCTAGAACACCAGAGCATATAGAGCAGCAATATTGTAAGCATAGATGAATGGTAGACTTATAGATATATAAGATAGATTCTGACAAGAAAAATTGTCTAGTACAACATGGTGAACCACCATCCTGGCAGTAGACCTAGCAATTGATTCAATATAATCATTCCATTTCATGTCCACAGAAAACTCTATCCTGACTAGGCACATCTCCTCGATACAAGTACCATCCATGCTGATGGAATGCAGAAAGAAGGGTCTTCTCAAAGGATTAATAGAGAACAGTTTTGTTTTGGTGGCATTCAAATTAACAAGCCTTTCCTTGTCCCAGTTAATAACAGAATGTCGGTCATTTTTAAGATCTGACCTTATTGAACCAATCAGACTTATGAACTGACCAATTGTTGAAATCAAAATAAGGATTCATGCAAAGTTATTTTCATTGGCTAAAATTTCTGTTCCTATTTCCTCTCTAGCTATGAGTTTAGTTGCAGTTTTATAATGAAATAAGCAACATAAAACAATACAATCAAACTGTAGATGTCAATAGGGCTGAGAATACCATGACTCCCCTCCTTTCAGACTTTTAGGTGGATACCTGCAATCAAAACATAACCTCTCCCTACATAATAAATAAAATTATAAAAATTTACTTATTCATCACAAACCAATATTATTTCACATTTAGCAATGATTTTTGTTATGAAATGAACTCTTCTTTTGTGTTTTGTATGTAAATTTATTGTATGCAAATGAACATACATTTTCTTTTATAAATTCTGCTGTATTTAGGGGAGGAGGATTATGTGGAGAGACACCAATAGTGTCATTTTGCTCAGTTATATTTGTTGAATAAAGCCATTCTTAAGCTTATTGTCATCTCGTCTTAATGCTGATTTGAATTGCTTTTAAATTCATAACAATTTTTACAATTAAAATGCATTACCAATGGGATCCCCTCTTGGAAGAGTCATAGCTTGTCTGTTCATATAATAGATTCAAATATAAAGCTAACCAATGTACATCTATGAATTCAAGTATAAACAATTTATGCACAGACACTCAAATATAAACCTTACCAATCATGATAATGAAAAACATATTTTAACATTAAATAACCCCAAAATGGAATGTCTTAAAATATTCCAGCTCAAGTGACTCTACAAAGATATTAGAACAAAAAAAGAACATTTCAATTTGTTCTCTATATATCAGATGGAACAATTTGTAAATTGAGAAGTAATACTCACTAACTTTCCTTTCTTTTTAGAAGCAATAAATTCCTTGTTTGTTGTAGAAACAATAAACCCCTTGCTTCTTGTAGAAACAATAAATCCCTTGTTTTTTGTAGAAGAAATAAATCCCTTGTCCCTTGTCAAAGCAATAAATCCCTTCATCTTTATAAAAGCAATAAATCCATTTTTCTTTATAGAAGAAATAAATCCCTTGTTCTTTATAGAAGTAACAAATCCCTTTCTCCTTGCAGAAGTAATACATCCCTTGCTCCTTATAGAAGCAATAAATCCCTTGTTTTTTTATAAAAGAAATAAATCCCTTGTTCCTTGTATAAAAAATAAATCTTTTGACCTTTATAGAACCAATAAATCTCTTGTTCTTTTTAGAAGCAATAAATCCATTTTTCCTTATAGAAGAAATAAATCCCTTATTTTTATTAACTTACTATGGCAATTTCTAAAAATTCTAAAGATCTTCCAATGAAAAACAAAAAAATAATCTACAAACTAAATTCTCTTCACACAAATATTTGTAAGCCAAAAAAAAACAAAAAACAAATCACTGAAAAATAAATATTTGATTGTATTCCTTGCAAGAGAATGATATATCTAGTAAAAAATTAATAATCCACTTTAAGGTTAATTTGTCAAAACCTTGTGTTATCATGAATCTAATTAATGTATTTGGGTAAACAAATACTCACTTGGATGGACTTAGAAGCACTTTTGCTTTTGCAATTTTTGTTGCATACTAATATAATTTGGAGAATTAGAAATAATTAATGCATGTCACTGAATACAACACAAAAATATGGTGCCAAGAAGCATAAATTGGTTTCAGCATTTATAATTAGCTAAAACAGAGAATATCAGAGAGCAATATTGAGTTAGCAAAAAGGTTTATGAATTTTATTTCTCAAAATAGAAATCTAAAACAATTATTCAATATCATCCCTTTCTTTCAATATTTGTTTATCCTTTCCTTTGAAAGAATGAGGTAAACTCTTTCTTTCAATATTTTTTATCCTCTTTTTACTTTCAATATTCACTATTTATCCTCTTTCTTTCAATATATGTTATTTTCTTTCATGTTTTACCTCATTCTTTCAATATTTGCTCCTATCCTTCAGTATTTACCTCTTTCTTTCAATATTGTCACTTTTTTCAATATTTACCATTTTGTATATTTTCCACTTTCTTTCAGTATTAATCACTTTTTTAACATTATTATAATAATAATAATAAATATGTATATTATATATTTATTATTGTTATTATTATTATTACAAATAAGATGAAAGAACTACTAATTAGAAATTAATCAAAATTGTTATTGTTATTTATAACCTTCTTTCATTCTTTTTTTTATCTTTTCTTTATTGTTTTAGTCACTTTCTGAAAAGATGGAATACTATTGGCAGTGCAATAAAAATTTTTTTTTTTTTACTTCAGGTGCAAGTCGGCATAGGAGAAACACTACAGAAAATAATCAAGTGATCCTAAGGATTGCTAAGCCTCCCCACCGCCAAATAAAGTGTGTTTATCCAGAAGTTCCATGTGCTGACAGCAGACGGTGTTACCACAGCATCTATGAACGCTGCAATAACCAAGAAGAGTGCATTGATGGCTCCGATGAGCTTGGATGTAAGTAAAAACACACCAAAAATTAAGATATATAAGGAATTTTCTGAAAATTTTCTGCTCATGTCTAAAATGTGCATTCATTCTAATTTGCATTTGTCTATAAATTCACTATGATGGCACCATAACACCTGGCCATGATTAATAAAATAGACTGGGAATGACTTCAAATGGCTCTAAATGGGGCATTTTTATGACTAGGTAAATAGATAATAAAATCTACAAAGGAAATCTTCAAAACAACTCCCAGCTGAAGGAAATAGAAAAAAAAAATAGATAAATGAAAACTTTAGAGGTCAAGTATCATTTGACTGAAAGTTAGGAAGTTCAGGTCACAGAATTGAAAGTAGCTTTTGAGCCATTGACAGATGAGATACCAGCTACGCATCATCATGTAGAGATGGACAGAAGAGTGGTAGGTGGAAATCTGTGTTCTTCCTGTCCAAAGGGAAGAGCTTGCTCATTAGTCTATCATGAAAAAAGATAGAATTGAGGTTGTCTGCTGTGTCACCAACCTCTCCTTAAAAAAAACCCAAATCTATTGTAAACAAGATTTCTGTTTTAAATTTCTTGCCGTCTTTACCTTTTATTCTCTTGTGAACGTATACAGGGACTGCCTGATTTTTGTTTACACAGGCACCATCTGAAATCAAAAGACAATGTAGGGTGATTTATTCTGTCAGTCAAAGACTAAGAAATGGCCCTAGGGTATGGTTACAGTTCAGCTACTGTTTTGGATTGGTCACAAAATTTCATCATTTTAAGTAGGACTTCAAGAAAATTTTTCGAAATATAAAAAAAATTACATTTCCTATTATGGTAAACCATTATGGCAGATGTATTTGCATTCATGCACACGTACACGCACACTTATATATATGCTTTTTTTTAATATGACAGACAAGGAAAATTTGATGAATTTTTTATTTAGTTTTTCTAACATTATTACATTTTTCCGTTTGATGGGAGAGAGGGAGTGCAAAAATTGTCCATCTTTATTGTCCCAGGTGCTTTCAGCCACTTCTTTTTCAAGGGGGTTTGTTTTTAGGTGTTATTAATTTCTTTTCATGTTTGTCTGTTTAAGATGTATGCTTTGTTTGTGCTGTTTGAATAGTAGCAGTGTTTATTCCAAGCTTCGCTGGAATTTGAGTTGGCATTTTTCCATTTAAAAAAAAATTTCCCAAACACTTTCGACCAAAATCTTCCTTTAAGATTCTTGTGAATTGTGGGTGGCTTTTTATGGCCCTTTGGTCAGATTAGTGACACATTTTACACTCCCTCACTCCCACCAAATGAAAACATGTAAGAATGTTGGAAAAACTAAATAAAAAAATTCATCAAATTTTACTTGTCTGTCATATTCAACAAAACAGGTTGCAGCCCAAACGTACATTATATATATATATATATATATATATATATATATATATATATATATATATATATATATATTGCCTGGGGATGTAACAGTAAGAGATAGATCAAGTATCAACCATCATAAAGACTGAAAAATAAAATTGACAATGATTATTGTTCAAGGTTGATGGACATGCATGTCTTAATTAGTTTTTTTTTTTTTTACGAATTGGTCAAACCCAAACTCAAACAAAAACATTGTTTTCAATCGTTATGAGTCTACCGATTGAATAGAATTTTATTATAAACAATTGTCTTGTAAATGGAATTTTTAAAGCATTATGAATGTAAAATAAAGAAAAAAGTGTGCAAAACAATAAGAAACACTACATGCCAAAAAAAAAAAAGTGAAGTTTTGTTGAAATCGGTTGAAAAATATAGGAAATCCAATCCCATATATAAATGAACACACACACACAAACAACCCTTGGTTTTATAATAAGTATAACTCGATATGAGTTGTCCCCTTTCATTTTGGTGACAGAATCATGTTTTATCGTGTTTTCAAATTGATTTTGTGCAAAAACAATTGAGTTTTTCCAATTTTTGGCGCTGTCAGAACCACCACAAGGTAATTTTACGCAGTCTTGTGAAGTTTTGTTGAAATTGGTTGAAAAATGTAGGAAATCCGGTCCAATATATAAACGTACAGACACACACACACACACATACACACACACAATTTGTGTTTTATAATAAGTAAGATATCAATAAATATATATATATATACCTACATTTGTAGTGCAACTTAAAATTTCATGGTTTTCCTAAGTTATCAGGCATGAACTGGTGAATGAAACACTTGTTATGATTGATTTTAACAAATACTGGGTCTCATGAGGGGGAACACTAAATTAAATGCAGGTTCGAAGTTCAAAGTTAGTATAAACTTAATAGGAGATATTGAAAGAAAAAAAGATGCAAGCTTAAAATTTAAATAAGAGAATAGGGATGCCATGTAGGTTGTTACACATTAATAGACATTTATAAATGGTTATGGTGGGGGTGATCAATATGTAACCTAAAATATGTAATGGGCATATGATATTGAAATAAAAGAACTATCCAGAATTAAATTACTTTAGAAGAATTTCTTCCTGTGATTACAAGCTATCAAAAGTTCATTCCCTTTGTTAAGTAGGTTTTGGTCATTAATATTTTTGAGGATAAATCTTTTTCCAGCAAATACAGGTTGCATCAGTTGCTGCGACCAGAAAAGGGTGTAGATTTAGCAATGAAATTACAATTTGCTACCAGTGTATAGTCATTTGTTTTTTTAAATTTTGAGAGTGCCATGGCATTTTCATATATATATATATATATATATATATATATATATATATATTCTGGAAAATTTAACTATATTGTCAACTTGGAAAACAAAAAACAAACTCTTAGTAAAAAGGAAGTTACCAATACCAATATCCAGAAAAAGACTTATGTAGGAGTATCTCATTGTGAAATTTTGGATTTGATGTAACTATGGTTACAAAACATTTCACTTTCATTGCTTGTCTTGATAAAGTTGGAAGACGAAACACGTTGGTAAGAACTAAGAATTTTTTACAATTGTTATTTTTAAATGAATTTGTCTTATCTTCAGAGCTATTCTAAGAAATTTAACTATATTGTTGACATGGAGAAAAAAAAAACTCTTAGTAAAAAGGAAGTTACCAATACCCAGAACTAAAGCAGGAGCGTCTCTTTTTGAAATTTTGGATTTGATGTAACTAGGGCTAAAAAACATTTCACTTTCATCGCTTACCTTGATAAAGTCGAAAGACGAAACATGTCAGCAAGAAGTAAGAATTTTTTTCCAATTGTCATTTTTAAACCAATTTGTCATATTTTCAGAATTATTCTGGGAAATTTAACCATACATACATACATATATATATATATATATATATATATATATATATATATATATATATATATATAAAATATATATATATATATATATATATATATATTTAATATATATATATATACATAAATAAAAAATGAAAAATCACATTTATAAGATATATAATCCGGTGTTCTTATTTAATTTTTTTTTATTTTTATTTTTTTACAAAAATAGTGCTCAATGTGAATTTACAGATCCTAAGAAGAAAAGAAAGAGCATTAATATTATAAATTAATTGATTTAAAAAAAAAAAAAGCGGTGTTTTTTTTTCTTTCAAAACAATGGGATTTGTTATTTAGAAGGAAAATTATCAGTTCTAGAAAGGACCAGGCTTGATGACAGTGTTTTTTTTGAACAATATCGATGTTTCAAAAAAATGGAAGCTAAAATAGAAACGAAATTTTTTAACAAATTTAATGGAACTAATGTCTTTTAAGATTTAATCACAAAAATTAAATTCGTGGCTTTTAATAAAAGCAGCTTCCATTTTTTCCTGAAGTCACATCTTCTTTAGCGTTAGAAAGGTTGTCGAAAAAGCCAAGAAATCCTTTTTTTATCAGTAATCTTGTCTCGTGATTTTTTTTTTTTTACTTGAACGATATAAGCCCCGTTGAAAAAAAAGACATATTTTAAAAAAATGTCAATTAATTATATACCAAAGGGATATATATATATATATATATATATATAATTCTAAAGTAGACAACTCGAAATTAAACATATGGTGCCAGTCAAATGTGTAAAAACTTTTTTTTTGCGACATATTTCCTTCTTTAGAACTTCATTGGACAAAAGTGATGTTTACGTTGATGTAACTACACCTGTGCATAAAGAGAAGGTGACACTGAAAATCAAGAAGTCCTTATTAATAGAAAATGTAATCCAAAAGTGAAATTAAACCTGTATTCCTTCTTTCTATTGATGATTCCACCCCTTGTAGATTTCTGTTGGGAGGTATTTTTTTGATAGTAAGGACTTCTCGATTTCTAGATTAAAATAACTGGGATATCATCTCAAATACATGTCCTTAGTAAAAATCATCTTTATGACAATAAGAAATAAATGTAATGGATTTCAGCTTCGATTGAAGAATTGGAGAGCCAAGTTCATTACATTCACTTGTCTGCTAATACTCTTGAGAAAGGTATGACTCCAACACTTCTCCCCCCAGTTATTGGTAAAATACCAGGACAGACTGGGTTGTATGGCCTTGGGTGGCAACTGGTCTAGGAGAAAGAAAAGTCTGAAATCAAAACTCTATGTAACCCTGGCAAAACTCATACTATGCAGCTAAGGAAAGGATTGGGTGCATTGACTCAATGATCCCAACTACAGTTGACTAATGTTTAATGTGATAAAAAATTTGTTGGATTCATAAAAATTCATTACTTTCTTTAAAAAAATTGCTTTGTTTACATTTAGATATGAAATTGTACAGATATGAAAAATTTTGAGAGATCTATGACAAGAGAAATTTTGCTTTTGAAAGGCACAATTTTGGCCTTGCCCGATTGGCTGGTTCTCTGTAGCTCAGTTGGTTAGAGACTGCTAAGTCTAATGCCTGACCAGGTGGGGTGCAGGTTCAAACCTGCCAGACAGCTGAATTTATTTTTAATGAGATTTTTAAAACATTCAAGCCGGTAGATGAAAATAAATAAATATACTGTTTAATGACTAAATGAAGCATCTATTCAAATATGAGTATTCACTAAAAATAACATTTAGAGTGATAAAAAATATGAATTTGAATTATGATCTCTGGGTGAGCAGAGTCATGTATAGAGAGCAGGTCATGCAGAAAATGATTGATGCAATTGATAATAATATAGATATGACAGTTGTTTCCCTATTGGAGGATATGAAAATTCTTGTCCTTTTTTTGGACAATGTATCCTTTCTAATGATCAGCAACTGTTTTGGGAAGGCTAGCCTCTCCAAGGAGCAGTGAGAATTTGCCCAAAATCTGATTTCAAGAATTGCAGAAATACATTGAGGAGTTACAATGTTATGATTCAGATGAGGACACCATGGTAAATGTTGCATCTACTGATGATGAAGAAATTGCTGTTCAGACAATTTTGAGTGATGAATTGATTTTGCAGCACGTTCGTAATGGATGTGAGAGTAGCTAGAATAATGATAATGACATGCGAAAATGAGAAGTGATCAAAATACCGTCAACGTCACATATCAGAAATGCTATGATAAATTACTCTGTTCACAGATGAAAATGTTTTTTTTCTAAGATTTTATAATTAGGACCTTACCTCATTTGAGACCACAAGTCCCACATATATGGAGCTTATCGTGTTTTTCAACCTTCTTTTATCTCCTGACACACTTGAACCTATAGTTAAACTTCCACGGAAAAAATTAAATTATGATGATCAAAAAAAATAGCATACTATTTATGACTTATTTATTAAAACAAAAAAAAACAATTTATTATAATTTTATAAAAAGATAATAATTAAGATTCTTAAAAAAGAAACATATATTTATTTATTTTTCTATTTAATTCAACATCTAATGAGATATCTGAGCTTGAAGTTCTTTTATCTTCTTTGCAAGGTCGAATTTTGGACAGGCATACTCTTAAATCTTCTCCCAAGGATTCTAGCTGGCATCAGTTTTTGTTTTTAAAATTGTTTATTGCAGAAAAGCTCACTTTGCACAAATATGACATTGAGAACGGAAGAAGTATTTCTATTGCTTTTTTTTTTGTAATATTTTAAAATTCGCCCATAACACTTTAGCATTCAACAGGCCCAAACCCACCCTGTAAACCCACCCTGTAAATATCAGCTCTCGAAGTCTCATTCTTTGCATGACTTCCTGTGTTATTTGCAATAATGTGATCATATATTATAGCAGAGTATACATGGAGTTGGTTATGGCAGGTTGAACATTAAGAGCTGATAATTACAGGGCAGGATAATGCTAAAATGTTCAGGGATAGACAAAATGATATAATATCTTGTGTCCATGAAGAAATGCATAGGTACAAAATTAATGATACTGACACTGTGTCATGTCCATAAAAAAGTCAATAAATAAAAAATAATTATAGTATCAAAAATAATTATAATAAAATAATTATAATAATCATTAATTCACTCATTCTAAACCAATGAGAATTGACCCCACTTTTCTCCTCTACACATGCAAACACAAGACATTCTCACTATTGGACAGGCAATCAACACTGACAGGCCATCAAGACATGCATCAACAAAAATTTCAGCTCCTTTTCAGGTCATAATAGTAATATTTATCTCTTAGCACTGAACAAAAAATCAAGGTACAAAAACCCCAGACATACAAGAAAGACTATACACTTTGAGTATTCTTTATTTTATCATTCTGTCAAATTCTGATCCATATTTGATCTACATTTGATCCAAACTGACAATTTTACCCAGTATTATTGACTCTTGTATTTTCAATACAACATAACAACCGGATAATAAACAATACTCATTTTCTTGTTTCCATGTTTTGCTGTTTCTCATTTTTATGATATTTTTCTATATATAAATGTTGGTAGACTCTCCCATCATATTCAACATATGAGGGTCAAACATCTCAGTTCTTAGGAAAGTATGCAAATGAATGTGAAAATAGAGCAAATGGTCAAGGAAGATGGGGAATGGCTAAAGGTTTGAATTTGAATGGCTATAGCTGGACAGCTTCATGGCCAAATCAATAAGACAAACATCAGAAGGAAGACAAAGTGTTAAGGAATGGCTATATGCTTGGATATGGATGTGACTAACTGACAATATATATAGCCTAATAAAGAAGATGGTTGTCATAATAATAATAATAATCCCAAAAATAATAATAAAATACTGATAAAATCCAGTCTAGCAGAATATTTAATCTTCATTTTCAATGAAGATGAAAGAAATCTAATAATAATAATAATAATAATAATAATAATAAAATTCCAGATAATATTACTACTACTACTAGTGGAAATAAAACAATTCAAATGAAGATGAAAGAAATACTAGTGAAAAATGAATAAGAATTGACAAGGTATTCATCTAATAATAATAATAAAATTCCAGATAATATTACTACTAATACTACTAGTGGAAATAAAGCAATTGAAATGAAGATGAAAGAAATACTAGTGAAAAATGAATAACAATTGACAAGGCTTCACCTCATAAAACATTTTATCTCATAAAAATATAATACAATGTAATTCTAATATGTTTGTAATGCATTATTATTCATCTATAAAGATGTTTATTTTTTTTATTAGTAAAATGTTCAAAGATTTACTCATGAATAGATGAGAGTTGTCCATTTTTCAGCTGGGGTTGGTTAGTTAAAATTGCCTCAATATATTTTATTGAAAATATTAGTTATATATATATATAAGCAATACATCAAAGTACAAAACAGTGTTTAGTTGTTCGATTGAATGAGTAATTTGTTTTTTTTTCCTTAAATCCAATTTAATATCAAATAAGAAAAAAAGGCAATCAGATATTAAATGTGTCAGTTTGCTTTCAACTTTCATCATTGATTTTTTTTCAAGTGAATGTTGCAATTCAGTCATGGATGAAATTTCAAATCAACAGAAATTATTCCATTACTAGATTCTGAATAAAGTTTTATGTAAAGTAATTTCTCATGAAGAATTTTGGTTCAAAATAATTTCTATTACAAGAAAATAAAGACCCAATGAACTCAAATTTGCATCTTTAGCAAACAAAGCTTGACTTGTATTAAAATGACCAAGTGAACTTTGACCTATATCTTGAAGAAATTAAATTTCTAATAACTGCCTTCAGCTGAATCTTATACAAGGATTTTGATTAGCAAGAAAACATGATATTGCCTAGGAAAAGGCATTTTCATATATATTATTATTGGATGAAGCCTTGTCAATTCTTAATCATTTTTCACTATTATTTCTTTCATCTTCATTTCAATTGCTTTATTTCCATTAGTAGTATTAGTAGTAAGATTATCTGGAATTTTATTATTATTATTAAATGAAACCTTGTCAATTCTTATTCATTTTTCACTAGTATTTTTTTCATCTTCATTTCACTTGATTTTTATTGTAATTGCCATTCTACAAGTGTTAGTAAACAGAACAAAAATTATGTCTAATCTCTTAACATTACTAGGAATCTTCCTCATGGCAAAGGATCCTGAGCTTGAGTTTTGCCATGAGCCAGAGACTGATGGTCTGAATAATTGTAATTAAAAACAAATAATATCAACATGAAATACTACTTATAAATTTCTGTTATGGCATACCCTAAACCAGTGTTTCTCAACCATTTTTACTTCAGGGTGCACTTGTAGACTAACTAAAACTCTGGGGTACAATTTACATTATTTACTTATTAATAAGGAAAAATAAGTTATGAAATTTAAAAGTAATAAATAATAAAGCAGTCTCCAGAAATAAACATTTATTTTTAAGACATTGTATATTTAAGTATGTTTGTGTGAAACCTGTGCTTTGGTAATTGTTGAAGGCCTTATCTTACTTATTATAAAACGCAGATTGTGTGTGTGTGTGTGTGTGTGTGTGTCTGTACGTTTATATATTGGATCAGATTTCCTACATTTTTCAACTGATTTCAACAAAACTTCACAGGACGGCGTAAAATTACCTTGCGGTGGTTCTGACAGCACCAAAAATTGGAAAAACACAATTGTTTTTGCATGAAATCAATTTGAAAACATGATAAAACACTATTCTGTCGCAAGAATGAAACTCATATCAAGTTATACTTATCATAGAACCCAGGTTGTGTGTGTGTGTGTGTGTGTGTGTGTGTGTTCATTTATATATGGGATCAGATTTCCTACATTTTTCAACCGATTTCAACAAAACTTCACTTTTTTTTTTTGTGGTAGTGTTTCTTATTGTCTTGCACACTTTTTTTTTTTTATTTTTACATTCAGAATGCTTTAAAAATTCCATTTACAAGACAATTGTTTATAATAAAATTCTATTCAATCGGTAGACTAATAACGATTGAAAACAATGTTTTTGTTTGAGTTTGGGTTTGACCAATTTGTAAAAAAAAAAAAAAAAAACTAATTAAGACATGCATGTCCATCAACCTTAAACAATAATCTTTGTCAATTTTATTTTTCAGTCTTTATGATGGTTGATACTTGATCTATCTCTTACTGTTACATCCCCAGGCAACGCCAGGCTCTACTGCTAGTATGTGATAAATATACTTGTATTTCCTCATCAATGCATTCAATATTTTATCTATTTTTGTATTTAAGGTTGGTAAGTGCAGAAAATTATAATTCATGAAGGTATGATATGGAAAATTGAAATATTCAAAGCTTTACTAGCTATTAAAGGATATTCTTATTGAATGGAAGTCCAAAATTAATCAATTAATACCTCTTTATACTTGACATGTAAGCCATGATCTTCAGATATAGTGAACAGCTCATTATCAGTTGAAACATCATTTGACTTTGACATGGAAGCTATGTACTTGGTGTCTCTAATATTTTAAAAATAAAGATTTTTTTCAATATAAAAATAATTCATAATTTACTCTTCTGTTAATTTAGGGTGCACCTGGGTACCTTTCAGGGTGCATTACTGCACTTGGGTGTACCGGTTGAGAAATGCTGCCCTAAAGAATTGGAGAATTTGACTTTCAAAATCTGATACCAGACAGGAAACAAAGAATAAACCTCTACTCTTGTTTAAAAGACCAAAAAAGTGTATGAACCCAACAATAAGCAAACCTATCTACTCCTATTAAAAAAGCTAAATAAATATTAAATAAAATTTCAGAGTTGAAGCAGAGATGTTAGAGGTATAGAGATGAAGTAGACTTTAGAAGGAACCCTAGCCTAAACAGGAAACAAGGGATAAACCTCTACTCCTGTTCAAAAGACTGAATATTAGTGTGAGACAAATGATAAGCAAACTTATCTATTCCTATTGAGTATAAAAATTTATAAAAAGAAGTTTACTAGTTATAGAGAAACACAATACAACAGTTACAAGAACATGATTATCTCTTTTAGCAACGCCAGAAGTTTATCATAAAAATGAATTCTTTTATTGTTTGTTACAAGAATCTGGGATTAAAGACAAAAGAATTTGGATGATATTGAACTGAATTCTTCAATTTTAAAGGTCTTGCTATTAAAAAAAAAACATTCTAGGGATTTGATTGAATGTAAATTTTTAGGTGCCCAGGTGAAAAGTACAGAAGTTAAAATAATACTTTCTCCATTTCATCAGCTTTTTTTTTTTCCTTTTCGTTCATTATTTTTACAATGTGAATCTGTTTCTTTACCTTGTGTCTTCTGAACAATTCAAAATTATCAAAAATTGAATAACACTCAAGTGAAAAGTGACACAAATTTGGTTGCCTGATACATTTATGACTTGTAACTCAGTCCTAATACTAACTGGTTGTTAATGGTGGATACACAGGCAGTCAGTAAAGGCAAGCAGCCTCAGAAGAACAATGAATGAGAGAACATGAAATACCGATACCATTCCTCATATGTCTAATACTTGAATCTCATTGGCTAGAATCTTGGTTAAATATATTTGTCTTTAGATTTAATATGATCACAATGCAACCCTATCAACTTTGCTGCCTTTCTGCTCTAACACTGATATCCAAATGTTCACTATTTCGGTTATAAATTGATTGATGGCAGAGTGGTTAGGACGTTTGCTTTCTGACCATGGGACCTGGGTTTGAATCTCACCATGGTTGATTTGTTAGAAAGCTGACTTCTTCTTCATGTTACCAGCCTGTAAGCATGTGGCCATGGTTAAATATAAAATAAATGGAAGAACTCCCCAACAAATGTTTGTAATAAGCAATAACAAGAAAAAGAAAAGAACAGGGCAAAAAAAATAATATAAAGCAAGCAAACAATATATGCAAGGAAAATTAGCAGTAATATGGCAAATCAACAGTAATATGGCCAAAAGTTCACAAAGAGCAAATTCTAACAAACAAATGTTCTGACTTCAAGGCAAGACAGACCAGGACTGAGTCAGATGACACTGACAAGTGACCTATCTTATTGGCTAGGAAGAAATCCCAGCATGCATTTGTGTGCTTCTGCCTATAAACTGTGGAGAGTAAAGTATTTTGCAGTCATTCATAAAATTGGATTCAAACTAACAATTATCTTTATTTTTATATGAATGGTTACTCTTCTAGATCGTTTTACATTAATGTGGGATGCCCCCCCACCCCCAGAGATCTATCCTTAGAGCTACAAATATCTTAGTGTGTATATATATTCATGCTTGTATGGCATTTCATTATATATTTCTGTTCTTGTATGTATATATGGGAGTAATAAAATTAGAACATCTGGGTTTTGAATTCTATGTATGCAGTCATAAACTGGTGGAAAATGCAATGAAAACGGGATTGTGGGGTTGTTTAAAAGTCTGGGAATTGTATGTGTAGAGTTAGTGGCCATGGTTAAATAAATAACAGAATTGTCCAACAAATAGAATTGACAAAGTTTGTCATAAGCAATAACAAGAAAAATAACAGGGCAAAAATAATATAAAGCAAGCAAACAATGTATGCAAGACAAATTAACAGTAATAAGGCAAAGCAACAGTAATAAGGCAAATTAACAGTAATAAGGCAAAGCAACATTAATAAGACAAATTAACAGTAATAAGGCAAAGCAACATTAATAAGACAAATTAACAGTAATAAGGCAAAGCAACATTAATAAGGCAAAGCAACATTAATAAGGCAAATTAACAGTAATAAGGCAAAGCAACAGTAATAAGACAAATTAACAGTAATAAGGCAAAGCAACAGTAATAAGGCAAATTAACAGTAATACGGCAAAGCAACAGTAATAAGGCAAAGCAACAGTAATAAGGCAAATTAACAGTAATAAGGCAAAGCAACAGGAATAAGGCAAATTAACAGTAATACGGCAAAGCAACAGTAATAAGACAAAGCAACAGTAATAAGGCAAATTAACAGTAATAAGGCAAAGCAACATTAATAAGACAAATTAACAGTAATAAGGCAAAGCAACATTAATAAGGCAAAGCAACAGTAATAAGGCAAATCAACAGTAATAAGACAAATTAACAGTAATAAGGCAAATCAACAGTAATAAGGCAAATTAACAGTAATAAGGCAAATTAACAGTAATAAGGCAAAGCAACAGTAATAAGACAAATTAACAGTAATAAGGCAAAGCAACAGTAATAAGGCAAATTAACAGTAATACGGCAAAGCAACAGTAATAAGACAAAGCAACAGTAATAAGACAAAGCAACAGGAATAAAGCAAATTAACAGTAATAAGGCAAATTAACAGTAATAAGGCAAAGCAACAGTAATAAGGCAAATTAACAGTAATAAGGCAAATTAACAGTAATAAGGCAAAGCAACAGTAATAAGGCAAAAAGTTAACAAACTAAGAATTGTGTTGACATGAGAGAGCAAAGTTCAGACAAACGAATATAGTGTTATGACTTCTAGGCAAAACAGACTGGGACAAAGTCAGATGAAACCAAGAACCGGCTTATATTCTATTGGCTAGGAAAAAATCCCAGCATGCATTTGTGTGGTTCTGCCTATAAACTGGGGAGGGGAAAGTGTTTTGCAATCACTCCCACTGAGACAGCAACCAACACATCCTGGGGTGACGATCACAGCATGCAGCACCTTTGAAAACCATCCCACAGGTTGATCTTGTGAGTGAAATTGGGTAGACAAAACTATTTGGGAGCTATCAATGGTTGTGCTGACACAAATTTACAAGTCATCATGACCAATGGTTTGAGCGTACCAGCTTGTTCATGACAGATAATGCATTCTCTGCCAGAAACTGTAAGCTGTGCTCAATATAGTTGCAGTATAAACCACAGGTGGGCTCTATGGGTGTTGAACAAATACAAATGTGCCTGAGTAGGCATCTGCAACAGGGATTGGTTAGCCATCCTAGTAGATAGGCATACTCAGATACGAGTAGCTATCCACTAGTTAAAATTGAATGTTTAATTTTTTACAGCTTATTAACTTTTAGCAGGTTATTTAAAGCCAGAAATTAATTTTAAATAGTAATAATTTTGGGGAGATAATAATTATTTACTGATACAAATCATACTAATTAATCTATAGCTGGGGTGGATGGAGTCATACCTTTCCTAAGGGTATTTGTATGTAAGTGAATATAACAAACCTGACTGGAATTGGAACTCAGCACTCTAATTTCCATTTCTGAGCCTTTTTATTCATTGCACCACCTGCACATCCAAGCTAAACAACACCTGGTATTCCCAAATGGCCAGCCATCTACGTGCTGACCAGGTTTGATATTGATTAACTTTGACAATCAAATGATAACCAGTGTTTCAATGTGATATAGCTGTAAGGCTTCACTTATAGAGAAACTAAAAATTTTGCAATAATAAATATTAAGTTATCCTTATTATTTGATATTTTTTTAAATTCAAATAACTCTTTACTTGTTGTAAAGTATCCACATTTCATGTTCTGTAACAATTTGCTTAACAAATAAAAATAATGTTTAGACATTGAAACACACATGGAAATAGGGTCCACTTTTCTTTACTTTTTTGGTTTATATAGAAGCCACACATCAAAGCTATTAACATAGATAAACTGGTACAAATCATATTCAGCACTTGATTTTGATATATGATTTTAGACGCTATTGCTCTCATTATAGGTAGATTATTCTTAAGTAATTTCTTCATTCGATTGCTGTCAATCTCAGCTGATTTACCCAACAGTAAGAAGCTTATAGCACCAAACTACACAAATCATTTTTGATCATTCAGGTCAATGGTGATCACAGCTCTCCACAACTTCCTGTCCTTTATAGCTCTTAAGTAATGTTTACTTTTTTACTATCACTCTCCCTCACTGTTCTGCCATCCATTTACACAAACTTGTTAGACACGTTAAGAGGTCTTTTCCTCTGTTTCACTTGTCCTGTGAGGGTCAAATTCTCCAAGCCCTCCTTTCTTTTTATATATTTAACTGCTTCTTTCTGAATTTAAGTATATTGACTGTTTACATTTCTTGAAAACTTTGTCATTGTTCACATGCTCTGTCCTTGGTATTCTGACGTGAGTCCACCAAGGCATAACATGTGGCTCCTCCTGGAGTTTAGCATCAGCCATGCTGATCACATACAGAAAAAGTTCTCTGTGCTGATTAAATGAAAGTAGTTTTGTTTTGGGGATGTTAAAATTTACAAGCTATTTCTTGTCCCAGTTCACCACTGATTGGAGATCCTTTTCAAGAGTAGTTGACAAGTTTTGCTACTGGGACAGGAGTAAATGGTAGTGTCATTTTCATAAATGCCTAGATGTGAACTGATAACATCATTGATGGAGATCAGGGACAGTATAGATCCCAGGATAGAGCCCTGGAGACCCTCATATTTGTATGGAAGAATGTAGAAGCAAGCCCATTCAACATGACCATAATTTCACAATCTGTTAGGAATGATTCGATTAAAAGATATTCGTCTTGTGACACTGTTATGATGTTGATTTGGGGTTAATAAAGACAAACACCAAATAACACGTAACAATAAAAGGGGTTTATTCGGTTGGTAAGTAGGTACAGCAATCGCCTGAGTAGTCTATAACTAGCTCAGCCAAGAACTTCTCCGACTCTGTCTGTCTTTTGACATGCCACTATTTAACATCTTTGTTTGTAGACAAGTTCATTTTCAAGAGGGGTGGTGGGTTTCCTACACAACAGACACTGTAGCCCTGGAGCTTGCGTATCCTTAAATTCATGTGGATGAGATACCAAGGATGAGAGATCATTAGAACAACTGCCATGAAAATACATAGAAAGAAGAAAGCCACATCATGGTGGTGGGAAAATGACATGTCGAGGTGCTAGGTCTGGACTAATAACATTGCAGACCCTTCATTGAATTTTGCTGAGAATCTTGAGATACATAGCCAGAGCATCAGACCAGATATGCATGAATGAATGGTATATACATGAAAGTGCAAGATAGATCCTAACACAAAAAATGGTCTACCATAGCACAATGAACCAGCCTTTACAGCAAAGCTAGCAATTGACTCAATATAATTCCCCCACTTCATATCAGAAGAAAATGTGAGATCAAGAATATACAATGAGTTTCTCTCCTGAAGGTTAGCATCATCCATGCTGATGAAGAGCAAAAATGGTTCTCTATAATGATTAGACAAGAGACATTAAAATTTACAAGCCATTTCTTGCTCCAGTTAACAATTGATTGGAAGACCATTTTTGAAAGCAGCTGCCTGTTTACTCTGTCAGATGTATCGGACTTAAGACAGAAATAAATAGTTTTGCCATCAGCATAAATACTTGGAAACTGATGAGATCAGGAAGGTTGTTGATGAAGATAAGAATTGATGTGAAATGATCTAGAAGTGGAGGACATTCAATGAGGAAAGTGGAAACCCCATCCTAAACAGGAAACAAGGGATGAACCTCTACTCCTGTTCAAAAGACTGAGGAGTGTAAACTAGGTGAAAGGCAAACCTATCTACTCCTCTGTCTATTTTTCTGAGATGAGTTATTGTAACTATTTACAATACTTACATTGTTCAGACTGGTATCCTCATCTTTATTGCCACATTCATGACATTTTGACTATTTATTAGAATTTCAAGCTGAATGGGGCAGATTGCCTTTGGATATCTCAGTTTTAGTTAAGTCCCTTTGATAACTCAACTCTTTGTTTTGTTCTCTCTGCTGGAAATTAACTAAAAACTTTTTTGTTGCTTTCCTTTCCTACCTTGTCTAAAAGTACCAGCAATTTTTGTGTCTGCCATCAATAGAATATCATCTACATCTCTTATGTTGTTAAAAGTATGCCCACTAATAATAAATCCTGGTAGGACATCTAGTTCTTTTAAGATCACCTTGTTGTATGAGTTAAATGAATCCAATGAGAAGATGCCTCCTTGTTTTATGTTCCTTTCTAGTTTTGTGTACTTGCTCAATTTATTTTCTATCCAAATGCATAAAACTGGATACAAGGATAAAATTTTGTTTCAGGCCGTGCACCGGAAAATGAAATTGACGATAAGAGAGAACCACCCCCTCGTCGTCGAAAGGATAACTTCCCGGAACTGTTCAGGAAACTTGTGATAGGAGTGATGGTCATTTTGGTGCTTCTTGGTGTATTGGCTTGTGTGTGTCAATTCCAAAAATACACAATGCGGGCTGTGTCTTGGGATTCAGGTAAGAGATTTCTTCATTCCTCATATTCCTGGTGAGATTTCCCACAAAACTTCTAATTTTATTTTAAATTTTTAGTGCAAATCTGGCTAAACAAATTATATATATATATATATATATATATATATATATGAGAGAGAGAGAGAGAGAGAGAGGAGGAGGAGACGGAAAAGGCATGGTGGAGTAGTGGATAGCAGCTCAGGTTGAGGAATCGGAGAGCCGTATTCGAATTCCAGTTGAATCTATTTATTACATTCACTTGCATGCTAATAACCTTGGGAAAGTTATGAATCCTCTTCTTCTCCCTCCAGCTATGGGTAAATAGCAGGACAGACTGGGTTCTATAGCCTTGAATGGCAACTAGTCTAGGAGAAGGACAACTCTGAATTCAAAACCTGCAGGGGGTTGTTTGGAGACCTTGTGACACCTACTGCACCAGGTCTTTGTATTCAGCCCTTCAAAAAGTGTGGATGGTTCTGTACAAAGCCCCACTACTATAATCAAATCATATGTGCTGGTGTCTGGGCTGTCAGTTCCTAGGGACTGAGCTGCTTGTCAAATACAACAGGAGAGTCCACCATATATATATATATATATATATATATCCATGCAGGGTGCAGCCAAGGTAATATCCTTTTTTATTTATTATCTTTTATTGAACAAAAAACAAGTTACAGTAGATTAAGATGACTTAAGATTAACTATGGCTTATGTGTTTGGGAATGATTAAATCTTAATTTTGAGCTGAGCTGGATAGGATGACATGGAGCAATTGAGTGGCTATCATGATCATCAGACTTTTCCTTTTGGATATACTGAAAGATCTTGTTTACAGGCTCAAACCAAAAACAATTCCTGAATTAAAATGAGCAATTTCTGATAAATTTTCTTGTGTTAAATAGAAATGTTGCTGATAGGGTTTGCCGTTGTATTGAATATGAAAGGGAGCATTTTGAACATGTTAAATAGTTTGTTAATCATAAATTATTTTGATATGACAATAATTATAAATTTTCTAATCTACTGTAATTTATTTTTGTTCAATATAAGTTAATTTTTCATTGAATACAAAAAACAAGGAAAATTTGATGAATTTTTTCTTTAGTTTTTCCAACATTCTTACATTTTTCCGTTTGGTAAAAATTGATTGTATTGTCCATTTTGGTATAAAATGACAATTGGAAAAAAATCTTTGATTTTGTCGACGCGTTTCATCTTCCGACTTTTTCAAGGCAAAAATGAAATTGAAATGTTTTTGTTGTTATAGTTACATTAAAAAATCCAAATTTAAAAAGATAGACGCTTCTGTCTAAGCCTTTTTTTCTGGTTAATGTAAATTACCTTTATAGTAAGGGACTTATTTAAAAAAAAAAAAAGAAAAAAGGAAGCATCTATCTTTTTAAAGTTGGATTTTTTAATGTAACTATAACGACAAAAACATTTCAATTTCATTTTTGCCTTGAAAAAGTCGGAAGACGAAACGTGTCGGCAAAATCTAAGATTTTTTTTCCAATTGTCATTTTATACCAATCTGTCTTGTCTACAGAATTCATCTGGGAATTTAACTATATTGTCCATTTTCTCATCATTTCCACTTTTGCTTCAGCTACTATTATACATTCTACAAACACGCACACACACACATACATTTTAATATATTTTCTGTTTATATGTTATTTTTATAGATACAACTTATTTGAGTAAATGCTCTGTTTTTAATTGAGTGGTATTAATAACATTTACTGGCCGGAATATTCATGAAATTTTGCAGAAAATATGTGTCTCCAACACGAATTGAACCTGTATCCTATGAGGAAACTGTCATTTGGCCTGGCATGATGTGACCACAGAGGACTTCCGGTTCAGCAAAGCTCAAATTACTGCTTATAAACCAGAAGTCTTCTGTTGCCATATTACCTATTAAATATTTTTTGCATGTAAACAACTGGCCATAATTTAATGATAAATAATCCCTTATTTAATAATTTAGATTGCCAACTTTACCTCCTGGCACACTCCTGGCTATGACAATAAATGACATCCAACAACAAGGCTTATGATCAGGACATTGCAGGTTTTGAGGAACATGGAAACAATTCTTAATTACTGTTGTTCCCAATACTGACCACTAACAATCCCTTTCTTCCTTATTTTCAATGTATTCCTATAGTAAAATCATTATCAATGCATTTACATTATATATATAATAGCCCTATTCTATCAGTAATGCTTACATTCATTCCTGACCACTGACAATCCCTTTGTTCCTGATTTTCAATGCATTCCTATAGTAAAATCATTAGCAATGCATTTACTTTATACATATAATTAATTCCTGACCACTCTTCATCTTTTTACTATCTCCCCCAATGGCAGATTCTGTACTCACATTGGAGCTTGGCTCTGAGTGGTTATAATTCTTTTTCCTCTAATCACATTTTAAACACCACTCCAAGTCTACTGAAGTAATCCCCTTTTCACAGCTATCACTTCTGTCTGCTGATCCATTTTGTTGATTGCAACAAAAAGTTTTTGAGATGATAATTCTGTGTTGTAAATCTTTGGTTTATTTTCATGTTAATTTCACTAGCCTCCTCCTCTTCTGTTCTTACTTCAGGCAAATTGGAAGAGGTTATCATACACCAACACCAGGTGTGAAAAAAATGATATGCAAGCAAGTTTAAAGAACATGGCATCACCACTGCCATCAAACATTAGGCTACACACACCCTCACTACCATTAAGTCACATGCACCTGCATTACCATTAGGCCACTCACACAACCATCAACACTAGCTGCTGTTAGGCCACTTGCTTAGCCATTGATACTAGCCATTTGCCCACTTGCACAACCATCGCCATTTGCTGTTAGGCCACTCACACCACCATCGCCTTTAACTATTAACTTAATGGAATTAACGACAATATATTAGTTATATAATTTTTACCAAATCACTATTTTATTTCTCCTGCTTATGTTTTTGAATTGATGATTTTACAAAAAAACTTATAACCTTGATTTTATGCAAGATATAAATTTTCTTAAGAATTATTTTGATTTTGTTGATTTTATTTCAGATTCTCTGGATTCTGTATCCTCCTTTTCTGGCCAACCAGAGACCCAAGATACAACAGGCAACACGATATGCCTAACAGATTTTAGTTCCCAAAAACCTGTAGAGGAATTATCAACACTGACAACATTAGATCCGTTTCCACCATCTGAAGTGGGTGGGGCAGGTGGTGGGGGCAGTTTCATCATGCAGTCACCACAGACTTCCACATCAGCCTTGGAATGTGTTAGCTGGGCAGAAATCCATGCACCCCCATCGGGAAGTGGTGCTGCTTCCAATACACTTTCTCCAGTCTCTGCTATGGATCAGCAGATGGGCACATGGACTGTACTACAACCCACTGTCCTGCCCTCTTCTCCACCAGCCTTAGCTTCTCCACCCCCACGCCCTGCAACATCACCTGTGGTTCTGTCTTCTACTACGGATCTACCAACTTATGAAGAGGTCATGACTCGAAGGAGACGAGGGGATGCTGAACTTTGATGATGCTGATGATGATGATGAAAACCTGAACCCCCCTTTTTTTTTTTATTAAAAGAAAAAACCTTGATCTTTTTGTTCTATCAGGTTTTTTTATCCTTTTTACAATTTTATTAATCTTTATCATGATTGTTCTAAGTTGATACAATGTATTTAAAAACTGCCAAAGTTCGAAGCATTTGAATAAACCTAAGCCAGACTGGTCACATGGGCAAAAGCATTAAATTTGATTGGTGAGATTAAATGTCTAAAAATTGTACAATCTCGGGATGCTTTTGAATGTTCTTTTTTTAAAACATTTTGAAAAGCATACCTTTATTTTTCATTAAGGAAGTGACACACCTACCAATAATAACATCAATGTTTTCATCAGTCGTTCTTTTTTAATTTCAGTTTTATTTTAATATCTACCAATTATTTTCATTTCTTTCTCAGACAAAAGTTATTTTTAGTTGTATATTTATTATATTCTGGCCAACCATTTTGAGTCTTCATTGTGTGATTGAAAGAAAGAATCAAAGAAAAAAAGCAAGTGTGAGTAAAATCAGTTCTTGTGCAAAAAAATATGGCCCTTGGGACAGCCAAATAAAATGGGAGCACAAACTGTAAAAAATGTTTCCTAACATAAAACAAATCAAGAGTAAAAAAAAAACTGAGTACCATATCTAAAATAGAGAGGGACAAAGAGGTTGTATAATATTACCAAGAATAGTTTTAAATGCTTCAAATTTAGTCACTGCTTGAGAAAACTGATAATTTTTTTAAAATGTTATTTTTATCGTAAAACTGTTCTTTAAAAATCCTTTTTTATCTTAAAATTGATAATTCTTTCAAAATGTTTTTTTTAATCTTAAAGCAGATAATTCTATAAATAGATAATTCTATAAATAGATAATTCTTTCAAAATGTTTTTAATCCTAAAGCAGATAATTTTATAAATAAATAATTCTTTGAAAATGTTTTTTAAACTTAAAACAGTTAATTCTTTAAAAATTATTTTTATCTTAAAACTGATCATTTTTTTAAAGTTTTTTTTTTTAGTCATAAACTAAATAATTCTATAAATAAATAATTCTTTGAAAATGTTTTTTAACCTTAAAAAAGTTAATTCTTTAAAAATCCATTTTTATTTTAAACTAGACAATTCTCTAAATTTAGTTTTTTGTTATGATTTATAAAAGTAATAAATCTACAAAGTTACTAAGTAAAACTACTTACCAAATATAATTATATATTATTTGACTTTTGCCTATTATCATAATTAGTACATCAGAAAATTAGTATTATACTGAAATCAGTTGAGGTAATATTAAGCTTCTCTTAATTGTAATATTTTCATTTAATACTACAGTAATTAAATTAAGAATAATATCTGACTCATAATTGTTGAAGAGCAACAGAGTTAAAAAGAAACAAATCTATCATTAATGGGTTGTAAGATTTGCTTATTCATCAAGAATCCAATAATGCCTGAAAAATTCTTTGTTTTTAAGGTGTTAAAATTTATTTTCCTAAAATTGCTGTTGTTATTACAATCACTATTTAAAAATGAAACAAGTAAACAAACTAAGGTTTTATTTTCCATCAGGAAAACCACTTTTTGAGCCAAAGCGTGCCTCTACCAGTTCAGCCACAGAGCCAGCCCGACAGAGCAAGGTTCGAATTATCTATTTAATGAAAGCATGTTTCTCGTTTGGACTCCTACGAATCTATATCTGCCAGCTTCAGTTTCGTACCCGAAATGTAAACAACAGTAATTTTTTAGAGAATTTTTTATCTGACATTATTTCTTAAATGTTATTTTTAGTCAGTAAAAATGTTTAAGTTGCTATCCTGTTTTTTGATTTTCTATTTTATTAAACAGTGATGATCAAATAAAACTAAAAAATGAGTTTTATTTCAACTGACAATCGAGAATTATGGCATATCCTGTGAAGCTGTTTATTTAGATTTCAATCTCCAAGAAAGAACACAGAACTTTTACTCCCACTACAATCAGTCACAGATTAATACAATTTGTGGTGGGATCATCTTATCAATAATCCATCTAACCACAACAACTAGTACAATTATTAAGACTAACTTTAACCACGGCAGAAACATAAATACAAATATAGAGTAAAAACAAGGAAAAAACTGCAGAAAATCCCTTAGTGTGGCAATAAAATAAGCACATCCCATCTCCCCTCTCACTTGTAACCATCCATGACAATAAAATAAACATTTTCAGCACTGAAGCTGAATTAGTCAAATAAAGTTTCATAAGCTTCTACTTAGAGTTGTTGCTATATTGCAATTAGAATTTCCCAAATTAACAAACTATTGATACTGATAATTGGCAAAAATCCTTCCAGGTAATGAGACCAAAGTTACTGTATTCTTCCACATGGAATAAATGTTAAAGTAGTTTTGTTGCAATTTAAAATAGGAACTTGTCTGAAATTAAAACAATCAGATGACTTAGGTATCGGTATTTTGGCCTAAGATTATAACTTTAGAAAGATTATTCCAAGAATCAATCAGTTTTCAAAGATGTAAGAGAATTAAAATGGTTCATAAGCTTTTACTTAGAGTTGCTGCTTTATTACAGATATCAGGTTTGGCAGTGACCAACTTTGGAATTTAATTATCTGAACACAGCCTGAAATTAAAAATTTTATACAAGGAAAGCATAACAACCAAAAATGATAAAAATATGAAAAATTACTAAAAAGCAACAGCGTGATTAAATTGATAAAAAATTTTTACCGTTACAAAATAAAATTTGAAAATTTATAAATCTGCCTAATGAAATCAACTGTTTCTATTTCCAATATGGCAGGTCTCTGTTTTAAAATGCATCTAAGACAAATGAGACATTATTTTAGATGAAGTCACAAATGCAAGAAGTTACTACGTCCAGTGAGATATACATCTGATTTATTCCAATTTCAGGATGCACTAATAATACTTTAAACAAAAAAATCTGCTTTATTAAAGACTTGGTAATGTCTTTTTGCACAAAGCATAAATTTATGTGGATTTATTTATATAAATTCATTATAAAATAAATTTGCTATGGAAGTTGGGTATAATTTAAAATGGGACTTAGACACATTTTGCACTGAGATCTTCAATTTTAATTGATAGTCAAAGCAGAATTGAAAACATGCGATCATTGATACCAAAGGAGTTCTTGTTTTCAATTTAATCTACTTTGTTGCAGTTATCTAATTTCTCAATCACTACTTTTCAACCTTCTTCAGGCTGTGAAAATTAACTGAAATCTTTTATTCAAGAATTAGTCCCTGGATTTGAATGCTACCTCATCTCAGATATAAAAACTCGTTAGAAACATTAAACTTGCCTGTAAAGATTTTGAGGTTGCATATATTAATATAATATATAATCTCAATTTGAGATCTTTACTTCTTTAAATTGGCTCCCCAATAATTTTTTTTTTTTTTTGGTGAGGGTCTTTGGATACATGTTTTACGAATGGAAAAAAAGAAACTCATTATTTAGTATTTCTTGAAGTTTTAATTAATTATTTTTATTAATTTGGCAATTTTATTTTGCATTTTACATTCCGTAATCTTTTAAACAGTACAAACTCATTCCATTAAGATTTTTCTTGAACTGTTCTAACCTGTTGTCCACGTGTAAGGATTCGTTCTCCAGCCACATTATATGTTTTATTGGTACACTAAACATAAAATCCTGCAACTATCAATAGAGTTGCTTCATTCATTTAACAAAGAAGAAATTGCAAGATTATCGATTTAATTTTCTTTGTAAAACAAAACCTAAAACTTCGATTTGAATAAATCTTGTAGAGCTATTTCATGTTTAAAAAAAAGAACAGCTAAAAAATAATGACAATAAAGAGACAATAAAACGATATAATGATTTAACAAAATCCAAACACTTCATGGGATTCTACAAAGTTGTGACAAAACACTGATGAACAGTTATTTCTTGATAGCAAATGATTTTTTTAAAATGTGAATATTTCATGTATCATAATATAAAACACTTCCACCAATAAGATATCATGAATAATTGTTTTTCGTTTATAAAATATTCTGGGTCTATAATATTGCTAACCTTGAGGATATTAGACATTGTTGATATATTAGTCAAAACATTCACTTCAGTCCTTAAGCTAGACTAGACAAATATTTATAATATAATGCACTTTATTACTAAAATACTATAGACAATTGATATTTTAATGAGCAACAATAGATGTTGTTCATGACTATTCACTAAGACATTTTTTATACCTTTATACATTTTCTTATAGAATGCATTAATGCTGTCAAATATTTCAATATTAAAGATTACACCTTTTATTTGAATGAAGATAGAACATTAACATGGTAATTTTAATAATATTCATTGTAGAAACATTTTAGGAATTTCCTTTACACTCTTATTTAGTTTTGTTAAACAAAAAAAAAAAAACTTTGAAATGCTCTCAAAATGTTGTTTTTATAAAGGTTAGATTTCTCTTTGTTTATAGTGCAATATTATTAGTAGTAGTAACAGTTTTATTATTTAAAATAATAATAATTATTATTATTATATTAATATTTTTTAAATTTAAATAATTATTCTATTTTGAATTATTTTAATTTAAAGATATAACAAGACTTAACATTCATAGTTGCAAAAGCAAATTAAAATACCATTGCTGATTTGTGTCTTTTTTTTTTCTATTTTGATCAAATTTTCTCACTGCTTTCATGCTTTAAGAATAAATATAAACAATTCTAAAAGGTGATTGGAAAATGATTTTTAACAAAATAACTTTTTATATATTCCCCAGATGTTTTAATCAAACTTGATGTACTTAAAACTTAGAAAGTCTTTTTTTAACTATAAAAAAATTGTATAAAAAGACAAAAATTTGCACAGTTTTTAGGTCCACATTTGACCATAATATTTTATTTTTGTCTGCAGTTCAATTTTTTCATGTGTTTATTGTGTTGCACCACTTAATCTAACTTTATTTCTGAAGAGTTCCATCTACAAGCTACTCTTCCATAATCCCAATTCTCCTCTCTGTCCTTGCAGAGAAGATAAACACTTTATATCAATAAGACTACAATCATAATCATTTTTTTTTTCTATAGATATGTATGAATTTACACAGATGATTAAAACAACATACAATGAATGGTGTGTTTAATATTTTGGGAAAGCAGCCTGCTGTTTTATTCAATGTTTTTATAAACATATCTTTAAGTGTTAGAATGTTCAATGATGGCTTGAAAAAAAAACAATTTTTGTTTCAAGGAAGGATATACTTTGAACTGATTGAACTGTTTTTATTATGTTCAGTATATGCTTTCATGTAACCGATCTTAATTCATATAATTTACCTTTGTATTGATTTCTACATTCTGTGAATTACTAAGATGTCACTTTGAAACATTTTTATTGTAAATATTAAGCATTCTTTTAATATTAGAATAACTTTTTATATATACTACTTTTCACAATTTCTTTTACTAAAAATATGTCTTTAATATAACTTTTTATCTGGGCAACCAGTTATATATCATGAATCAAAGGCTTTGTTCAGGAGGCAATAGCTCTGTACCTGAGTCAATGGCTTTGTTCAGGAGGCAATAGCTCTGTACCTGAGTCAATGGCTTTGTTCAGGAGGCAATAGCTCTGTACCTGAGTCAATGGCTTTGTTCAGGAGGCAATAGCTCTGTACCTGAGTCAATGGCTTTGTTCAGGAGGCAATAGCTCTGTACCTGAGTCAGTGGCTTTGTTCAGAGTTATACTATGAGTCAAATGCTTTGTTCAGTTTTGTATGATATTATCATGATTAATTTATTGATGATATCACATTTTATTTTGGTATATTCCAATTGGACAGCTAATATATCATTGCTTAATGCTTTTGTCAATTATGTTTTCTTGTAGAAGCCATTTTGGATAACATCTTTCAAACACTGAATTTTCTATTAAAGAAAAAGAAAATAAAAGTTTAACATTTTTTACTGTAACTTTTTTATTAGTCATCATGTCCTGATCATTAGTATTACTATACTTATATTAGTATTCCAAGTTTTATAGTAATATTTATGGTCATCATCATTATCCATCATCGAAATTATTGTATAATAAAATATTTATCTATATATAGCAGGGCTTCTCAGTTCCATGTTTTTTTTAAATAAGACAGTTATTATTTTTTAAACTGACACTGGCAAATAAAAACTAACAATTAATTTGACAGTTTCTTTCATAATATTATTATATAAGTACAATAAAAAATAATATTAATGCCAAACTTATACATATATTGTTTATTAGACAATTAATAAAAAGGATGAGCTCTTTGATAATTTTTTAGTGTGTTGATGTCTGGCACTGTGACTAATAGATGTAAATCTCCCCTTTCAACAATTTTAAGATTATTGAAACTATTAACACTGTACTATATATGTGATAGGATTAAAAAACAAATAGGAAACATTTAGCAATCTAACATGTCTCACTTTTATTAAAGCTTCATTGGAGAATGAAAGATGGAGAAAAAGAAGAGATTCTGATATTTTTATTTTTGGTGTTGTTTGATTTTCATTGGTTAAGTAAGCTTTATGTGCATTTGACTCGTTAAGCAGTGTTAGTATAAGTATAACACAAAAATAAAAATACCAGAATTTCTTCTTTTTCTCCCTTTCTTGTTCTCTGATGAAGTTTTAATAAAAGAGAAACATGTTAGATTTATAAACATTTCTTATTTGTTCTTTATCCTATCATTCTGTCAAATTCTGATTCATAATTGATTTACATTTGATCCTAATTCATGTAAAGAGTATAGACATTTCATGTCTATCAAGTTTGTCCAGCTTCTTCACCAAATTATGAATGATTACTTGCAAAAACGACAGTTATTGATGTACAAAATTTCTAAAACTATTATAAACGTTGTGTCCAAGCTTTCAACTCATATCCAAATCATCCTCAGGGGTGTGTAATTAGTGTATCATGTGAAAAATGTTATTTGTCCTAAGTAGTATGTTTAGTACAATGTTATATTTAAATTAAATAGAACAAATCCAAAATGCACAAAGTCCTATCCACTACATGTCACAATAATGAGCATAGAACATCTGTGATGACACGGATCTTTTAATATGCAAATGTAAAATGTAATCATTTCTCTTAAAGCATGAAGAAACAACCATATTGCACACATTCTACACACATTGTTATAACACGTGGCAGATAGAGATTCCTGTGTTTTGGGTTCGTTCTATTTCATATATATGTGATAAGATTAAAAAACAAATAGGAAACATTTAGCAATCTAACATGTCTCACTTTTATTAAAGTTCAAAGTTTATTATTTTAGAATAAAAGATTATTGTTGTGGCCTTGTCGGGGCCAGAAATAAAAACACAAAGAGAGAAATTGAGTTAAACAAATATATTAACAGAAACAGTAATACAAACATATACAAACAAGTGTTACAACAAGAATTTTTGGTCCGACTGTTAGAGCCGACTGCTGAAAACTTCTCTCTCTAAAAGGCAGTACCTGCTCCTATTTATAGCTGGGAAAGTCCATGCATGCGTAGGCAAATTGACATAACAATTATTAACATGTATCACATAATACATTAATTATCCACCCCTGGGGATGACATGAGAGTTGGAAACTTGGACACAGTCATTATAAAGGTTTTCATGAAGGATTATAAATAATTTGGAGAGGAAGATAGACAAATCCAATAGACACAAAATGTCTATAGTCTTTTATAAGACATATTTGAATTAACAGTTGCTGCCTAATTAAACTATATATATATATATATATATATATATATATATGAAGAAATATAGTTTTAAGGTATGCTATATTTATGGGTTAAAGTGCTCAATATCAGAGATAGAGCCTTTTATAAGTGAACATTGAAGTCAACACTCAGAGGCGACACTGTTTCATGCTAAACACAATCATCAGGCCACCTGATGACTGCGTTTAGCATGAAACAGTCTGTCACCTCTGAGGGTTGACTTCAATGTTCACTTTCATATATATTTATATATATTAATTAGTACATATACGTGTATCTATGTTTTGGTGTGCACACCAAAACCTAGGTACACGTATACGCATATATACTAATTAATATATGTCTTTGCTTTGTCTAACCACATTGAGCACTATTATGTTTACACCTCATGCATAAATTTTATGATTATTTATCTGTTTACCCATCTTGCTGATCATCTGATTTATCTATCCCTATAACTATATATATATATATATATATACAGTGTTATTCAAAAAGGAAGAGCAGATTTCAAAAATTTAATAAAAACAAATGTTAAGAGACTGAAACATATTCATGACATTTGGGGTAGAAAAAGTTCAAAGTTTATTATTTTACGTTTGCACTTCACAAATTGCAGTGCACAAAACGACTTTTCTTGTAGTGTGCCCATTTTAAGGGTTGACACAAAGTATGACAATTTAAATTTATACAAAATTGAAAAAACAAAAAAAAATGACAAAAAAAGTATTTAAACATGAGTGAAAATTTTTTCTTTATTTTAATAAACTTTGAACCTTTTCTGTAATGTGTTGAAGATGGTTTTGTCTCTTAACATTTGCTTTCATTAAATTTTCAAAATCTGTTTTTTTTTTTGAATAACCCTTTATATATATATATATATATATATATATATATATATATATATATATATATATATATATATACACATAAGCATCTAGAAAATTTTGGCAACAATTCCATATATATGTATCATATTACACAATATGAAAATTCCAGAAAAAATTGTCAGCATTTTGCAATTCTCAACTATTCTGAAAAATTTTCAAATTTTTTACCATTTTCTATACTGCCTCCAGCTCTTTGTTTTATCTACATTGCTCCCTGCCCCCACTATTGTCTATCCATGCTCTACTGCCCCCCCCCCCCATGTGATGCTCACCTCTCTCTCAGGGATGGTGACTTTAAAAAAAAAATTTTGAGAAGCCCTGATCTATAGCAATAAGTATTTTAAGTTTTTATTTTGTAATGTTTTGTAGATGTTATGTTGCTTACTTGAGCTTATTTAATAAAGATATTTTATGACAAAGTGCAAAGATATCCTCCCTTCTGAATGACTAGTGATAAGACATTTTGTTGGTTGAATGTGACATCCCAGATCTAATGACAGAATAAAACATGGATTCTTAAGAGTTTACCGATGTTGGTGTCTGCAGAATTACTTTTTATGACTCGCTGTCACAGTCAAATTACGTCCCTCTTCTTTCAAAATCAGTTAAAAGTTTTGTATCACATTTTATTTTGACAACCTGACCTTAAAAATCAGGCCTGTACACATTAAACACAAAGAGTGACCTCACCTTTGTGAAGCAATAAAAAATATATTTACATACATAAACACATCTACTTAAGCACAAATGTGAAAGTTTCTCTTGCAAAATATTCATATAATTGTGTACTGAAAAAATTTATAGTTTTCGGGTTAGGGTGTAATAATTCTATTCCAGCAAGCAATTCTGTGGAGTTTCTCCAAAATGCAAGCATGAAAAAATAATAGAAGAAAAATTTACTAATTCCAAACAAGTTGTTTTATACAGAAAAACCTGGACTTATAAATGAAATTATCAAATCCTAAAGCTATTTAGCATCATAAAAAGCAGATTGACTGATCTTCATGAACCTAGAAATGTTTCCCTTTTAATGTCTCTTCCATTTTGGTATATTGTGTATATAAGAATATTTCTGAATTGGTCATTCATGAAACTAAATAACCGATAAGAAAAGAATGAATGAGAGAAAGAAAAACTAAGTTATACTCAATGTCTCATAAAATAACTAAGATACATTTTATAAAACATAAAGAAATTGATAAAAATGTGGTATTTTTATTAGGTCAAATGAATTGCAAGCATTTAATATTCATTGAGCTCTAAGTTTTTAAAATCTGTAAAAAAAAAAAAACTGGTAAAAAGCAGTCTGTTTTCAGCTATTTAACTCCATCTTGGAATATGCTCAGTAAATTAATTAGAGTAAATAACCTCATTGGTAAATTGATCAAGTTTTTTCATTTCAAAGTAAATACATTGCCAAAAATTATAATTTTCTTTTAGCTGAATCATTGTAATTAAAAAAAAAATTAATTATTTAAACAAGAAATAAATAAAAAGTAAATGGAATGCATTTCTATTTCCATAAAACCTACCTTCACCTATATTTTAGAATATTCAGGAAAATTAACCTAATTGTAAGCTGTCATCTGACACAGGAAATAACATTGAGTGTCAAAAGATAATGTAACGTAGTTGAAAGATAAAGAAAGAAAAGGAATAATGAGAAAGTAGGAGGAGACAAGAAAATTAGGAACAGAAGAAATGGCTACAACATCTTATACATGTGCATATGCACATATGCATATACATGTAGGCACACACACACACATACACACACATGAAAAAAAAAAAAAAATTAACCTAACACCAATAAAAAAGCATGTAAATTATTTTTTAACTTAATATAAAAATAATGAAAATGAGAAAATTGATAGACATTTACTGATATCTCCTCACGAGTGGACTGAACAATTACACAAAGGTTTATCTACAAAACTCTGGAGTAGAGGTGCCGAATATAACACGAATCAGATAAGGACAAATTTTATATTTGTATTGATCCTATATATATATATATATATATATATATATATATATATATATATATATAAATTTAATTAGAAAACAGATAACTTTAAGAGTCTATTGATTATATTTTATTTCCCCAGGAAAGTGATTTTTTCCTGGTTCCTCAGATCACATTTCCAAGCATAAAAAATATATATATATATATATATATGAGAAAAAGTGGAAAATCTTTTTAATGACAACATGAAGGTGAAATATATTGTCATTAAAAAGCTTTCTCTAATTTCTCCACTTTTGTTCAGTTTCTATATCCCATGAACAGACATACACACAAATAATTCTCATATTACGGCTATGGTAGGAGCCATTCCATTTTAATTTTGGTTAAACCAAATGCTACAGTGATTTCACTTAAGATCTAAAAATTTAAAATTTTTACAATGTTAAATTTTTTAATTTTAGATTTTTGGTCTGATTTCTTTTTTGGAGTGATTGTCGATTTATTTTTAGACTAATAGAGAGCACAAGTTTGAAACTTGTAATAATAACAAAAATAAGGAAAATAGTTCAAATGTAAATACGATTTACAACAGAGTTCCATTCCTATGTTGTGTTGTTATGTGATTTTCCATGTAAGTTGGATTGTACTCATGATTTTCTGTGAATAAGCCTGCACTAATGCAATAGTAAAGTAATAATCTCAGACATAACAATAGGACTAAAAAAAAAACAAATGGAGGACTTTAATACATATATTGAAATAAAATTGTCTTAAGCTGCTTGTATATTTATTGCCAGTGATGACATTGGTTCTCAATAGATGAGATGATGAAGTGTAAGCTCTTGTCCCTCTTGTATTTGGAAGCAGCAGTAAATTTGGGGAAGAAAGAAAAACAAATGTGTGTTTGTTTTTCTTTATTGAGGATTTACCAACTTATAGTTTAACAAGAAAATATCTTCTTATCTCTTACAGGGAAACAGAATATGTATACAGATATGTACATGTTTTAAGGTACATAAAAACACAAAAAACAAGGTCAATGGTGAAAAGAAATTGATAATATTTATCAATTTCTCTTTATATTTTTAATTTCATTCCTTACAGTTATTTTTATCAAAATGTCTTAACTTTTCCCACTCTAATTTTTAATATAACATATTTACTTTATGATGAAAAAAGATCAAAAATAAAATAAAAATTTCTACAACAATGTTTTAGTTTGTGATGAAATCCTCTTGAGACAATTTTTACCAGACAATAAATTTCCTATAAATCCACATTAAAATCATTGCCAACATTATTGCAATGTTTTATATCTCAATGAGACATAAAACACTTTTGTAAACTGATTTTTAATCAACAGGATTCAACAAAGCTGTTAGTCAAAATTTATTACAAAAAATACTTTCTTGGTGCTTCGCCAAATTTCTGATCACTGTTGCCAAAAATAAGTATATCTTGTTACTGAAGATCAGTCAATACCTCCCTCTTACAGTAAAAAGGATAGTGTAAGTTGGTAGATACTAACACCCATGGTAATATGCTGATGGAACTGAGCAAATCTTCCTTACTCACTTTTTGTGTGGGTTCCCACTATTAAAATGGCCTTGTGCCAAACTTTCTTTGTGCAAAGATTGGTAACTATCAGTACAAAGTCAATTAGTGCAAACAATTAATTAGGATGTATATTCAGCTAACAAATGTTTTCACAAGGATAATTTGAAAAAAAAAAAAAGAAAAAATTAAATTTCAAAAACATAAAGTGAAGAATAGATTATAAGAATAATCTAAAGTTTTGTTTTTTTTTCTTCCTGAAAAAAATAAATGCCAAATAAGGAAGATAAAATTAAATTCAGATGCTTTTCTGGTATCACATGCTACAGAGAAACAACAAAACTTGATTATTAGAGAGGCTCTTTCTAACACGTCCACTCTAATGAGTGTCTTTTTTGTTGAATGTTTGTGAACAATGGATGTGATTTGGGAAGCAAGCTCTTGAAGGAAATTGGCAATTTGGCTTTGCTGACTCCATCTGCACACCTGAATGTTGTGTCAGGAAAATTTCCAATATGCAAATAATCAATAAAACAAAATTCAATGACATTTTTCTTGTTTATTTTGTCTTTTTATTTTCGCTTTGATTCTGATTGCATTTGATTGTAAATTGCAAATGGCATTTGTTTGGAAATGGCAAAGGTCATTTAGCTTTCATTTTTTTCTTACAACTCAATAAAAAAAAAATCTGTTTAAAGATTTTCAGTAATAGAGACAATATCAATTCTTATTAAATTTGTAAAACATCAGAACAATATACAAAAGCAGTCCCACACAATGCAGATAAACTTTTTTAATACTATCGTTACCACTCAAGGTAGAATGTTACTGAATGACATTGTTATAAGAACTTAAAGATTGGAAGTAACAAGTGTAAGTTATGAGTATACAGGGTGCGATGGATAAATTGTCTTCTAAATTACACAAAAATGAAAATAGCACTGACATCTCATTTCAAAAGATATATTTACCAAATTTACACAAAAATATCTTGAAATACTAAAAAGTAAATTTATTCAATAAAATTGCCATTGGTTTCAACCACAACCTCCAGACGACTTCGGAATCTTCTGCATCTCTTCTGGACGGTCTCCTTGTTTAAATTGGTCAATGCTGCCATAATCTTTACCTTCAGTTCATCTTTGGTATTGCAATGAATTTTGTTGGTCTCTAGCTCAACTGCACCTTACACATAATAAAGGGGGTTGCAGTTTGGGGAGTTAGGGGACCAGAATTAAGGGGTGATGTGGTTGCAGAAATTGACATCCATGGCTTGGTTCTCTTGCCAGTGTGGCATGGTGCAGAGTATTGTTGCCAAACATAGGGTCTTCCAGCAACCGCCCTCTTGACCCAGGGCAGCACGACTTCCTCAAGGCACATGATGTAGGTCTCTATGTTGAGTTTGAGGCCCTCATCAACAAATTCGGGAGTACTTTTTTTATCAGAACAATCAAAGTGGGTTTTCAAAACTGCCATACTTTCATAATCACCATCCAACTCTTTCCAAATCCTCTACACTGTCCTCAGTTTGGCACTCAAACAGTCTGAAATGTTCATATTGGTAGCTTCTGGTGCAAATGCCAAGCAGTACAGCATGCCATTTTCAAATTTCTGGCAGAGTGAATTGCTCTTTTTCTGACAGACGGTGCCCAACTGACCCTACTATACTGTGCAGTTGACAAAATCAAAAACAAACAAAATGCATGCATGAAATTAACTATATAAGATGGTGACATATACATTGCAGCCTGTATTTCCTAGAGTGGGTCATGGAGCAAACATTTTTCCAATATCTTAATTGATGGTTCATATATACAAGTTCCACTTGGAATCTTGAGTGAACTTGAGCTTCAATAGATGTTCAAGGTCATTGTTAAGACTCATTCACCATAACTGGAGAAAATTTAACATCTGCTCAGTGGTGATGAAATGTTATTGGCTTGGCTTTGAAGGAAATGAATGATACAAGCTATTATTCTCTCTCCTCCTTTAGCTATGAAAGTTTGACCACAGAAGAGATTAGCTGCCAGGCTCTGGTCATCTAGATTTTTAGAGGTGCATCATAAACTGTAGTATAAATACGATCCAATTCATCAGACCTACAAATTCAAAAATTTAAAATTTCTCGGACATTCAGGCCAGTAAATATTGTTTAATACTGTTTATTATAAACAGGGAATTTACTTAAATATTTGTATCTATAAAAAGAATGTATAAACATAAAAATATCTTAAAATAATTGTCGGACTTTGTCCATTTCATAATGTGCGACGTCATTTGTTTACATTTGGATACGCTTTGAGCAGATATGAATGTACATGAGAGATTCATGGAAGATTATATTTTAAAAGCAGTAAAATCAACCTTGAATGATCATAATCAAAAGATATATATAAATATATATATATATATATATATATATATATATAATATATATATATATATATATATATATAAATATATATATATATATATATATAAATATATATATATATATATATATATATATATATATATATATATATATATATATATATATATATATATATATATATATATATATACATATATATATATATATATATATATATATATATATATATATATATATATATATAAATATATATAAATATATATATAATATATATATAAATATATATATATATATATATACATATAAATATATATATAATATATATATATATATATATATATGCATACATATAAATATATATATTTGGTTGGATAGAGGATATATATATATAAAAATATATATGTATATATTTATATATATATATATTTATATGTTAGCTCTATCTCTAATATTGAGCGCTTTCTAATAAGTACCGTGCATATAATATATAAATGATTATATATATATTTATATTTATATACAAACACTTTTCACATATATGTATATATACTTTTTAAAAAAATAGAAATTGAGACCCTATACCAAAACATTGTTAAACTCCAGAATGAACAACCAATGGAAACAACACCAGAATTTAAAGACTTACTTAAGGCATTCAAGGACCAGCATGATAAAAGCAGAAACTCCTCAAAAATACTTTCTAAAGAACCAAAAATTGCAGCACAAAAACTACGCAATCACCCTGACATAATCGTTAAAAAAGCTGATAGACCAACATGTTCATCATCCTAAACAAATTGAATTACAACAAAAAAACTTGACCACATACTCCATGATCACATAAAGTTTAAAAAACTTAACAAGAACCCAACCAACCAACTAAAATCAAAGCTTAATAAACTTATCAATGCTAATAATGCTGAACAGAACTTTTTAAAACTCCCTAAAATTGTTGGTGATTATAGACCTGGTTATATATACGGCACTATAAAAACACATAAACCTAACTATCCTCTCCATCCTATCATATCGCAAATTTCAACTCCTGTTTATCATCTAACAAAATACATTAACCAACTCCTTACTCCCTACCTTCCTAGTAAATATAATGTTAAGTCAACATTAGAAGTAATCCAAATCCTAAAAAGTGAAAAACCCAATAATGAAATCATAGCTTCACTTGATGTCAAAAACTTATTTACCAATGTCCCTGTTAGTGAAACTATTGAAATAATTATAAGAAATATATACAGTAACTCATCTTTACCCCCACTTAAAATTAATCCTAATATATTACAGAAACTACTATTAGCTTGTACTACTGAAGTCCCTTTCTTCCATTCATAATAATAATAATATATATACAACGTGATGGTGTCTCCATGGCTTCAGTACTGGGTCCAACATTTAGCAATTTCTACATGTTGAACCTCAAAAATAAGATATTTACAGATTTTCAAAAACCATCTATCTACTTAAGATACGTTGATGATATCCTTATGTTAGTTAAAAATACAGATGAAATACTTCAACTTCAAAAACATCTCCAAAATAATTTTGTCCTTTAAATTCACATATGAACTCAATACTAATAATAAAATCCCCTTCCTTGACATATTGATAAACACAAATAATAACAAATTTACTATTTTGCCATACAAAAAACCTACAAGCATAAATTCATGTACACTTAACTACAAGAGTGACTGCCCATATTACTACAAAATAGCAATTATAAAGAATCTAATACATCGTGCAGAAACTAATTCATCTACAAAACAGATTTTTTACAGTGAACTAAAGAATATAAAACAAACACTTATTAATAATAGCTTTCCAAACTATATAGTTGATGAACAAATAAGATGCTTTCTTAGAAGTCTCAATACTAAGCAAATAAAACATAATACTGCTTCAACTAATCTCAAGCATATTAATCTCTTATATAATAGTCAAATGCATACTAATAAGATGAAAATATACTAAAAAAATTAGTAAATACTAATATATCTACAACAGATCCTAGCAAAAATATTAGGTTAGTCATATACTACACTAAATCTAGTATATCCAACTCAATTATTCGCAATGATTTTTCCCTCCTCCCCGTTAGTGATTTGCAAAAAACCAACATAGTTTACAAATTCAAGTGCCCTTTGGGAGATTGTATCTCCAACAGATTAAATAATATTTATGTTGGTCACACCACAAACTCGCTTTCACAATGCTTGACACTACATTTGAATGATAACTCTAACATTTTTAGGCATTTAAAACAACATGCCTGGCTGCATACAGAATTCTGGAAAATCCTCATTGAAAATACAACTATATTTAAACATGAAAGCAATAAACAAAAACTAAAACTTCTTGAAGCTATATACATAAAACAGTTGAAACCTAACCTGAACAAAATAAACTACAAAATCTCCACAAATATTCTTAAATGCCTATAATTTATAACAGAAGCCATTGATTTATACCAACAGCTTCCCATACTTAATACTTCTCATTTTCACTCTCACGTGGTCATGTGTGATGTCATGAGCTGCATTAGGATTTTTGTCTCCAGTGTCTTATATGCACAAGTTTGTCGTTGCTTGGAAATCTTCCATGTAAACAGAAACAGAAATATTATTATTTTGTCCGTGTATTGGTTAATATATTGTAATGTAATTGTCAACTTTGATAATGGCTTATGCAAACTGAAAGCTTAGATAAGATTAAAAAATATGTATTAATATTGTGATTTTCTTTCTTCTTTTAATGATAATGTTATTAATCTTATCAGACGATATGAAAAGAATTTACATAAAATAGACAAAACTTGTCTATATTATTTAATGAAACATGCATCAATGAAAAAAATGCTGCCTAAATACACTATATATATATATATATATATATATATATATATATATATATATATATATATATATATGTGTGTGTGTGTGTGTGTATATTTAGTTGGATCAATGTGAGTTTGTGACCCTGGTTTTCACGCAGCCATGAAAACAAATACCTATTATCACAATTTATACCAAACGGATAAAAAAATATACTAATTATTACTATCGCATCGTAATTACCATGGCTGCATTAGTCCACTATTAACATTACTGTATTAGTCCATAATTATACTTACTTCCACCCCCAGAAAAATTAATACCACTGCATAAATACTAATAAATATTATAAATTGTAGTTTCTACCATTTACATATGCGCAACCACCAAAAACAAGCAAATAACCGGCTTTAAAATAATAACAAAAGAGCATTTTAAAAAAAATTCAAAATAATAGCAATTTTACCTACCATAGTATTACACAAACCCCATCATAAAAAAAATGATGGATAGAAGATGTGTGAAAGCATGTACATATGTACATATGTCTGTGCGAGAACACATTATTTAGCAAACAAAATAGACGAATGGTCTGCATGTTGATACCACAACTGATGAAAGATGTTTCGCTACACAATCCAACATTGAATACAGCAACCAATTGCATACGTATGTACGCAATGACACATGAATGTGCATATATGCCCACTCGCACACTGTCCATATATGTTTATGTTTGTGTGATCTCCAGTGAGTAAGCATGCATGTATGTATGCCTGCGTATGTCAATGAGTGAATGTGCATGTATGTATGTTTGCATATGTATGTGGCATTCCGATCGCAATATTTCCTCCCACTACCATAAAAACACCGATATACACAACCATATATAAATCCAAAATTTAAAAAGTTAATCAGTTTTTCTGACAATCGCAATATAAGCGCTTTCCAATAAGTAATGTGCATATATAATATATATATATATATATATATATATAAATAAATATATATATATGTCCAGTCTACATGAATTTACTAGATTGCCAACTAGGTCTCACCATTTTACTGCTGAACTAACTAGATGCAACTGCCACTTCTACTCTTTCTTTTTTCTCACACTTTGCACCTGTGGCTCTCCCTTCTGATTTCTTGCTTCCCTGATAACTACAATCTTCAAAAATTTAAATACAATGTCAACCGCCATCTTGTGTCTTCTTGAACACTGTTTTTTTTTTTTTATGTCCTTCCTTCACTTCTCCCCATTCTCAGTCTTCTCATTCTCTTTCATTTTAATTCCCTGTAAACCCCTGTGTCTTAGTGGCTTTATTGCCTTGCTTGGGGTGAAAGGATAAAAAAAAAACAGTTTGTACAAAAATCTCAAGAGGTTACAGATCAAGAATTATGGAGGTTCTTGAAGAATGAAACCAAAGGAATTATCTGTGCAGCACAAGATCAGGCTTTAGAACTTATTCCATCATGGAAAATAATCTAGATGTTCTTATTGAAATTATGAAATTGATAATAATCCTCTTGACAATTCCTATGTCCACATCAGAGCTACTTTTCAACACCAAAAAGAATAAAAACTTTTCTAAGAAGCGCTATGAATCTTGAAAAACTTGCAAGTGCTTTCAATGGAGAAAAATTCAACAATCATCTGGATAACTGTTGCAAAAAATTATTAACCTTTTTTTGGAAAGTAAAACAAGAAGAATAGATTTCATTTTTAAATGAATGGATCAAGCTTGAACTGTAACAATTTATAAGTAAGTAAAAAATATTTTTTTTGTTTTTGTTTATATATAAATTTTCTAAAATTTAAATTTATTAAAACAATGGCTAAAATTTTCTGAAGTAGCACTGACCCTAATTTTAGCCACACGCCACACGCCACACTGGTTTTGATGATGAAGAGAGATACAAAAATGACAGAATCTGTGATCATCTGTTATGACTTGTTTCTAGATTGTTAAATTACGGCACAAGATTTGTTTGAAAAAAAGAAAATAATCATGAAATGATAGAATAATGGAGTGAAAAAAAAAGAAAAAGAATTTTGAAATGGTCAAATAAACCCAACAAAAAATGTTATTTTTGTAATATTTTTTTTACTTCCAGCAATAAAGCATTCTTTGTGCAATTAATGAGAATGGCTGCTTGCAACTCTAAATGGAATCCCAAGATAAATCAGCTTGAAACATGAGAAAGAGATTCTTATAAATCTGGTTCATTACAGAAAAGTTTACTCGGATTAATCATGTGAGTAGAAATGAAAATAGATAGATAGATAGAAACAGACTGAAATAGATGAATATAAACAGATTGAGATAAATAAACAGACTGAGTGAGATAGATAGATAGATAGATAGATAGATAGATAGATAGATAGATATGAACAGATTGAGATAAACATAAAAATAGATAGATAGAAACAGACTGAAATAGATGAATATAAACAGATTGAGATAGATAGATAGATATGAACAGATTGCGATAGACATGAAAATAGATAGATAGATAGATAGATAGATATGAACAGAGATAGACATGAAAATAGATAGATATAAACAGATTGAGATAAACAAACTGAGGTAAACAGATAGATATATATGAACAGATTGAGATACATAGACATGAAAATAGATAGATATAAACAGATTGAGATAGATAGATAGATAGATAGATAGATAGATAGATAGATAGATAGATAGATACAGACTGTCATAGATAAACAAACAGATAGACAGATAAACAAACTGAGATAGATAGATAGATAGATAGATAGATAGATAGATAGAAACAAACAAACAGAATGAGATATATAGAAACAGATTGATTACTTCAATGAAATTATATAGTATACCAAATTGTTATGTCAGTCTTTGTTATGCAAAATTCATTTGAAATCCTCAACTTGACATTTTTTTTTACTTTTCTAATTTGTGTGCATGAAAGTGTTGCACACTGATTTATACTTTTCAAATTATCAAAAATTCCATTTATTTTTTTGCATGTCTGAGTTTCAATAAATCAGATCCCTTCATTTTAAATCATTGCTTCTCAATCAATTGATCAACTTCCTGTGAATAAACAGCCTTGACCTATCAATATCGTTGACATTTTAATTGCAGATTTCTGCCCAATTAGGCTTTATTCCCTGTCAACTGTCAGTTTAATGCAAACTTTGCCTAATGTAATTCAATTTATCGCAGCAATTGAATTTTTTTAACACTGGTCATGTAACATTAAATAGTAAAGATAAAATGCTCCATTTCTATTCAAGAAACATTTGACATTCATTGGCCAAACAGAATTATTGTCAGTTAAAATTTATAATCTTTAACAACAGTTTTCAGAAAATTAAACCTCTCAAGTCCATTAAATGTTATATCTCTTTCTAATATGGCACAAGAATAAGTGAGAAAATGGCATTAACCTTACAGCTGTAGCATCAACAAGTGATGTCTACAACATGGCTGACATACATTTGTTGCTTGAGGAATGTAAGATTATTTTAAAGTTGTATTTTAAATTTGAGAACATTGTTGAATTCCAAAAACAATGAAGCTATGAGTTTGGAACACATTTTGAAATATATGGTACCATGTGTGATGTGCATAAAGGAAAATCCAGCAAACTTCATGCAGCAATAAGTGCTGCTTCCTTGCCTATGGTGTTGGGGGTCAGAAAGATTGTGTTGCACAGCGTTTCAAGTAGGGGGTGAATACCTATCTTGAAAATCAGTATTTGGAATTCTAGCTTTTACTTTAGCTTAAACACTAAATGTAAATATGAGATCTGTTTGAAAAGTAACAGGGTTAGGTATGCTGTGTGAGCTCTGGGCAAAAGAGGGATAAGCAGATTGCGTTATCATCTAACATGATATCTTGAGAATATATAACTATAATCTTAGCTTCTTTTTTTTTATATGCAAGAGGTGTGGCAGGGCAAATCATGGCTACTTCACCATGACAATACGATGACCTGGACATTCAACAATTACTGGTCAAGAAAATCACTGTACTGAAACAACCTCCCTATCCACCTGATCTTGCCCCCATATGACTTTGTGTTTTCTCCAAGCTCAAGGGGGACCCATTTTGAAGGCATGGATGTAATGAGGGAGCTGAGAGGCATCCAAGAAGAGTCCTTTCAGCAGTGCATAGAAACTTGGCAAAGAAGGATGGGAAAGTGCATTAGACTTAAGAGGGGATAACTTTGAAGGGGAAACCATGTAGTTTGTTATTTGGAATTTAAATAAATTGTCATGACACCCAGTCCTGTTACATTTCAGACTAACTTTTGTAGCAACTCTCTTTTTCATGTGAGAATGCAATCTTTAATGCTAAATTTAGTCAGACATCACAAAATTAATACAAGTTACCTTTAAACTCTACAATCACAGGAAATGCTCAAAATGGTGGCCTTCAGCTTCCGAACATTTATTACTACCAAAATACTGCTTTGGTAATGTTAGCCAAAGTGTCTAATGACATTGCTGGACATGCATTTTGCTGGACGTAGTCAGTTTTCTGTGATATACAACATTCTTTAGTGTCCCCATAGGTAAAAGTCTGCTGGTATTAAATCAGGAGAATGTGGAAGGTCTCAATTGCACTCTTCATCCTAGCAAGTGTCCTTGAAAATTCTCATTCAGGTAATGTCACACGTCTTGCTGGTAGTGTGGTGGTGTGCCATTTTGTTGAAAGAAAAATTCAACATTTCCAATAAAGTTCATGTATGGCAGGTAATTGGCTGCTTTGTGAGGATTTTCCAGTGCCAAGTAAACACAATTATGTCATTTCATCTTTCCATTTAGCTTAAATTGTGTTTCACCACACCACACAGTCTTTCTCCCAGATCTTCATCCTCATTTATTATGTGTTGAAATCACACACAAAACTGGATTCTTTGATCCAGATCTTCATCATTAATTGCATGCAATAATCTTGGAATGTAAACATTCCACTTGATTCTTTTAAGAATATGCTAAATACTTGTACTGCTTACTCCTGTTTCATGTGCACATTGTGCAGTAGACTTCTGTGGCAAACCTGTGACCTGTTTCAATACCATAGCCAAGGAAGCAGCACTTGTTGCTGCACGAGGTCTGCTGGATTTTCATTTATGCACATCACACATGGTACCATGTATTTCAAACTTATCACGAATCCATGAAATTGTCAAACATGTTGAAGGTTGTGTTGCAAACTCATGGCTTCATTGTTTTTGGAATTCAACAACATTCTCATATTTAAAATATGACTTTAAAATAATCTTACATTCCTCAAACAACAAAGGTATGTCAGCCATGTTGTAGACATCACTTGTTGAAGTTACAGTCAGGAAGGCAATGCCATCTGTCAAGAAAATATTGTACTGCAGTAAACAATTTGATAAAACTACAAATGACAAGTTTTTCCTTTCCTGAAATGTTTATACATTTCTTAGCCATTTCAATACAGTAAATTCATTATTAGTAATTCATTAACCAATCAGAATTACTGCCATTTGAAATTTAAAAAATCTTTTTCTTAAAACAGTTTTTCCGGAAGTTACATTCACAAGTTCATTGTTATCACTCTTTTTAGTAATGATAGGAGTTTCCATCCTAACCTTTTGTTTAAAGTAGTGTGGAATGTCATCATCTTCATTATATCATTATTTTCTCTTCTCGTTACATGTGCTATCCATTTTAGTTGTTGCTGCTGTTGGAAGTTGTCAAATGATGTGATTTTGGTTATTTGGTAAAGTTTTGTTTATGAAGTTATAACACGAGTCTGATAAAAATTGTCTTTTTTAAAAACCTAAAGGATTTGTAGGGAATCCTCATAAAAAATAAAATATACAAACAAAAATAAAAAGAATTCAAATGAAAATAAGGTACTTGTGCTTTCCTTTAAAACACTTATCTCTTTCTTTCTCTCTCTCTCTAAACTTCTCTCAACTTACGAGAAGGCAACCGTCAAATAAAAAGAGGAAGAACAAAGACTGAAGCTGACCAAAACACTAGAAGTTTGCAGGAGCAGAGCTTACTTATTTGTGACTGAAAAATACCAAAAATTAGGGAGGATCCACATATAACTTCCATTATAAAAAGAAAGGAATGCTGGAGATTAAAATAATTTGGACAATCAAAAAACTGAAACAAAGAGACATTTTAGCTGAAACCATAGTTCGCACAAAATTCTCAAGCCTAGTAAAAAGGATATAAACTGACGCCTCTGGGTTAGTAGCAAGAGAACGGATGGTAGGAGAGGACGGAACAAAAGAACATGACTGCATAGAAAACAGCCATGTGTGAAGAGTGAAGAAGCAGTTAAGAGACCATCTGCTACTGATATTTCCGCTCTGTTCAGGGCCAAGAAAAATATAGTAGATTGATACTGACCTAATATTTGATATTACTGCTACACCTATCATAATCTTACTTTAAAACAACCACTAACATACATTTCTCCAGACCGCTACCAATATTCACCATATTAACAAACTTTTTTATACAACAAATACCAAAGGACTCACTCATCACTCTAAAGAAAATAAAAATATATTATTTACTTTAAACCCTCAAGTTAGTTCATTTTATTTTCAAAGTTTCCAATAAAAGTAATTATCCTACCACTTATCCACACTGGTAACCTCCTGATGTGAATATGTATGCCACAGATTTGTTGGTTTAAAAGCCATTTTTTCTACATTGATATGAGTAAACAGTTGTATACAGTTTAGACATTTCTGAATGAATTAGTTGACTAAATTAACAATAATTGTCCATTTTTCTTATATAAAAATTTCTGAATCTATTAAAAAAATTTTCATTAGAAATTTTGGTCTATTATATAAACCATATAATTGTGATACCAAGAATTGTTTTTGCTAATTACTCAGAATTTTTAGCAAAACTTTGGTATTATAAACTTTGATGTTAACTTCAATTAAAATGATGCATTTTTTTTATTTTCCACAAATTTGCTAAATATTTCTCCAAGAAAATTAAAATCATGTAATTTGGATACATTTGATACCAAAGTCTTGTACTAGGTAGCTCACAGTTAGAGACCTCAATGTTAAAAAATATTCAAATGCACAGACAAAAAATTCTGATTCATAAATTTTTTTACCAATAATTTTGGATGACATCATTTTGGATGCCATCATTTTGGATGACATGTTCTTTTACAACTTTTTTTCTTGTGATCTATTGTTAACTTGTTAACATAATGTATCCCTTCATCAATCTGTAACCAGGGCTGAAAAAAATAGATACTGTGTTTTTCAAAACAGAAATAATTGATGTGTGTATGGCAAAATGATAACATTCAAACTTGAATGAAAAATTTTAATTAAAGAAATTTTTACACCTCCATTAAGAAAAAAAAATAACAACTGATGGAAAATGGTCAATTCTGTTTTCCAAGAAACTGTTTTAATGTGCCATTTTGCATTATTCACAAAGAAGAAGTTTCTGTTATTTTTTGTTTAGCTCAAGGATGGGGTAATAAACTTAATGATTAGAAAATTGAATACTGATGTACTTTTCTGCCAACAACTGTTTGATGATAAAAATTCTGAATCTCTATCTATAAAAGGCAGGATGTGTGTGTAACGAATGCATAGCCGCAATTTTCCACGGATTTGCACCAAAATTTACATGCACATGCTCCAAGTTAGTGGGAAGGCCAAGACATTTCCCAACTCCCATCAATAGCGAAAATAATCAATTTTTTCTACGGCAGTTTTCATGTATTTTGTCGCCATTTTGTACTGGCCAGAGTGAGAGCTGACTGCCACGAATAGGCAGGAAGATTCTATTGGGCAGTGTGAGAGCCAACAGCTGACTGACACGAATGCTAACTAGCATGCTAGCATGCAAAAAAAATCAATAGCTGCATTTGTCACAAGTGGTAAAAATTTAAATCTGCATGGCACTTTACTCCAATTGGCTCATTCGCTTGCTTAAACTCAACGTTGATTCTGATTCCGCAGAACTGGGTTTGGTGTGAAAAAGTATTTGTTGTTAACATTCTTTTTTCATTTGGTTTTTCCAGTTATGAGTCCTTTTTTAAAGCTGATCGTTTTGTGTTCATTTTGTTTAGTTCTTTTTTTTGTAACAGATTTAATGTTTAGTATAGAGCTTAGAAAAAATTTGCAGTGTGAGATAGGCAAGAAGTAAGGCATGTAGCAACATCAGCATGGCAAAGGGCACTCCTTTAAAGGCAAGGAAGGGCAAAAATATTTTAAGTCAAGTGATAGCGATTGCTGTATAAGTCATACGATTTTTGAATCAAGCACGGGCAGCTCCGGGTCATGCTGCTAGTCTAGTATACCAATCAAAATTATCTTAATTAGAAATTTTAGTCCATCATATAAACCATGTAATCATGATACATAGTCATTAAAAATTAGCCTACCATCATGAAAAAATGTCCCAAACTTAAGAGCAAACTTTTATCTTCAAAATCTTTGTTATTATTAAGAGGAAAGAACAAAGGAATTTTTTATCATTAAATTTTATTTTTTCATCCATTTTAGAACGTTCAAAATTTTGATTAAAATTTTTTTTTTTTGCACTGGGTGGGTGTGGGGTTTCTTTTTGTGGTGAAAATTGATTTGAAAATTCTTGCAAAAATCAAATAATTGTCAGATTTTAATTAAACTTTCAAGACTTATTCACAAATGAATTAAATTATTTCAGAAATGTTCTTTTTTAGAAAATCTTGGTAAAAATAAACCACCCTCACTTATTTAATTTTAAGAAATTTCAAGAAATTAAATTTTGTTCCACTTAATGTTTATATTAGTTAAAAGCAGAAGTCCTTGGAGAATTTAAATCATCATTTTTTATTTTTTTGTAAAACAGAAACACCAGTTACTGAAAATCTTTGAATTGTAAAATAAAAAATGCAATAAAACTAAGACATTATTTAATTAGAATAGCTTTTAATTGCTTTTATGAATAATATATATTATGGAAACTATTGTCTTTTTTCGATGTTGAATCATTGAAAAAAATCAGATATCGAAATTTTTCAATGAATAATGAATTTTTAAAAGAATTTTTTTAATTTTAATAATTTATAAAGTTTAAAATCTTTTAGAATTCTGTCAATTCAATTAAGTGATATTGTTATTAAGTAAAAACTATATTTACTAAACATGAATGGAAAACATTATTAAAATTTAGCAATCCCAATATTTTAAAAAGAATTTTGATTTTTTTTTGTATGTGTATATGCATGCTGATATTTGTAAAAATGAACATCCATACACAACATTATTTGTAAAAACAGACATCGATACGCAACATTATCAGAAAATAAGAACAATATCTATAGTAAATTAAAAGCCAAAGTACCTAAAATTCAATAAAACATTTGATTATGTAGAATATTTTCCAAAATTTTTAAGATTACTGAGTAGTTAAAAATTCAAGTAATTTTTACAGACATATCTATCATAGAAGAAAATTGGATAAACTTCCATCTGTCAGTCAAAGTGTCAATATAAACAGCTACTGCCATGTTAAAAAAATGCATTTCTGTGATATTTTAAACTAGAAGTAATATTTGTTTCAAATTGAATAAATTAAACTTTAAATAAGCTGATATTCTTCAAATAAAGTTTCAGAAAAAGATATTTTATCTTTGAAAGATTTTTAATAAAGAGCATTACATTGTGATGACAGATGGCTAAATATGGTGTTAAAATCAGCAATTTTTTTTCATTTCAAAACAAAAACTCTTTCCAGGCAATTTCAAATAGCTCTTGATCTACAGCAAAGTATTTTGCTTATTGAAAATATTAAATTTAATCTATTATATGTAAATTAAAACTAAAATAAAATCTTCAAGAAAGATTTTTCATTTTTAAACATTCTTTTTTAATTTAAAAAGGAAAGTAAACCTTAGGTACCATGTTTCTGTGGAGATACCTTGTGTGACAGATTAATTTTTCATGTATTACTTACACACCTCATGAATTTTATGATTTATTTAATTTAAAATAGTGTAAATCATACTTTAATAAGTTTTTTAATTAATCACTGAGGAAATGAATGCAGTTTGTCTTTTATTAAGGGATGTCTGGATATATGCCTTACTTTGGAACAAAAAATAAAGTGAAAAGTAGATGACACGGTTTCATTAGTGGAGGAAAGTCCCATGACAAATATGTTTGCTGTTCAAAAATGGGAAATTAAATTGCACCTAAATGAAAAATTATATGCAACTAATTCCCTCAGAATCTAGTGATTAGAGATAATGGAAGTTCTTCTTGTTTAAAAAATGGACTTCCTTGTGTTAATAAGCCCTAACTTATAACTATATCTGAGGGAATTCATGGCCACAATAATCCATCATGCTAGGCACTCCTTCACATTTGCAATTCCCATAGTGCATCAAATGGTTGACAGGAGCTCAGTTTGTTAAGCAACATTTAATTTTTGAAAGAATGTGCTTTAAACTGTCATCAACACTCATGCCAGTAGACAAGTGAGCCTACTTTACCTAAGTTGTTGATGCAGTCACAAATATGCTGCTTGTAGTCCATCACAGTCCCTCCAGGAAGATATTCCAGTGACACAAGATGAGAGGTAATGGCATCTTTAAGAACACACATTTTATGTGGATTTCATCTTGTGTTGTAGAATCAAGAACTAAAGTGCAATTTTCTGCACTTTGCACTGTATCGAACTTCTTGATATCTGAAAGGAAGCCAAGCTCCCCCCCCCATTCTGTAAACAGTTATAGAACTTTTGTTCGAAGAGCAGGGTTCCATGGACAACGTTTTCAAAATAGATTCCAACAGTTCACAAACATGAGAAGCAGGAACTCCATTTGACAGACAGTCATAATGGAGTTTCCTGCTAGCTAACAGATTAGAAATATTTTGATTCTTTTTCTTCTGAATTTCTTTCATTTTTTCCACCCATAAGTATAATTTTTTTTGTTTTTTTGTGCCAACCATTTCTTTAAGGTGATTATTTTACTGAACTTTGACAAAGGAGCAGCAGATGAAGACCGGGTTGAAGTTGCAGAAGACAGGATTGCCACAGAAAGGTTTACAGTTGCAGCAGACAAGGTTGTAGTCGTGTAGTGGTAATGACGGCCTAAATCAACCCATACATTTTTTACTTTACAAATGTGTAAGCAAACAAAAGAAACAACACAAAAACTGTTTCTATAACAAGAAACAATCTTCATTTAACTGTATGAAATACAAAAGCAATCAAGTGTGTGATATTTATGCAGTAAGAGTTGTAATAATACAGCAGGAGTTATTTCCCTTTAACTTTTATTTGAATTAGCTATGACTTTAAGGAAAAAATAAATTTTTTTATCTGGACTCACAGAAAGGATTTCAGTTCACGAAATAATAGTAAGTTTCAATGGAAAGAATGTTCTTTGATAAGGTGTTGTAGTGTGAAATTTGTTATTAGAGGAGTTCAAAGAAACTTGTTGATGAAGGGAAAATGTAATCTTCACTTGAATATTGAAAAGTTGAATAAACTTGCCGTTTATCATTGTTCACCAGAGTTGAATATGAGTGAAAGAATTTTGGAAAGCTGAGAATATGTTGAATCATAACTTATAGTTCCAGAAGATTTTAAAGTAACATTTCTTGCTGGTGAATATTAACAAGAGGTGAAAGTTGTAAAGTTGAATAAGTTTCTGTTTATGGAGTGAATGAGTTCAGAGATGTGCAATATTCATACGTACATGTGTGTGTGTGTGTGCTTCATAGTGTCTTCCATTAAGGAACAAATGCAGGCTCTTCACTGATTACAAAGAGAAAATCAAAAGAGAAAGAGTTAAAAATGTCACTTGTATTTATTTACTATCAAGTCAAATGATAGGTTCGAAACAAATAGACAGATTTTTGGTGGAATTGTATTTTCGTTCAGGTCAGAAACTAGGTCGATACAATTCGGACGTAGTTAAAAACATGTTATTAGAATTAATTGACCAATGAGGAGTCAGAGAAATAGCAGGGTAGGATTTTAACTCTGTGATCCACTTTTTGCACAGATTTTTGTCAATAGCAGTACGGTTACATAAGAAATGTATTGGAATCTTTTTTAACCAATGGAATTAGATCACAAATAAAATATTGTTAAATTGAGGTAAGACACTAAAGTTGCAACTGGGTGGCAGCCAAAGAGTCAATAGAAGATGTAGTAGTAGCAGATGTAGTAGTGGTAGATGTAGTAGTAGCAGATGTAGTAGTAGCAGATGTAGTAGTAGATGTAGTAGTGGTAGATGTAGTAGTAGCAGCAGATGTAGTAGTAGTAGCAGATGTAGTATTAGCAGATGTAGTAGTAGATGTAGTAGTGGTAGATGTAGTAGTAGTAGCAGATGTAGTAGTGGTAGATGTAGTAGTAGTAGCAGATGTAGTAGTAGTAGCGGATGTAGTAGTGGTAGATGTAGTAGTAGTAGCAGATGTAGTAGTAGTAGCGGATGTAGTAGTGGTAGATGTAGTAGTAGTAGCAGATGTAGTAGTGGTAGATGTAGTAGTAGTAGCAGATGTAGTAGTAGTAGCGGATGTAGTAGTGGTAGATGTAGTAGTAGTAGCAGATGTAGTAGTGGTAGATGTAGTAGTAGTAGCGGATGTAGTAGTGGTAGATGTAGTAGTAGTAGCAGATGTAGTAGTAGTAGCAGATGTAGTAGTGGTAGATGTAGTAGTAGTAGCAGATGTAGTAGTGGTAGATGTAGTAGTAGTAGCAGATGTAGTAGTAGTAGCGGATGTAGTAATGGATGTAGTTGTAGCGGATGTAGTAGTAGATGTAGTAGTAGCTGCAATTGACTTAGACAAACTTGCCACCACTTTATATATTTTTTCAAATGCTGAGAAATTTCTTCTTGCATTTCTTTTTTTGCAGTTTCCCAACTAAATTCAATGTAATTGGAGGGAAACTATTTTCAGTATTCTCCAGGAGACCCATTTTTCTATCTTCTGTAATGTTCCATATTTGTTGAAAATTTTCAATGTTTTTTCAGTTCTCCCCCATTGAAAAGTTAAAAAATTAAAATAAAGATAAATAAGCAAGAAAAATAGCACATTCATTTGGAAAAACTTTTGCAATATTCTTTAATCTTAATACTAATAGTTAATAAATTTTACTGAACAATTGCTAAAACATTTAACAATTATTTTAAAATAATTAACATTCAGTCAATTTTGCCACGTGAAGCATAAATTTTTCTATTTTCTTCAATACAAAAATTGTGAACCCTCGGTGTTGAAAACTATTCCCAATTAATTAAAATGAGAAAACTAATTTTAAATGTGAATGAAATAAAGTATAAAAATAATTAAATTAAATGTTAGGTTTAAAATTAAATAAAAGGTTGTCTTTCAAATGGTTTTTTTTATCAAAATAACTTTCACACAAAAAAAATCTACTTAAAAAAAGTAAAAAACTACTAACAAAAAAACATGGCATGCAAATTAAAAAATAAAATTCAAATAGAAATTGAATAAGAAAGATTTAATTTTATCTTAAAGTAAAAATTATTTTTTAGTAGAATTTTACTGGGTTTCATCTCAAGGTTCTTTCTTTAACTAAGTGAAAAAATAAATGCATGAAATAAAAATATTTAATGAAATACAAATTAAAAAAAGTAAAATTCACTTTAAAATTTTGAAGGTATGTTTTGCAAAGCCCGTTGAGATGTAAATATGATGAAACAAAGGAAATGAAATTTAAAAAATTGTACACAGCCAAATTTTTCAGTAAGGGAAGGACAACCCTTAAAGCATGTGAACCTTTTAATGATAATGTTATGTATGAACTACCATACTTACAAAAATGGGAATATTTATAGAAAAGTTTATACACTAAAAAAAAAAAAAAAAAAAAAATTATTTTTAAAAGCTTGGTGCAAAACGATTTTTATTAAGCTTTTCAATTTTTGATTTGTAAATATAGTTTTCACTTAATAACAATATCTAACTGGATTAAAGTAATGCAGAATTTTAAACGAGTTATAAATTATTATAATTAAAAAATTTTTAAAATTAAAACAGTTCTTGCAAAAATTCATTATTCATTGAAAATTTTTTTTTTTCCTAAGACAATAGTGTCCTTAATAAATCTTATTCATAAGAGAAATTAAAATCTTTTCTAATTAAAAAATGTCTTAGTTTTTTTCATTTTTTATTTTATAATTTGGAGCAGATTTTCGGGAAATGAGCAGTATTTTGAAAAAAAAAATTTAATTCTCCAAGGAATCTTACTTTTAAGTAAGAAAAAACATTTTGAGATTGAAATTTAATTTCTCAAAATTTAATGAAATATTAATTAAATAAGTGGGAGCAGGATAACATATGTAAAAAAAAAAAATTATCAAAGGTTTTCTAAAAAAAAAAAAAATTTCCAAAATAATTTAATTTATTTGTGAATAAGTTCTGAAAGTTTCATTAAAATTCGATTTTGCAGTTATTTGATTTTAAAACACTTTTTAAATTTTAAAAAAAAAAAAAAAAATTTTCATTTTAAACTTTTAGAAATTTTTTCGTAAAGCGATTTTTTTTGTAATTTCGACAAATAAAAGAATAACAAAAAAAAAAAAAAAACATTTTTAAACTCTTAAAAAAATAAAAAATAAAAGTTTCATTGAAAGTTTTTTTATTTGATTTTTTTTTGTTTATAAAATTTCTACAAGGAAAAAAATTTATTTCCGGTTTTTTAAGGTAGGTTTCTTCAAATCTAATTGTTGATTTGAGTTCAAAACATTTGCAAAATAAGACTTGTTGGAAAAATTTGAAGATAGCGCTCCGGTGTTAAAATAAAAATTACCACATAAAACATTTTGATGGTAAAATTCTGTTTTTACTAAGTGTGGGGCCTTTTTCAGCTAAAAGTGGAAGTGTCTCTAAAAGCAAAAACATACACTTATTGTTTTTTATTTATTTTAGTGATATATTCCATGGAAAAAAAATAATAATAATTTTTTTATTGTTGTGCTTTTTTTTTTTACTTAATGCGATGAAAAGTAAAAAAAAACAGATCTTCTCTAATGCTTGTCTCCAGGATTGTTTAAAAAATTACTTTTTTTTAATTTCTAAAAAAAAAAAAAAAAAAAAAACATTTTTAAACTCGTTTCATTGTATTTTGATTTTTTTTTTTTGTTATATTGTTTTTTAAAAACAAAATTCAATAGTTTTTATTCATTTTTTTATTTAAAGAATTAAAATAAATTTATTAACATTTTTACTGTAAAAATTCTTAGTGTTGTCTTCTGTATTTATTAAAAACTTTGTGGAAGATTTTTAAAGATATTAATGAAAATAAAATCAATTTATTTTGTAAAAAATTACAGTGTAACCCGGATATAAAAGACCCGGATATAAGAGAAACCCGGATATAAGAGAGATTTTCTCTGGTCCCAAATTAGAGCCTGTGTTAATGTATATAAAATAGACCAAACCCGGATATAAGAGAAACCCGGATATAAGAGACTTCTTCTCCGGTTCCGACAACTCTCTTATATCCGGGTTACACTGTACTGTAATTTTATTTAAAGAAAAATAACAAAAAAAAAGTAAAAACACAAAGTTTCATTGAAAAATAAAATTCTATTATGAAAATCTGCATCATTATCCAGATCAAATATTAAAGAAGAATATAAGATGAAGTTTATGTGACAAAATTCTTTACAAATGGACAAATGGATATTTTTTCAAGAATTTGACAGTCAATCAAAAAAAGTGAACATTTCTGTTTTTGTTTTATAATTGAAAAAAAAAAAAATCTAATGTAAGGGGAGGAAACTCTGCTACTACCTTCTCACAAAAGTCATAGAATTAACACACTTACAGAATGTTCTTCTGGTGGGAGTACCATTTAATAATTACAGACAATATGCAAAAAAAAAACATTTCTTTAATCGCTGAATATTGTGGCTTCATAATATATAACTTAGACAAACTTAACCAAATTATATTTTAAATGTGCTTGTTCTTTAGTTAATTTAAATTAGCTCTCCCTTCGATAAAAAAGTATATATTTTTCGGTTCAAGCGAGTTACTTTATCTAACATTTTAATTAGTAAAGGTTTTAAAAGTATATAAATAAAGATGGTGTAAGGTGATCAAGAAAGACAAAGAAAGTCAAAAAACAATTAGATCTGAAGGAACGCTTCGTGACCTAATAAGAAAAGACAAGCTTTTCAAGGGAGATAAAGACTAATTATATTAATGTCTTTATCTCCCTTGGAAAGCTTATTTTTTTTTATCAGGTAGTCAATGAAGATAAGGAAAGGTGATCTAATTCAATTGGAATGACTACATCAGAAAGAAAATAAAGATCATCAGAGAAGAAAAGAAAGAACTTAGATCTGAATGAATAAAAAGAGACAAGAGGAAAAACTATTCTTAGCTGACGCATTTCATCTTCTGAGGGACTTTATCAAGGCAATGTAGGATTTATTTTGCTGCATGTGTTTATGTACAGTGCAACCTCAGTTATCGAACATCTCACATGTCGAAGAAAATGGTTTTCAAACAGAAAATTCGAGATGAAAATGCCTCTGTTGGATTTAGATCCTCCTCAGCTCCTTAACCCTTCAACAGGGGTCTCTCTCCCTTGGCTATAAATACTAGCTGACCCTTCGCCTTGACCACTTTTTCCTCAGGCTTTGGCCTTATACCACCTTGCAAATGTGAACGCTCACAGATACAGCGTTTCCCAAATGCTGGGAACACACTAAGAACAATACACGTACATACAAACACTCACCACAACAACAAACACACACATAATATTCACCACACGCACTCTGTCCATGTAACTTGTAACCTTTCTTGTTATTAATACAACATATATTTGTTTACATATATTTATCGGTCTTGTGTTTGTTTCTCCTTGTTTTCTTTGGACTTAATTAAAGTCCAACTTTCTCATGTAGTTGGACCGGCTAGCAGGAAATTTTAACCCAAGTGTGTTTCACATACTCACCACCGCCACGGTCCTCTACACCTTGGTTATCAAACAAAATTTTGGTTCTCGAACAATATTGCTGAATTGAGTTAACCTGAACAAAATAATTTCTGAGTCGACCACCGTGTTATATACATTTGTGTGTTGTGTTTTTCATTTCCAATTTCATTGTACTGTGACTTTTTTCTTTACACTGATTCCTCTTTGAAAAATAGTTTCAGTTTATGAACATTTTGGATTATGAATGGCCTTCAGGAACAAATTAAATTCATGAAATGAGGTTCACCTGTACAAAAGTGATGATGTCATTGGTGTATCATGGCTTTTAAATTTGAGAATGTTCATGAATATTCATCAGGTTGTTGAAAGGCCAGTCAAAGCATGTGGAGGACATAAAGTGTCATAAGTAAAGTAAGCATGTAATATTCAATAATTTTGTTTTTTTAAATGAATCTTGTTTGGATTCTGATTAGAGTGTTATGGTATGAGATATGAATGACTACATCTGGAAGGTTTCATTGTCTAATCAATAAAACAGGCTTCTCTTAGAATAACAGAAGCAGTTCTGAGTCTCACTGGAAGCCAATTCTTTGCTCCCAATCTAACTAATAACTGTTAAATGCTAGTTTGAGTTTTGCAATAAAAATCAATTAAGACTAAAGAAATGCTAGCTGAAAATTAAAAGCATTCTCTCTCTTATATATATATATATATTCATCCATGGACAGACTGTTTCGCTGTATCACAGCTCATCAGTGTGGCTAGACATCCCATCACTTCAGGCTGGGACTGAAACCCGATTGATTTGGCAACAGTAGATATAATGCCTATATAGAGAAAAAGGTGAATTTTTGCATATTTATTTTTTCAGAAATGCAACAGTCACTCAGAGAACTCGATTGCTAGGATAGTCTTGCATTATCAGCAGTAGCAGTGACCGTTTACAAATTCGTTCCTTACACCCCACAGTGTTCGACTGATTAAATTATTTTATCGAGAGCTAATATCGTCATCCACAAATTCTTTTGCAGTATCACAGGTCATCAGTGTGGCTAGACATCTGATCGCTTATATATATATATATATATATATATATATATTGTGGAGTAATGGATAGCCGCTTGGATTGAGGAATTGGAGAGCAGAGTTTGAATTCCAGTTGAATCCATTACATTCACTTGGGAAAGGTATGAATCCATCTCTTCTCTCCCCAGCTATGGGTAAATAGCAGGACAGACTCGGTTGAGTGGCATCTGGTCTAGAAAAGTACAACTCTAAATTCAAAACCTGTGGAGGGACGTTTGGGGGACCTTGTGGCATACTGTGCACCAGTTCTCTGTATTTGGCTTTTCCTAAAAGTGTGGTTGGTTATGCACGTCTTCACCACTATAATCAAATGACACGTACAGGTAGTCTGGCTGTTGGTACTAAGAACTGAGATGCTTGAGCCTCATACGTTGAAAATGATAAGAGAATCCACTGTGTGTGTGTGTGTGTATATATATATATATATATATATATATATTTACGCTGCATATCTTCATTCAAAGATGTTTCATTGAATAATATAGACATATTGTATCTACTTATTTTTATGCTGATCTTTTTCAGTTCTCTCATCAGTTTCTTCAAATGAAGATTAAATTCATCAAGGGAGGTGCCATACTTTCTTTTAACCAAAGTATTTTCAATTTTTCTAAAATTATCTTCAGGTGTAAATTACAAAAACAAACTTATTGTAACTGCAATAAAACCTGCATTCCATTGTGATGGTAAATTTTAACAACATGCGTGAATGTGCTGTTATAGTTATTTTAGAATTTTTAATTTAAAAGTTGTAGTTATGGAAATTTTTACAAAAGAAGCATTTCAATATAAGCTGACAAGAAATAATTGGTAGAAATGTAAAATGGCATTAAATATTATATGCACTTTAATATGTTGTTGCTTTGTCAATTTATATATATATATATATATATATATATATACACACACACACACACACTATTTACATTATTTGGACTATTGTCCTCATCTTTGTTGGCATATTTATTACAATGTTTCGGACGCTCTGAACTTCTTCAGGTGGTTGGAATGTTGAACTGAACCTTTTATTTTGCTCACTGTTCTAATTCCACGTGCCATGTCTAATGGATGTCAGTTATCTGTTATCTCCTGTTAAATCCCTTGTCGAAGTTTTCCACTGCCTTAACCAGGTATTGAACTCACACTCTTTGGGTCCTGTTACTGGATCTAACTAATAACACTGTGCATTGTATCTTTGAGACATGATAAATATGACAACAAAGATGAGGACAATAGTTCAAACGATGTAAATAGTGTACATAACACCTCATCTCAGAAATATATATATATATATATTATAAATTAATTAATTTAAAATATGTTTTTTTTTCGCTACACAGTTCTATGTTTCAAAACATTTTTGAAACATGGTTAGAACTGTGTAGCGGAAAAAACCATCTTTTAAATCAATTAATTTATAATATTAATGCTCTGTAAATTTACATCGAGCACTATTTTGTAAAAATAAAAATGGATTATATATCTTACTGTTCTTTCTTTTTATTTATATACATTATATATATAAATATATATATATATACACACACACACACACACACACACATTTAAACTGTTGCTCTGCCAACATTGTGTTATTTGATCACAGAGCCAGCAAAGATCAATTTGTCATCAGCAATTGTGTTTTGGTCTATTCCTGGCAAAGCTATATCAAAAAGGAATTTAACAAAAAAATATGTCCTTCTAGTTAAAGAAATGACAAGAGTTCTTCAGAGTCTAGTTCTACGAAAATTTATGTACTGTTTTTATACAATGAATTGGTTCTAGTTACAAAACATTAACCCTTTCCACATTGTGTTTTGTAGTGACACTATGCTCAACTTGGCTAAGTCTGAAACAAGGCATGAATCAGAGGGTTCTCTCTAGCAGTAAGTCATATGGGATTTGGCAGAGTAGTTGTCTCTTGTCTAGAACTTCTGTGTCTTGGTCATTTCAGTATTCTGCTTATATTAACTTCCACCCAAAACTGGCATGGGGGTTGACGTGGATATGGGGAATCCGTGGTTTCACTATCCCCAACAAGTGTATCTTTGTTACCTGACTTTGGATAATTAATTATACCTCCAAATTTGGAGAGATCCCTTTTCCAATGTGTAATGGCCACAGGATATTGATTCCCACAACTCCTCCCTTCTCTTATTGGTGCCTCATGCCAACAATTCCCAATGGGCACAAGCAATTCCTCCATTTTCCTTGGTATTTCATCTGTGCCTGTCACCATGGCCATTCTTCAAACAATCTGGTTCTCAACTGCATAGCATGGCCTTAGTTCATGGTCATTAATTAAAATTATCATTTTAAATTTTACGTAGGCAAAATTTCTCAGCCTGGCTTTGTTCAAAAAACAGAAATTCACCAGCTGCGTCCTCTGATCAGTCACCTCACCAATTCCGCCATGCACATAAATGACACAGACGCTGCTAGTTCCAAAATTTTGGGAAGAATTTGTTTTTTTTAAAGAATTTTTTCCAAATTGTCATACAGCTTTTCTTTCAAAATTGTTCATTTATATATCACTATCCCACACACGCACACACCTGACATTTGCAAAAGGCGTGAAACCCAGGGTGACAAAGTCACATCAACGCAAATAAATATATCAGCTCTATCACTGATATTGAGCACTTTCCAATAAGTACCATGCATATATAATATATATAAATAATATATATAGGAATTGCACATTATATATATATTTACACACACACACACACATATCATATTATAAAAAGATGAAAAAATATTTTTACAAATAAACAGTTGCTAAAGTTACATAATGAACACAAAAAAATCACAAATTATTTTATTTATAACTTTAATGTAGAAAGAAAAAAGAAAATTCACATGTACAGAATTTGAAAGGAAAGCATGAAGGTAGATATCACAAAGGAAATGTGCAGATTGCCAAAAGCCCACACTTTATTCAAACAGTGTATCAGATGTATAAGCTCCTGCAAGACGATAATCTCCATCCACTAAAACACAGTACATCCGTTGGGGTAGGGGTCGTGAGTATGGAGCTGGACGGGGAATAATGGTTCGAAGAATATATTCACGAGCACTTGCTTCTGGGAAATCTGGCACAGTACTTGGAGGTTTGCTAGCTTCAGAGTCAGCACAATGACTTGGGGTGGTTGGTTCTTCAGGTAAATCGTCTTCTAGCACAAGATGAGACGCCTGATACAAACACGCAAAAATAAATCAATCAATAACATTCAATATGATTCTCAAATAGCAAAAGATTTCATCATGCATAACAGACATTGCAATAATAATCTGTTATCCATAATTCATGGTTTTAAAATACAGAGACAAAGAGTATCTGTGAAATGTCAGATACAACGAGACCTTTGGGGACAGTTTGTACATAATGTTTTAAAGTTTTTTTTTATAAGCAACTTAAGATTTTGACCAATTCTCAGGTTGTTTAATTTTTAAACAAGAATAAATAATTACTTTTTTTTTTCTTACTTGGTACTAATAAATACTAAAAGAGTATTTATATTCAGATGAATATCCTCATCTTTGTTGTTGTTATCATGTTTCGGACATTGTACCATTAAGCCTTCTTCAGAGTGTTGGCTTCATATAATTTCAAACTGACCCCTTATTTAATTTACAGGGGTAGATTGTTCTCATTCCACTGTCCATGTCTAGGGATATCTCACCTTATTATTGATTGAGCTCACAATTACTATATCACCAAATGAATTACTGCCTACCACAGGGATGGAACTCTCATCCACTATGCCACCAAAATAACAAAGCAACACTTTAATCCACTTGGCTGTTGTCTCTGGGATAATTTTGAAGTTGAAAATTCTGACAATTCTTGGAATCTTAAACTTATGATGTTGCAGACTGACTCGGTGGAGAACGGCAGGCAATAACTGAGTAGAACCCAGAAGAATGAGAATATCCCTAGACAGGGACAACGGAACAAGAACAATCTACCTTCTTGGATTAAATAAAAAGTTCAGTTAAAAAATGCCTAAAAGTTTGTTTTTTTATACTAATGTTCATAAGGCCTAAGAGCCACTCAAGGTAAAAGGTTATTGTGCAGTGTTGTACGAGCATAAGAATAGGCAAGAAATACAGTTCATGAGATTATATAGGAAAGATAACAGTTAACCCTGGACTTGAAGAGGTCAAGATTGTAATGATTGGGAAGTTTGATCCACAAAGCAGCAGTTCTCAGGAGGAAGCTGTCTGGGTGAAACATCCTCCTTACTGATGGAATATGAATGGAATGCAGATGATACATCCTTGTGTACATGGCATAGTGGTCCTAGATGAAAAGGTCAGGACTGGTGGAACGAAAGAATGCCACGGAAATAGTGATAGAGTAACAAGAGGCTTGCAACATTTACACAGGTCGACAAAGAAGAAGAAGGTTGGTAGGTACAAAGATTGAAACATTGTGATAGCAACAACGAAGATGAGGATATTAATCTGAATGTAATTAATGATGATTTCTCATCCCAGAAATTCAATCAAAAACAGAAGATATTACAAGCTAACTTAACTAATAGAAGTGGTAGCTTTCTTGAATACTCTTTTTGTTTGACTTTTTTTGATGGGGGGGGGGAGTGCTTAAGGCTCACTTATTTATTTATTCATTCATTTTCTATGGTTTATCAACCCTTTGCAGGTTATATAAAGCCAAAAAATATTTTTACATTGTAAGAATTTTTATTTTTGTTTAAGATAATGGTTTAGTGATACAAGTCTTACTAATTAACCCATATCTGGAGGGAAGAGAGTAGATTCATGCCTTTCCCAAGGGTATTTGCATGTAAGTGAATATAACAAAACCAATAATAATTGGAACTCTGCTTTCTGATTATCAATTCTAATGCATTATCGATTACACCAAGTGCACATCAAAGCTTACAGCACCTGGTATTCCCAAGTGGGTCACTCATTAAAGTACTGACCAGGCTTGATGTTGCTTAACTTTAGTGATCATACATAAACAAGGGTTTCAACGTAATGTGGCCGTAAGCCTTAATGATAACTGATGTCAGTAATGGAGTTGTGTAAGATTTAGTCAAATTTGACCGCTGCTTAGTCAAATTTGATAGTTTCTTATAAAAAAATAAAAATTGTATAGTTCATTTCCATCTTTTTGGCACATTTCATTTTAAAAGAAACAACAAAAAAACAAGCAAAAAAAACAAGCAAAAAAAAAAAAAAAGAAAAGAAAAACAGAAATGGCCTTATAGCTGAGTATTCACCCTAAATCAATACAAACTGGACAAGAAACAGAATGTTGCTATAAATATTTAAGCTTAGCTTAGTATGGTACAAGGCCATCTGAGGTGTGTTTTGTTTAACAATGATGTGGAGCTTAACATATGGATTGATGAATTCAAAACCTCCAGTGATCACTGAGGCATTGAACATTTAGTTGATTATTGACAAGAGGTTGTAAACAATGAAGAGAAATACATTTGGTGAATGATTCATCAGAAATATTAATAAATAACAAAAATTTAAAATAAATTTAATTTATTAAATTTCATGAAAAAAAAAAAAAAAAAAAAAAAAATTGAAATAAATCATAAAAAAAAAGAATCAATTTACATAACAACCTTATATATATATATATATATATATATATATATATATAGTTTAAATATAGAAAGTATAATACAGATGCCTTCAATGGGCTGAATATTTTCCCTTAGCAGTCAGTCAGTTGTGTGTCATGCATGATATACACGTAGGCGATCATATATCTTTTGATACATGACTGACGAGGCAGATTTTTTCCTGCAATAGGTTGACATTTCTTTCTGCGGTAGACCAGTTGCCATCCAAGGCTATAGAACCCAGTCTTGCTATTTACCCATAGCTGGGGAGGAGAAGAGGAGGATTAGCGCATAAATAAATGGATTCAATTGGAATGCGAACTCGGTTCTCTGATTCCTCAATCTGAGCCATTATCCATTACTCCACCGTACACGTCCTGTTACCCAGGGCTTGTCGCCAAATGAATAAGGATATCTATCAGCCCATAAAACACAGATATCCATTTCAATTTCATTGGTATGTCACGAGAGACCTAAAAATATTTCCCAAAAATCCAATAAAAATAACATAAAAACTTTATTCCAATAAAATCTTATCTGATTGTCCAATGTCCTATTTCAAGCCCAGTCAAATTGTGTGCATATGTGTTTGTGTATGTTAAATGGCTCAAACACATGTAAGTCAGTCATACATAACAAACACATGCATATACATTAGCTACACACATGCAAAGTCCCATGCAGACATGTGATGGACAAAGCATTAATTCTTACCTTTTGTGCAGCAACAAAAAGTTTATGAATGACTGATCCTGCTGGTCCACATGGTCCTCCTCGAACAGCTACTTCTGGTTGTTGTAACAAACTCGACACAAAATGAGTCAGTTCTTCTTCAGCTTCTTTTTGGTCCAATAGATCCTTTGTAAATTTGGTCTTTAGGGATTTGGCACGAGCAATCACAGTCTCAGCCAATGAAATCAATTGAATAAGATCCTAAAAAGACAGACAGAGAGACTGACACCCAAACACTCTGAAATATTCATACTGGATCTTCCAGCACGAATACCAAATACAAATACAGCATGTCATTTCCAAATTTTTGGTGGAGTAAATTACATCATGGTGCTCTTTTCCTCACAGTGCCCAACTGACCCTACTATATTGTGCAGTCAATAAAATCAAAAACAAACAAAGTGCATTTGCAAAATTATGAATATAAAATGACGACAATTTACCCGTCACACTATATATATATATATATATAGCTGGCCACTCATATTTGAGGATACCTGCCTACTAGGGCAGCTAGCCAATCCCTATTACAGATGCTCACTCAGACACATTTGTGTTTTCTCAACACCCACATAGTCCACCTGTGGTTTATACTGCAATCATGCTGAGCAGATCTTAGTTACAGTTTCTGGGAGAGAGGGTGATCACCAATTTGAACAAGGCTAGCATGCTCAAAACCTTGGCCATGATGACTTGTGGTTTCATGCTAGCACAGCTGTCGACAGCCACCAAGAGTTCTGTCCCAATTTCACTCACAAAGCTTTGGTCAGCATGTGGTATGTTTTTCAGACACTTTCCAAAGGCACCACACACTGAGATCGACCTCAATCCAGTCTGATAACATCAGGAAGTCTCCTTCCTGACAAATTGACTATGGTGAGATTCAAACCCAGATCTCATGGTTAAAAAATGAAGGTCCTAACCACTCAGCCACGCATATATATATATATATATATATATATATATATATATATATATATATATATATATTATATACACACACACACACACAAAAACAAAAATTTTGTACCACAGAATTTGAATATGGCTTTGAAAATGATGGAATGCATTCTTTTAAAAAGGACCTTTTTTTGTCAAACATTTCTTCAGAAAGATTTGTTGGAACAACAATAATCAAAATGGTGAAACTGAAAAAGATATGGGGGTGTAATTAAGGAGTCATAAATAAAACAAATTTATTAATAAAAACCAAGAAATTGGTGTAAATAATCCCCTAGTGAGTATAAAACATAAAAAGAATTACTCACAGCCCACCCATGAGACAGAGAGAACAAAGAAAGTTCACTTTCTGCCTGCACAGAGTTGGTTGATATATGCATACACACATGCAAGGGGATGTTGAAATTTTCTTGGCCCTGCCCAGGATCAAGAACGTTTCAGCTCTTCATATAGAAAAAAACACAGTGCTTAAAATTTCTCAGTCCAACTGCCACTTTCCAAAATTTAACCAAAACCTTTGGCAAAGGGCTTCTTGATCAGGATGAGAAATTTTCAGCCCCACCTTGCATATAAGTTATCATTGTAAATGCTTACTTCATAAAAGTGTAATGAACAGTGAATACATTTTAGTCTTTAGTTGACATAAAAAACAAAAGTAACAGTTTAAGTAGCAAAATCTTTAAAATAAAATCAATTGAGAATCATTGCTTACTTCATATTTCCGTGATGTTTGGTTGCTTGCTCGAGTCACTTTGGCTGACTTAACAACAATCTGGTTGATAAGTTGTTTCAATTTGGGAAGTTCTTCATCTTCTGTGGATTAAAAAAAAATACTTTCATGTTATTGGTTATTTCTTAGAGTTTAAATGTCTGCCACTGGGTAAAACAAATTTCAAAACATTTTCATATATAAGCATCATCATATCTCTGACACGCGTCTAAATAATTCAGTTATTTTTTGTGAGGACTGTATATGTTTATATAAGACTCAACTCTGAAAGCAATAATGATTTAAAAAATATAACATATTGATGGCATAGGTAAACTAGAATTAAAATAAGTTAAAGTGGGGGGATCAGTTTTCTTTTAGTATTAAGTATTAAACTGATCCCCCAGGATTACCAAATATCAGTAATAAAATATCAATAATAATAAAAAGGAGTAGATAGGTTTGCCTATTGTCCAGTTCACACTCATCCTCATTCTTTTGAAAAGGAGTAGAGGTTTATCCCTTATATCCTGTTCAGGATTGGTTTTCTGGTCCCTTCTAAAGTCTATTTCAACTCTATACTCCTAATGTCTCCAGCTGAACTCTAAAATTTTATTCTCTAATTAAATCTTAACTTCTTTAAGTCTAGAATTATCTGCCATGTTATCTTGCACTTTCTTATGCTACTACAACTCCACACAGTAACCCTTTGTTTTGAGTGGCTCTTGGGCCTTGTATTAGTAAAATAAAAATAAAAAAATAAAAAATAAAATAAAAATATTAAAATCACATGTGAAAACCTAATACTAAAAGGACTGAAAATATGCCATATTTTTTATGATAAAAATAAATTGCTGTTAGTCAGGGCTGAAACTTTGATACAGGGCCCCTCGCTTTACTACATGGCAATTTCAGTTTCCCTACTGAGGGGCCACAAACCCTTGAAAAAAAATTGGCAGGAATTACCAAAAATCAAGGAATTATCTAATTTAAATGAAAATTTCAGTACATATTCATTAATTACCATCCGAACAATTACCATGAAAGTATTTATAGAAAAAGCACAGAGAGGCAACCTTATGGCAAGGGGAATGTGACTTCAGCTGCCAAGCCAGCAGGAAAATTTAGTTAGATGTCTATTTTATTCTATAAACAAAATTATAAAAGTTCAGTTTAGCTAACCCAAGGAAGACAAAGTAAGAGTCTAGTTTAACATTTTACTCACATTTAAATCAATCACATCACTACAAGCTTAAAATTTGTTTTCTGAATTTACAAAAACCAATATGCTATAAACACACATTAGGGTCCCATTAGTAAATACAGAAATTTTAGTAGTCATAGCTTGATCTGTTTGATTTATGCAATGATAGGTGGACTAAAATTTGGTAGCCATAACTCAAGCTGTCCTAGAGTTCTGCAATGACCGAGTGACCAAAAAGACATTTAGTGAATTATAGTAAAATGACCGTACAGATATAGAAAATTGCAGTACATGAATCAAAAAAGGCAAGAGAGAAAAAATATTTAATAATCTTTTTGTAAATGTGATGAAAATAAAGATCAGTTTATTTACCTTCTTGGATAATTCTGATAATGGCTGCATGGATGAGAACAGGTAATAAATGTTCAGCCAACTGAGGAGGCTTCAGAGATGACAGGAAATGTAAGACCTACACAAAAGCAAAAAAAAAAAAATCACTTGATTAAGAAACACCAACTCGTGACACATTACTATACAAATAACAAGAATTCTTTGAACTATTAAACTATGTTTCTTATGTTGATAATTGCAACCTTTCAGCTTATCCATTCTACAACCTTCTTCAGCTGTTAAACTTGTAAGGAGAAAGAGAGAAGCAAAACATTGTAGTATCAACATAATCATCATTTAAAATGAAACTGACAGTCTGAACAGCACTTGAAACAAGTCATCTCCAAATTACAGAAAGTATAAGATCAATAACCCGGATTGATAGATTCATTTATTTTTTATGATTTATCAACCAGGTTTTTTATGGTTTATCAACCAGGTTATTTATTTTATTTGCAGGTTATTTAAAGCTAGAAAATATTTATAGATTCTAAGAAATTTTTTGAGAAGATAATAATGGTTTAGTAAAAAGTCTTACTAATTAACCCATAGCTAGGAGAAAAGAGGTTGATTCATACCTTTCTCAGAGGTATTTGTGTGCAGGTGAATATGAAAAACTCAACTGGCAATTGGAACTTGGCTCTCCAATTAACAATTCTGAGCCATTATCTATTACACCGCCTGCACATCTAAGCTTACAACACCTGGTATTTCCATCTAGGTACTGACCAGGCTCCATGTTGCTTAACTTCAGTGATTGTACAGGAACGGGTGTTTCAGTGTGATGTGGCTGTAAGTCATACCACCTGCACATCCATGCTTACAGCAATAGGTATTCCCAAGCAATTATCCCTCCCAGTACTGACAAGGCTTGACATTGCTTAACTTCAGTGATTAGAAGTGATTGGTGTTTAAACATGATATGGCCATAAGGACAATAGTGTAGAGTTTAATCAAATTTATACTAGTTACCATTTCTACTTATGCTGACAGACACCTAATTTTTTTTTTATATAATGTGTAGAGTGAGTGGCCACGTTTAATGTAAATAAATGCAGAACTGCCCAAAAAAACAGATTTGACAAAGTTTGCAATAAGCAATAACAAGAAAAAGAACAGGGCAAAAATAATATGAAGCAAGCAAACCATATATGCAAGACAAATTAACAGTAATAAGGCAAAGCAACAGTAATAAGGCAAAAAGTTCAAACTAAGAATTGTCATTGACATACAAAAGCAAATTCAGTTAAGTGAACGCAAAGTTCAGACTTGAAGACAAGACCTGCTAAACACGCTGTAGCATGTCTTGTGTAACATTCTCCAGTGTCTCAGTGATTCTCTGCTTAAGTTCCTTCAAGGCTTGTACGAAGAGGAGGATACAAACCTGTCCTTTCACATATTCCCATGGAAAAAAAAATCTCAAAGTGTCAAGTCAGGTGAACGTGGTGGCCTTTTCAACAGCAGATTGTTACTGGCACACCTGATCCATCTTCCTGGTAGATTCTCATTGAGATAAGTGTGCAATGAAGCACTGGAGAATGTTACACAAGACATGCTACAGCGTGTTTGGCAAGTGCTGGACTACTAATTTGATGCATGTCATGTCACAGGTGGTGTACATATTGAACATTTATGAAATTGGTTATAAAATCTACAACCCTTGGAATATCTTCAATGTTCAACATGTAGCCTATTTAATTTTGTTTGTTTGGGACATTTTAGTTACTCAGATTTTAAAATTATGTCAATTTTTAAATTTTTAGATTTTTTCAGATTTTTAAATTATGTCAATTTATGAGGGACACCCTGTATATTAAATTCTTTCACCCTCACACAAAATGTCACAAATCAACATGTGGACAACTACCAAATATGGATAAAAATGCCTACTAGATGCACACACACACACATATTATATATATATATATATATATATAAACAAACGAATACATATCATTCAAATCCCTCCTAGACAAACTAGAATTATGATACTTATACACATGAATTATACACATTAATGCTGCTTGACAAGACAGATGCATATGAGGTCTGCTTAACCAATGATAAAAGCAAATAACGCAAAAATCAAAAATACCAGAATTTCCTTTTTCTCCATATTTCATTCTCTGATGAAACTTTAATAAAATTGAAACATGTTAGATTTATAAACTTTTCCTATTTGTTCCTTATTCTATCATTCTGTCAAATTCTGATCTACATTTGATCCCAATTCATATATTACACAGTATTAATATTTTTATGAGGTATAATTCACAAAAATGTCAATTGTTTATCAATAAAGATCTTAAAGTTTTAAAAAAAGAAAATAAAATGTTTGATGATTTGGGGAAATGATTTGATCAAAGAACTTTTCAGTGCCCCCTACATTTATACTTTAGCATTCTGCATTATTAATATTTCTTCCCTTTCTACTGCATTCTTTTGCAAGGCCTCTTAATTGCAGTAATCTTATTGTTAATTTCACTCAAAAGTGTTTTCTGTTGCTATAGCAGGATATGATAACACAACTACGAAATTAAAAACAAATTCAGGTATCAGAGTCACCTTCAGTTGCAAAATAAACTTTCTGTACAGCAAATGAAGTCACATACAGAATGATAAAGATTAAAAAAACATTGTAGCAACTCACCTTTTCTGCTTCTTTAGTATCATCAAACATTGTAGCAACTCACCTTTTCTGCTTCTTTAGTATCATCAAACATTGTAGCAACTCACCTTTTCTGCTTCTTTAGTATCATCAAACATTGTAGCAACTCACCTTTTCTGCTTCTTTAGTATCATCAAACATTGTAGCAACTCACCTTTTCTGCTTCTTTAGTATCATCAAACATTGTATCACCTTTTCTGCTTCTTTAATCAAACATTGTAGCAACTCACCTTTTCTGCTTCTTTAGTATCATCAAACATTGTACTCATTTTCTGCTTCTTTAGTATCATCAAACATTGTAGCAACTCACCTTTTCTGCTTCTTTAGTATCATCAAACATTGTAGCAACTCACCTTTTCTGCTTCTTTAGTATCATCAAACATTGTAGCAACTCACCTTTTCTGCTTCTTTAGTATCATCAAACAAACGTTTCTGTCTGCTAGCTGGCACAGATCTGGCATTCTGCCATACTTCTGACCACATGTTGCCAGGAATCTGCATTCTTTGACTAAGTTGACCTATACAAAGAAAAGGAATACTATTAAGAGGGGGGGGGAAAGAAATGAAGTAAAAAGAGTTTAATCACATTTTCCTTTCATGTTGTTAAATCCAAACCATAGTAAAACCATTAAAATATTGCAATGCTATTAAAAGAACAGATTAGAAATAGATTTGGTCTTTTATTAAAAAAAGAACAAAGCAAAGTAGATATATGGGGTGCTGAAAAGTTCTTGGCACAACCCATAATCTGACCAAACGTCAGAGTTTATTTGGGTCAGAACTTTTCAACACTCCGTCATAAAAGATTAAAGAATTATTATTATTATTATTATAAGAATACACAACATTGAACTAAATCCATGTAAAAAAAATGTCTTATAAGATTATATATTAAATTGGAAAAGTACTGTCCATGAGGAGGCATGGTGGCGTAATGGATAGTGACTCGGATTGAGGAATCGGAGTGCTAAGTTCAAATTCCAGTTGAATCCATTCACTTATGTGCTAATAACCTTGGGAAAGGTATGAATCCTCTTCTTCTCCCCCCAGCTATGGGTAAATAGCAGGACAGACCGGGTTCTATAGCCTTGGATGGCAACTGGTCTACCGCAGAAAGAAATGGCAACTTACCGCGGGAAAAAAATTCTGACTCATCAGTCATGTGTCAAAAAATACAGATTGCCTAATTAGCCCTTTTTTTTTTAACTCAAGTCTCTTCAAATGCTGAAAGACAGTTGAGATATCAATTTTCAAACTCTTAACAATCTCTTCTCTTGAAATTTTCTGTAGAGACCTGAACAATTCCAAATGTACCAAGTAGGAAGAATCTAGTGGAGGCTTTCCCCATTTCAACACTTTAAGCTTCTGCAAAGTTTATTTTGCAATGTGCAGTCTTGCAATGTAGTGATGGAAAATGTCACTTTTTGATTTACCAAAATTGGCCATTTTGCTTGAACCCAAATCTCTTCAAATAGCAAAAGGCAGCTGTGATATTAATTTTCAAACTCTTAGTAATTTCTTTCATTAAAATGTTCAGTTTATTCGCTGTGATGGCAAACCAAGCATCTTCAATGGTGTTGGAAGATTGCCTGGAGTGTGGTTGATCATTTAGGTTAAAATCACCCTAACAAAATTTCCCAAACCACTTTTTTGACTGTCCGAACAGCTGGAGTACAATTCAAATAAACCTTCTGAATATTTTTTTTTGTCACAGTTCTGATGCTTACTCATTTCCAAAACTTATAGAATGCCTCTATTTTTAAGGCATTCATTTGTGGATAAAACATCAGCATTCAACAAAGTCTGACTTGCAACTGAACAATGAAAAGATTTCAATCTAGAATACATCAGTAATTGGTACCAAACAAACGTCAGTGTTAAGTTACAATCATTTTTTATTAACAATGAAAATCAGACAAAACTTTTTACAATTATGTTTGGTGCCCGGACATGATGAAGAATATGGGAATCATGTATGTGAGCCCATTTCTCTTTGGGCTGGTTTTGAATTCCATATTGTTCTTCTAATTGACCTCCAATTACCTCCTAAGACTAGAGAATCCAATCAGATTTACTATTTTACACATATCTAGGGAGAAAAAGATTCATGCCTTTCCCAGATATTAGTGCTAAGAATTTGAACTCAGCCTGCCAATTACATTTTCTGTTCTGATAAGTGCCATGCCACCCAAATTGTTATTTGATAAACCTTTGGTACTCTTGTATTCTTTAAACAAAGAAAAATGGCAAAGAAACTTAACACCAATTCTAAATTTTATTTATAGTCACACCTTGGTTTATTATCAAAACATTTATAGTATTAGACATTCTCTAAAATATTTCATGTAGCATTTCATATGTATCTCCATATAAGTATATTTACATAGATATTTTTTAGGTAGAGTAATACCTTTTACAACTGTTACACCATTCTCCTCAACTTCTTCTTCGATCCAATCCCTAGGAGAATACCATTTGACAAAATCCTCCAGAACACAGCCAGGATTAGCCGCCTGAAAGAAGAAAATTGTTTCATAGAATACATAAATGTTTAAACATAAAAAGTCGAAGAATAAATATTTTAATAAATACTAAACAGAAAATTGCAAATAAAATGCAATTTTGGTTTAAATTGTAGCACCTAAAAAATCAGATAAAACATGTAATTCCTCCTTTCAGCTGAATAATGACGGCTATGTGATATGGCATGGAGTCAATTAATTGTTGCAGTGTCATATCTACCCTTCATGGTCCAGGATGACCCGTAACTCAGTTGTTTATGTTGGGTGTGGCTGGTAACAAGTGAGTTTTGCAGCATGTCCCATGCATACTCATCTGGTGAGGGTCTTTGTTAAGAACTTAAACACAAAAGAGAACAAGGTTCTTTTACATTCCCCCCAAAATAAGGAAGAAATAATATTTGGGGAAGAACAACACAAATTAATAGGAACAGAACACCACCCACAAGGTTACGGCTTCTTCGGACTTGGTACTGACTTAGAAAAAATTTTGGGTTCCAAAGTCTGAATGATATGAAACATTAAAAGAACATGACAGATTATGAGGATAAATCCATTGACACCTGGACATCTGAATGGGTGTGGTCGCAGAGGCACTGTGCAGCTGAATACCTGACCAACTCCCTCCACATCTTGAATGCATGCCAGTGCATTAATCTCTGTGAATAATCTTTTAATCCACCCAATAGCATTGTCAGTCCATTTTCTTCTCCTGTTTTCTTCCTCTTCGCCTAAAGTGGAACCTTGTAGATTATTGGCTCTTATATGGTAATTGGCCATACCATTTAAACTTCCTCTTCTTAGGAGATCTTCCAACATGCATGTTTTGTGTATGGTTGCATCTTACACTGCGTCTTTTGTGATGTGGTCTACGTAGGAGATCCTTAGGATGGTTCAGTAGTGTATCATTCTGATGCTAGGATTCTTTGCTTCAATTCTTCTGTTAATGTCCAAAATTTGCAGAACAATTGAGAAGGCCAATGAAAACAACAGTCTGATCTTTGATTTCAGGCAGATGTTCTTGCCTTTCCAGATAGTGTTGCAACAACTGCCATTTTGCCAGTACTACTCTTGAAATTATTTCTATTCTGGGGTACATATACTTGATGATTATTAAAACAAAAGGATCCTCCTAATCTATTTGACTAATTATTACCAATGACATTTATATTAGACATTTATGTAACATTTGATATCACAAGAAACGTCATTCACTTTAATGGTTAAATTGTAAAAATTATGGCAAGCAGGGAAATAATCTGACTATCTTGTTTGTCTTTCAGCACTGAGTAAGAGAAACCAAGAAATTTTCAGCACCACATCATATACAGACAAGAAAGTTTCAATGGTCTGGAATTAAGGTGTGCAATACTGGCAGAATAGGATTATTATATGTATAATGTAAATGTATTGCTAATGATTTTATTGTAAAATGCATTGAAAATCAGGAAGAATGGGATTATCAGTGGCCAGGAATGAATGCAAGCATTACTAATAGAATAGGGCTATTATATGTATAATGTAAATGCCGTGATAATGATTTTACTATAGGAATGCATTAAAAATCAAGAAGGAATGGATTGTCAGTGGTCAGGAATGAATGCAAACATTACTCATAGAATAGGGTTATTATATGTATAATGTAAATACATTTCTAATGATTTTACTACAGGAATGCATTAAAAATCAAGAAGAAGGAAGGGATTGTCAGTGGTCAGGAATGAATGCAAGCATTAATAATAGAGTAAGGCTATTATATACATAATAGCTAGAAATTAAAGGTATGAATTAAGAATGAATTGAAAAAGTGATTGAAAGGCTTACCTTGAAAGATTCCATGTCTGAAAGAAGACACGCACTTTGCATTCGGGCCCTCAACTGCGACCCTTCAGCTGAAGTACCGAGTCTGAAAACAATGCATAAGTTTAATTGTTAAAACACTTTTTGGAATTAGGATGACCTCTCAAATTTATAGTCGGTATTCAAATTGGTGATTTAACTATAGTCAAAATAGAAATTAAGTTGTATTGGATATGTTACAGGAACTAATATAGTTAAAAAAGGAAACAAAGTGATTTACCAAAAGAGAGAGGAAAAAAAAGAATTTTTTTTTACTCAATTCACCCCAAGCAAGGCAATAATGCCACTAAAACACAAGGGACTATTGGAAGTGGTAGTGAAATCTCTACTCCTGTTTAAAAGACTGGGGAGGAATGCAAACCTATCTCACTACTATTGAGGAAAAAATAATAAATAAAATAAAATCACAGAATTTAGGTGGAGATGTTAGGAGTATAAAATTGAGGTAGACTTTAGAAGGAACCAGAAACCCAATCCCAAACAGGAAATAAGGGATAAACCTCTACTCCTGTTCAAAAGACTGGGGAGGAGTGTGAACTCGACAATAAGTGAACTGGTTCACACTCCTCCCTGGTCTTTTGAACAGGAGCAGAGGTTTATACTTAATAAATATAAAAGCAAGACTGTCCCCCAGGAAGATAACAGAATATAGTTTTAAAAAAGTAAATTGAGGGGGATTCTACCTATCTGCCTGGTGCCTCATAAAGACTCCATAGAAGGTCTCTACTTTGCTGTTTTGCAACTGCCACTCATGCCTCACCCTCAGATTGCTAGCCTAATGTTTCCTTCTTCTCTCATCCCTTGCCATATTATTATTGGTCTTTCCTTTTTTCAGGTCAGTGGAACGTTACAATTGTTGTTTGGGTCTTGCCTTAAAATGTGGCCAAAGAACCTCCATCTTCTCAGCCATACCTCAACACTAAAGGGTCCCATGCAGGCAGATTGGAGCAGTTCACCATTTCACATGGTTTTGCCATCTAATCTTGAGGATAACTTCTTAAGCTATTGTTATGAAATAGGTCAATAAAATTATTATCTCCTTAATCAATTTTCCAATTGTTGTGTGTGTGTGTGTGTGTGTGTGTGTGTGTGTGTATATAAGGTGTCAAGTCAGGTGAATGTGGTAGCCTTTTCAACAGCACATTGTCACTATCACTGGCTTGCCGATCCATCTGGTAGATTCTTATTGAGATAAGTTTACACAATCAACTTAGTTTTTAGACATTTTGTTAAAATTTGAGATCATTTGAGTAAGAATTGTCTATGTTATTACACTACAAAATTATGTCAATTTTTAGGGGACACCTTGTACTTTATTTTTTTTTAAACAGTGTATATTACATCAATCAGCATGTGCCCTTGAAGAATCTTAATAAAGAAAAGCTGCTCTCCAGCAGGGTTTAATTAGTTTGGTTTGTTTTACTTTACAGCATATCAACCTCAATGGGTTATTTAATGCTGACATGATTTTTATTGCTGGTAATATATATTTTTTTTTTTTTAAATGTATTGCTGGTAATAATTTTTTACAAAGTATTTCCAGTATTAAAACCAATTTTTACACTTTCATAGTGTTTTGACCCCAGTTTGGGGGTTAACTATTTGCCCATAGCTGGCAATGGGTCAGGGTGGACCTGGGAACACCAGCAATTAAGAGATGGCTCCACACTCCTCAAAACCTCCTGATCAGGTCTTGCTGTCAGATGTAGTTTATCGTCTTACCCAGGACGCAGATGTAATTTATCATCATACCCAGGATGGGAGGGTTTTGAACATTTGCCCCTCTTTGTAAGAGAAAGCAGTTGAATGGACTAAGACATGTCAGATCAAATAGTGGTTTCTCCTACAGAGAGGGAAACATCCTCAAACACTGCCAGAGACCACATTTTTTTTTTATTAAAATTTCTCAAATGCACAGGCAAATAGATTAAAAATAAAAAAAGAAGGGGCAATTATTTCAGATCCACTAAAAATAACTTTTGAAGTTATAAAAATGTTGGGTTAAAAATAAATCCATTAATTCTTTCAAAATAAAGGACAATTAATCACAATACCCTACACATATGCATATCCCCACAGAGTACACACTATTAAAAGAAAACTTGCACCACTGATAAGTGCAAATAAAAAAGAAAAATTGAGAAGTATAAGCTGTCAATTGCTGATACCTCCTGATGAATGGACAGACGGGTTTGTCTACAAAATTCAGATTTTGGGATACTGAACATCAATCAACTAAGTAACAAACCATTTATATATATATATATATATATATATATATATTACAATAAACGTGCAATCAATTTACAAATACATGAATTATTCATACAAAACTAATGCAAAGGTTAATGATTTAAATGGCAAGACATCCATCTTGCAAACGATTCAAATAGTACACAAAAACCTCTAAATCCTATAAATATATAAACAAGGATCAACTCATGCATAACGGATTTAGAGGTTTTTGTGTACTATTTGAATCGTTTGCAAGATGGATGTCTTGCCATTTAAATCATTAAACTTTGCATTAGTTTTGTATGAATAATTCATGTATATATATATATATATATATATATATATATAGCTTAAACAGTTCTTAATTCTGTGTAGAAGCTTATAAATTTAAAGCATGAATAGTCAGCAGCCATTAGCACTTTATTAAATCCAGACAGGATATCTCACAATTATGTGTCAAGGCAACCTGAAAGGAACAATACAGAAGGAGAAACCAACAAAGAAATAGATGGAAGAACAATATCCCCAAATAGACAAGTATAAATTTGACCGAGGCTTTGAGATAGAAATGGAGAGAGCTGGTTGTTGAGACATCTAAAGCATATTTGCCTATCATCCTGTTCACACTCCACCCCAGTCTTTTGAACAGGAGTAGAGGTTTGTCCCTTGTTCTGTTTAGGATTGGGTTTCCGGTTCCTTCTAAGATCTTTTCATTCATTTTCAGTCCCAGTAGCACTTTGCATCTTAGTTGTATTATTGTTTGGCTTGGGATAAAATGGTTTTAAAAAAAAAAAAAAAAAAAAAAAAAAAAGCTACAATGATCTAGACAGTTTGAATGGAAAAACACAGGCTTTAACAGAAGTGTTGCCATTGTAAATAACAAAAAAAAACAAAAAAACAATTTGGCTTCTAAATTCAAGACACTGTTCAATTATAATTTAATCTCTCTTACCCACCAGCCCAAGGGCTTTAAATTTTGCATATTAACACGCCTCACTTGTCATGCTACTGTACCACTATTACTATGGAAAATGTTCAGAGGAACTTTATTCCTTAGTTTGACCAGTTCTAAGCTTCACAGCTAAGACCTGCCATGCCACACACACACACACTGCAGCAAACCACCTTCATTCTCTTGCATTCCATTGGCAAGATGTAAGTCCAGCTTCTTCCCACAAACGACTACTTTGTGGAACCAACTCCCAAGAGGATGCTTCTCTGATCACTACAAACTTCACCTGTTCAAGTCTAGGGCTAAGTATTATCTTCCCCACGTATCCCCATAAACTGTGCTTCTTATTCTATAACCCTCTACCTCGAGTGGCTCTTGGGCCTTATAAAGGGTTAACATAAAAAATGAAACACTTCTACTTACTTGGCAAGAACTTCTGCATGTTCTTCTAACATGTCTTCAGTCATTGGTGCCGGTTCCTGGGTAATAGGGATGTAAAGAATTTCATTGCTATTCTTCAGTTTGACATTTCCAAATGGACGAAGCCTTCCCTCGGGTTCTGTGGCAGCCACAGCCTCCTTCTCTCCTAATTCCTGGCTGACACTGGTTGAACTCTGTGATTCACTTGTTTCCATGTCAATCTCGCTCTCCTTTTGGCTCTCATCACAATCAAAGAATTCTTCATCACTTCCTGAACAACTCTCAATTCCAAGAGAAGTACGAGAGTCTGGTCTCATGAGATTACGCTTCATCAATGGGGAGAAACGTGGACACTTCTCAGAGGCGACTACAGCACTATGGCTGGGAGAGTCATGTAAAGTCTCATCACCACTGCCATGACGCATTCGCCTTGGGGAAGAATCAAATGAGCCATCTGGAGCAGCTCTTTCCATTGACTGAAGGGCTCGTTTTCTTCTTTTTTCAATGCAGCAATTTAACATCTAAAAGAAATTTAAAACAAAACATTTTTTAAAACATTTTATCCCAAGCAAGGCAATAAAGCCACTAAGATACAAGGGGTTACTGAGTCTGAAAGAATAAGAAAAAGAAAATATTAATTAGCAAGAACAATAACAGAAAAGGAATCAACAAGACAGTAGATAAAAATTGACATTGCATTTAAATTTTTGAAAATCAAAGTAGGCTGGAAAGCAAGAAGCCAGAAGAGAGTTCCACAAACAAGAAGTGCGAGAAAAGAAACTTAGCAGAGAACTTATGGTTATATCTATCCAATTCAACTGTAAAATGATGAGACCTTGATGCTAATCTAGTACTGTACTTAAATTCATAAAGTCTATGTACCATAGAGCTAAGCTCATCAGAATAATTACCATGAAAATGTTTATAAAAAAGGCACAGGGAAGCTAGATTAGGGCAGTGGGAAAGTGACTGAAGCCAGGATGCTAGGTCAGGACCAACAACATTGCAGATTCTTCTCTGAATTTTATCAAGAATCTCTAAATATATAGCAGGAGTACCAGACTATACATAACAGCAACATTCAAAACCTGGATAGATGGTAGATTCATAAAAATGTTAAGATAAATTCAGGAGAGAAAAATTGTCTAGCATGACACAGTGAACCAACTTTCCTTAAAAAGAAAAAAAAAAATTGGGGCAGAATTTAATTTAGGACCAGGCAAAAAAAAAAAAAAAAAGTTTGCCAAATGGAAAATTTTATCTCAACACCACTTATATCATATACTACTTCTGTAATTTTTATTGTTTTAAAAAACTATTTTTAGAATTTTAATAAAACCATAACATATGTAACTGAATTTTTACATTTTTTTCTCAACCGATTTTGGTGTAAGAGCTATTGAAAGAAATATCTGGAAAAAATTTTTTTTCAAAATTTATAATTACATTTACTCATCTTTATGTGTTTATTTAAATTTTTTGGTTCATAGATATTTTTATAATTCTATGAATAAAAAATGTATTTTTATAGTTATTTCTTTATAGTATGGTAAATAATAAATATTTCATTATATTTTTTATAATCTTGTAAACTATAAGAATATTTTTATAATCTTGGAAATAATTTATTGCTATAGTTCACAAATTAAATTCATTTCTCTTGTAAAAATTATTGTTGTCACATCTTTCTCTTGTAAATAGACAATTGAATAAATAAATAGTGTTTAATATTTTTGTTGTCAATTCTTCAGAAAAATATGTATAAATTCAGTTTTATATGTTATTGTTTGATTAAAATTCTAAAAATAGCATTTTTTAAAGCCATAAAAATTACCAAGGGAGTATACAGTTTCATCAAGAGAAAAAAAAAATGGTCCTTTTGACACACTTGCTTTTCTTTCCCCCACTAATCATTTTTGGAAAAAGAGTTTCATTTTCAGACAAATTTTTTTATTTCTTTTTAACTCTTTGAGCCTTACGTTCCTGAACAATTTGAACCCTTCTGCTTGAGCTCCTGAGTCAAAATTTGCAAATAATTGTTATGTAATGTTTCATGGTAGATATAAAAATAGTACCAAGTGTTTGCTCACTGTTCAACTGGTGGCTGGGCATTAAGTCATTTTACTCTAACATCAGTAAAGTGGTGGTCAGGGCTCAAAGGATTAATATAGTAATTGAGAAACTGAGGCACCTTGAAGTACCCAAGCAGTAGCTTGCACCTCTACCAAAATGTATGAGTTGACAATTGAACTTGACGCATAAACACATCTGTAGCTGGTTTCTGACCATTATGTTTTAGACATGTTTATTCATCCATGTCTGAAAAAGACACTTTCAGTAAAAATGTATATACATGTCTACCCTGGGGAAGGGAATAAGTTAAACTTTGCCAAATCTTTTACACACATCTAACATTTTGAACTAATCTCATCATAATTTGCAAGTTTGGCTCAATTATTACAGGAGTAGAAGGGAAGCCACAAAGTTTGAAATTCTAATTTAACTGAAGTTTGTTCTCATAAAAAAAGAGAAAAAGATCAAATTTGTAAGTTTAAGATTGATTGATAGATTTGTTTAATGGCCTATCAACTCTTTATGGGTCATTTAAAGCTGAAATTTAATTTTCTTGGGAAGTTTGAAGTAATAAAAATATGATATATGTTATTCTGCTTTCACAATTGAATACATGGTAGATGATACTCAACTTTTGTGCATGTCTGCATGAACATAATTACTAGAGACAGTGATATGTGTGATTTATCTTGTTTTGTTGAAATTATATTTTGGAATACAGTTTGATTTCTCTAAGAAATTGTAGGATATTATATAGATTAATGTTATGAAAAAGTTCTTTTGTGTTGATTTTGTTTAGTAGCATATCAACACCTCCATGGGTTATTTAATGCCGGAATCTAAATAATCTGAATACAATTTTATGGTTTCAACTAAATATACTTTAAATGCAATTTTATGGTTTCAACTAAATATACTTTGAATGCAATTGCATGCCTTCAACTAAATATACTTTGAATGCAATTGCATGCCTTCAACTAAATATACTTTGAATGCAATTGTATGCTTTCAAGGAAATATTTTATTCCCTGTTAACATTTTTAGAATGAGAAAAGAAGGTCTGGAGAATTTAACACTCACAGGACATAGTGAAGATAAGATAAGCAAAGAAAAGAAAACAGTGATTAAGTGATTTCAAAAGTGAGTGAATGTATGGCAGAACAAGGATAAAGAAGAATGGTAAAAGATCAAAACATATTTAGAGTAAAGACAGGAAGTTGTGGGGAGCCACGATCGCCTCAATCCTAAAAAGGACTTTGTACATAGAAAAAGAACAACAACATAAGAATGAACAACACATTCACCTACTTGAAACTTTGATTTCATTTAAATTTTAAGAATTTCATGCTATACTATTAATTAATTGTAATTAATTGATAGTAATACAAAGGAATAGATTTCACAAACATCTTTTTTTCTAGCTTCTCCAGAATTAACAATTAACTTTCTTGCACCTATGCTAATTTAATTATTAATTCTTATTAATTTCAGCATCATAACAACATCACTTGAGGACTACCAACAGCAACTAAAATGGCTATCAGATATAACTCAAAGAGAAAATAATAACATAATTAAGATGTTGACATTCCACACTACTTCAAATAAAAGGTTAGGAAGGAAACCCCCATCAATAATGGAAAGAACGATAACAGCTACTGGACTTGAAAAACTTATTTTCCTGAAAAAAGTGTTTTAAGAGAAAGATTTTATAAATTTCAACCAGAAGTAGTACAAGCTGCTCGGTCAAAGAATGCCAAATGTATCCAACTGCTTTCTAATGTCAATGGTTAAAAATGGCTTTGAACGAGTGAAACCTGTGGGTCTTCACAAAGACCACTCTTCTTCAAACCTTGTGGATTGGTGCTACATAATCACAAACCAAGACTTGTACCAGATACCACATTACTTGAGGACTTTCAACAACAGCAACTACTAAAATGGATAGCAAATGTAACTCAAAGAGAAAATAATAACATAATCAAGAGGTTGACACTTCACAGCACTTCAAGCAAAAGGTTAGAAAGGAAACTCCCATCAATACTGGAAAGAGCAATGAAAGTTACTGGAATTGAAAAACCTATTTTCCTGAAAAAATGTGTTTTAAGAGGAAGATTTTATAAATTTCAACCAAAAGCTGTATTAGCTGCTTGGTCAATAAATGCCAAACTTTTCCTTGTAAGACTTTGCCCCCCAAAAATTCTGATGTTTAATCACTGATATACTGATTTGGGGAAGTTGCCCAGGCTGAGAACTTTTCAGTCCCCCCACTTTGTAAAGCTAAGAGGTAACTAAATCATATTCTAATTCTGCTTGCTTCTCTGTTAATAAGTTAATCAGCATGAATGCTATGCTTTGTCATTACCTCAGATAAATAATGAACCATTCAATTTTGATTGTAAGAAAAGACAAAAGAAAAAGATTTATCAGATACACCGTTTAGTTTTAGTGAGAAAAAGAAAGCATACATAATTATAGAAAAATAGGACAAAGGTGTGTTGAGGTTGGGAGAAACATTTAACAGATTATTCACTTAAGAATTAAAAGGAGAACAGGTAGAGAAGGGAAGTGATTAAAAAAGAAACTGAATAACAACGTGTGAAGTTAATGTTTCAAAAACCACAGCACAGCAGGTGCTATGCAACTTCCAGAATGAAATGCGTCTAAGGAAAGCAAAGTTAGTCTCGCCAAAAGCAAAACCCCCGACTACTGGTTTTCCAGTTGCTTTTATTGACAATTGTTAAAAACCTAGATTGGGACAAGTTGCAGAGAGGCACATCTCTGGATATGCCAAGCTGTTCTGCAGCTAACAGAGAAACCTGGATGTGACTGACATAGACAGATGTCTACACATGACTTGTAGCCTCTTTTAAATTTGTACTAATACACATTTGCCACAGTAATAATAAGAAAGTAAAGAGAGATCATTGATATACTGATTTGGTGAAGTTATTAAAGACCCATTTATATGAATAACAATCAAACCAACCAAATTACCATCCTCGTGCCATATAAACAATGACTGCTCATATAGACTGATTTTACCACCCAATGCTTTGAGCTCTTGACATACTCCAAGGGAATGATATGATTATGTATTGGACAAACCATATAAACAGTTTTTTTTTTAAAACAACACAATTTCTATTCTTGATGAAGTTCAAGTTGTGGTTTTACATATACCATTCTCTTGATTTCATTTCCTTGCAAGAATGCTGATTAAATAAAAGATCCTAGTGTTTAATTTCAACAATATGAAAATATTTTTTTAGTCCACTCTAACTTTACAACTGAAAGAAAAAGAAGATGAAAGGATTTATCTTTTGAAGAAATAAGATTTACTTACCTGAAGTTTCTGATGCAAAATACAGCTTCCCATATTAGGTGGACCACATTCAATACTAAAAAAAAAAAAAAAAAAAAAATTAGCATAAATATTTGCCAAGGTTAAATAAAGGAATTTGCCTTAAATACCATGCACGCTCATTTAAACAGACTTTGTGTTCTGATCATGAACAGGCTCAAAAAAAGAATATTTTAGATATGAAAACATATTTTAAATAAAAGTTACAAATAATATTTGTAAGCATAAAGTGTAGAGATGCTGAAAATTACTTTTAAAATTTATTTTTAATTAATTTTCCAATAGGCAAAAAAAAAAACTGAATAAAAAAAATTCCTCTTCAGTGGCCAGCTTTTACCAACATTTATCAAAGGGGATCACTAATGAATAGAAAAGATTAAACATTAAAATCAGATTACAAATAAAGATATTGTGAAACATTCTAAATATAATTATGTTTAATCTCATTATAAAAAAAGGAAAACCTTTTGAGAAATGAGAAAGTTAGATAGTAGGTTGACTTAAATAGTCTTAGTAGTTTAAGTAAATACAGAATGTAACTAATGAACAACTAATTTTACATCAGTCAAGTTAGTTGTTTGTTTTACTTTGATAACTATCTTATTCTTGACTAGATAAAAAGTCACACTCTGAGCGGACTTTTAAGCTAGCTCCTGCAGAGGACTAATTGGACCTTGGGCCAAAAGCTAAGAGGACCCCTGGTCCAGCTTAGCACACAGCAATTATAATTTTGAAGAAATAACTTTGAATTCCTCAATTCACTCCATGGAACTTCAAAATATCAATATAACTCTGATTCAGGCTAAAGTCCAATTCCAACCAAAAGACCAATTTGGGCCCAAATTCCAATTCAGGCCAAAAATTGAGTTCTTCAAATAACAAACTCTGAGAAAGTTCAAAACTTCATTTCAGGAAACCTCTCACTTTAAATCTGATTCCTTGGTATTTTGAAAAAAATAAAACTGATTTCTTCAATTCACAAAGTTTTGAAGATACTTTAAACTGAATTTGAAACAAAACTTTTAATTCATAGAATTTTTGTGTTACTTTAAACTCAATATAAATTAAAAACTTTTAAAATCACTCATTTTTTTTTCAGTTTTTAACTGTCTCCTCATTCGGACACAAATTCCAATGCTGGATATTCTAAGCACCAGATGAAGGGCAGATTTTTTAATCCTAGGATTACCTTGATTCCAAAAAGGTATAATACATCTATGTAGAGCAATTTAGAGGGGTTTCAGACACACAGACAGAATTTTCCATTTATTTATTTAGAAGATAGATAGATGTGTGTTTAGTATTTATTGAAGAAATCATTAATTTTAAATATAACAGTTTGAGAATAAACAAGTTAACAGAAAAGCTATTAATGGAATAAAGTGATACTTTACCCTGAAATAAGAAAATTGTTCTCAAGTCGATAACGTAATTCTAGTATTACTTCCTGCCACAGCTGAGCTACTGCTTTCCAACCTCCATGATTCTTATTTATGATACACACACAAGTAGCAAGACGTACAGTCAAGCAGTCGAGAGGGGCAGACTTCAATTGTTTTGCAAGTTCCTGCAATAAGACAAAAAAAGTAACAATGATCAACAATAATAAAGTATCATGTTGTCTGAAGGTTTTATGAACTTTTCATCTTATTTTTTGTAATTAATATTTTTCCACTTTACATATAAATTGTTGTACAGCAGATCAAATTTATCAAGGAATTATTCAAAATTCATAACATTTTTGCTCACTAGTCATTAGGAGTGGGTTTTTTTTTTTTTAGTAGGGATATCTCATCTTGTTGAGTCTATTTGTACTATCCAGCCAAAGGATTGAACTCAAAATTATTATACCACCAAATCAAATCAACGCTTTAATCGTTTTGTCCACTGTGTTCCAGACTGAATAAAGTGTCAGATTGAAATCTTTTGAAAGTTACCTGAATTGACAGACACATGAAAAAGCCAAAGAACATAACATTGAAATGTTGGGATCTTATTTACCTGACCTCACTACTAAGGCAAGATGTTACACAGGTATTTTTTATGTTGGTAGCCCATAAGTATACATATGGGCAAAGGATAAAAATGGACCTGTCTCAGCAACCACTGTCACACTGGTGTTGTTATTACACCAACCCTACCTCTCTTAATGCAATGAGAAAGTTGTTACCACAAGGTTAGAATCATGTGCCTTCTCTCATCTTAAATGAGAGGAACAGGTACTAACAAAAAAATATTTTCTGACTTTAAATAACCTGCAAAGGGTTGATAAGCTGTAAAAAAAATGAATCAACTAAGCATAGTCGACATGGACAGTGAAATCTGAGGACATTGAAGGAATATACAAAAAAGTTTCAACCAATTTTAAAAATGTAATTAAAATTTTAAGGCTCTTGGACACATACATTTCTATGAATTAAAACAAATTCTCTCTTCAGGTCTTTCAATCATAAATTTAAGTGAGAGGCAAGGCCCAAATTAACAGCCATGGCTTTACCTTCTTCTTTCCCCTCCCCCTGTACAAGGCCACTCAAGGTACAGGGTTATGTTAAGGGGTAGTTTGTATGGATAGGAGGGGAAGATAATGGGTTAACTCTAGGTTTGGTTAAGATTGCAGTGATTGTGGAAATATCTTCTTGTGGGTTGGTTCCACAGAGCATTGGTTTGTGGGAAGAAGCTGTTTGAGTGGAACTTACTTCTCACCGATGGAATGCAGAGTGAATATGCCTAGTTTGTGTACAATGTGTATGGCCTAGTAGGTCCTAGTCGTAAAGGTTAGACCTGGCAGAACAAAAGAATGTAGTTCATCTGAACACTTTCCATGGAAATAACGATAGAGCAGTGAGAGACTCACAACATATCACCTGTGAGAAAAACATTGGATTGTGGAAAATATTTCTTCTTCAGAGATGCTTTTGAACTCTGTAAAGTGAGGTCTGTTGTCACGACAGCTAACATGAAAATATTTATAGAAATATTTTTATTGAAATTTCCACAACTTTACAAATTTAAGCACAGTACTAGATTGGCAGCTAGGTCTCATCATTTTACAGTTGAAATTGTGAAATATAAACATAAGTTCTATGCTAACAGTTCCTTCTCTTGCACTACTCACTTGGGGAACTCTCTTCTGGATTCTTGCTTTTCAGTCAGCCTTGATCATTAAAAATTTACATGCAATGTCAATCGTTATCTTCTGTCTTCTTAATTCCTGTTCTCTCTCCTTAATACACTAGAGATGAATATATAGAGATATTCAAGAAATAAATTATAACCAAAATTAATCTTTATGGCTTTCTTCTTGATTTATTATTATAATGCTCTGTAGTTTACATTAAGCTCTCTCTGGATTAATATTCTCCTTGTAATTACCCTTACCAGTCATATATATATATATATATATATATATGAAATCCGAAAAAATGCTATGAGAAATGTGTTATTGTTTTGGTGTGGTCCCAACACCGAGTTTGAATTTAAATTTTAAGGTTGTGCGTTTTTGTACAAAAGAGAATTCTTTTTTTACTGGTAGATTTTCCGTCTATGTGGCATGAACTATATTGTTCAATAATTACAGTAATGTCACACTTATTATCCGAAATATAATATATATTATATTATTATGCAACTGGAATTTATAAACAGGGATCATATCATTCATATACAGGTTTGGGGTTGATATATCTCATTTATATTGTTTGCGAAAATGTATTCTCGCCATTTAAATCATTAGCCTCTATATTTGTTTTTTGTATGAATGATTCATGAATTTATAAATTATAATTTGCACCTTTAATTGAAATATATATATATATATATATATATAAAAAAAAAAGAACAGTAAGATATATAATCCGGTGTTCTTATAGATATTTTTATTTTTACAAAATAGTGCTCAATCTAAGTTTACAGAGCATTAATATTATAAATTAATTGATCTAAAATATGTTTTTTTCTGCTACACAGTTCTAATCCTTGAGGATGAAATGGAATTAATGCTTTTAATTTAATTGCAAAATTAAATTCGGGGCTTTTAGCTTCTATTTTTGAAACATGATTAGAACTGTGTAGCAGAAAAAAACATATTTTAAATCAATTAATTTATAATATATATATATATATATATATATATATATATATATATATATATATATATATATATATATATACACACATATACATATATTTTTAAGCATTTCATCCCAAGCAAGGCTGGAAGCCACTAGCACACAAGGGGTTACAGAGAGTTGGAGCAAGAGCAAATAGGAGTGATAGAGGAAGGATAAAGAGAAGGATAGGGTATAGATCAAGGCATCTGTAGATGTCGATCGACATTACATTTGAATAGTTGGAGCTATCAGGGATATATATGATAGAGAATAAGTTAGCAGTTCAGATCTACATTCAAGTATAATTTTTGTTGTGTTGAGAGGGGAGGGTATATGAGTCCCTATAGAGACAATCTGCTTTACCTGTTTCAGCTCTGCCCTGGAAATAGGAACCCCAAATAAATCTTCTGGAGACTGAATCTCACTGCCATCATTTTCTTTGGGTCTTGCATCGGGAAAAAGAAACTGAAAATAAATTGAAAAGTGTTAACAATTTTCTCTTGATGACTGCTTTCATAGAACTTAATAGAATTTTGAATATTTTCACAAAGAATATTTAGTAATCTTTAACCTTCATGCTAAAAAAAAAAAAAAAAAGAAAATGCAGAGTGTCAAAAGAACAGTTTTCCACTTAATACCATGATTATTTTAACTACCTCCACTCCCTTGGTAATGTTTATTGTTTTAAAAAACAACAATTAGAATTTGAATAAACCCTAAAAAAAAACTAAAAAATTTCTTTGCACTTGAGAATTTACAACAAAAATATTGACGTAAACACTATTTATTTATTATGTTTATTGGAACAGTTGGCAAAACATCAAAAAAAATGACGAATCGATTCGAACTTTTTAAAATGGTAAATAAGGATTTCCTTATAGCTGGTGCACATATTTTAATAATTTAGTAAATATTTACGAATAAAATATCATTTTCATATTTATTTCTTTATAAATTGGTAAATGATAAATATTGCATTGTTTTAATACAATTGTATTAGTTTTAATACAATTGTATTAGTTTTTAGAATATTGTAAATATAAAATATTTCTTGTAAATAAACTCTAATAAATAAATAGTGTTGTAATATTTTTGTTGTCAAGAACAAAAAAATGCATAAATTCACTTCCATCATATGTTTAGGTATTATTCCAATTCTAATCATCACTTTTTGAAACAATAAACATTGCCAAGGGAAAAACTGTCCTTTTGATACATTGTTTTATGTGTGCACGAAGGCTAGAGATTGCCAAATAATCTCTATTGGCAGTCTTTGTTGGCTGCCAATAGAGAATATGACTAACAAGAATGATGTCATTTTGAAAAAGAAGAATTAGTGGTGTAACCAACTAGTAAATGATGTTAATTGACCAATCAATGAGAAGTATATACTAACAGGCCAAAAGACATGAGATAATAAATGCCTAGTATCATGTAGGGGTCAAAAGATGTTTAGAGAAACAACTGGAACTGTGACCATGTTGCTGGTCCCCCAGAGTGTAATTACTGACATTATGAACCCAGGTGAGGTGTGTCTCCAGTCTCATGATGTTAACAGGGCCACTATAATGAATCTTCTGTTTCGATATACCATGGAAGCTAAAGAATGCTCTATTGACCAGCTAGATATACATCTGGTACCTCATGCATTGAAGGTGGATGTGATTTGAACCAATGATACTAGTCTGATTCCATAGATAATTCTAACCAAAAACTTCTGGTCATGATCATTAAGGACCGGCAGATTTTCTTGGTAATTCTAGTTGTCAAAGGAACCCAAGAGGAAAATTTATTAATCATCAGCATATGAAAATAGTATGATGATAAACTATATCCAGCAGCAAGGCCTCTGATCAGGAGGTTTTGAGGAACATAGGATCACCTCTTAATTGCTGTTATTCACAGATCCACCCTGCCCCAGAGTGGAGCTGGGGGGTTTAGCACTTGTTAGGGTCTCAGCTATGAGCAGATAGTGAACCTCAAAATTGGGGTCAAAACACAATGAAAGTGTAGAAATACATTTTTATAGTGAAGGTGCTAGCAATACATCTTCATAATAAAAAAAATTATCAGCAATGTACTAATGCTTCCAAGAAAATTAAATTTTGGCATTAAATGATCCATAATGAGTTGATATGCCATTAAATAAACAAAACAAACACACAAGGACAAATCAAATAAGAAAAAAAAAAAGATGAAAAAGAAAACACCATTTTGAATTTCTTGGAAGAATCATTAGTTAATAAAGTTAAAATATAGATATATGGAAATTCTGACCAAAAAAATATTGTCTAAAATTATTAATACATGCAAAACTCAAACAACCATCTTTAATTTCCTTATCTGCAATAAAACTGTGTGTCAAAACACTGCTATTATTCTAACTACCTTCACTCCTCAGCAATATTTGTTGTTTTAAAATGCAATGATTAGAATTTCTATAAAACCCAAACATATGGTAGCTTAGTTGTGGCACAAGACACCATACTTTTGGTCTTGTGCCACAACTAAGCCACATTTAATAAATCACCATATGTTTGAGTTTTATTGAAATTCTAATCATCACTTAAAAAAAAAAAGCATTGCTGAAGGAGTGAAAGTATGAAAGTGAATTTATACATTTTCTGTTCTTTGAGAATTTACAACAAAAATATTAAACACTTATTTATTTACAAGAATAATTTTATATTTACAACATTGTAAATGAATAGTAGGTATCATACCATAGTAAAAAATGAATAGTAGGTATCATACTATAGTAAAAAATGAATAGTAGGTATCATACTATAGTAAAAAATGAATAGTAGGTATCATACCATAGTAAAAAATGAATAGTAGGTATCATACTATAGTAAAAAATGAATAGTAGGTATCATACCATAGTAAAAAATGAATAGTAGGTATCATACTATAGTAAAAAACCAATTAATACAATACAATGATTATCATTTATCAATTCATAAAGAAATAAATATTAAATTACATTTTTTATTCATAAATTTGTAAAAAAATGTTTGTGAACAAGAAAATTGAAATAAATCAGTAGACAAATTTTCTAGGAATTTTTTAAAAATTGGCAACAAGTTAAAACTTTTTCTAAATCATGTTTTTCAAAAATGAGTATGAAGGGAGGTAATCTACAGTTGGAGTTTCAGGCCTTCGATTTTAAGATTACAATTATAAAAAAACTAGAAAATTAAAACAAGAGCAAGCAGAGAAGAAAATGTATCACATCCAGAAAATCATGTTTATTCAAATTCAAATTTTGTTTTATAATTCATTAATATTTTGGTGCTACTATAGTATGACATCTACCGAGGTATTTTCGACCTACCGTAAATGATGAAGCACTCATTATTACAGGAAAATGCTCAGGAAAGACGATGACGAGTTTGTTTTTTTAAATGATATCAGTTTACAAACATTAAAATTACTATTTGATGATCTTTTGTATAAAAAGAATGTTAATGATTTTTAATACATAACCAGTTCACCTGCCTTTACCTGTAAACCTAACATATTTCATACTTCCAACAGTTGATAAATATCATACCATAGTAGGTATCATACTATAGTAGAAAAATGTATAGTAGGTATCATACTATAGTAGAAAAATGTATAGTAGGTAAAAACTATGTAGAAAATAGGTATCATACTATAGTAGAAAAAATGTATAGTAGAAAAATGAATAGTCATATCATATAGTAGAAAAAATAGTATAGTAGGTGAATAGTAGGTCATACTACTATAGTAGAAAAATGAATAGTAGGTATCATACTATAGTAGAAAAATGTATAGTAGGTATCATACTATAGTAGAAAAATGAATAGTAGGTATCATACTATAGTAGAAAAATGTATAGTAGGTATCATACTATAGTAGAAAAATGTATAGTAGGTATCATACTATAGTAGAAAAATGAATAGAAAAAATGAATATAGTAGAAAATGAATAGTAGGTATCATACTAGTAGAAAAAATGAATAGTAAAAAATGAAAAATGAATATACTATAGTAGAAAAATGTATAGTAGGTATCATACTATAGTAGAAAAATGAATAGTAGGTATCATACTATAGTAGAAAAATGAATAGTAGGTATCATACTATAGTAGAAAAATGAATAGTAGGTATCATACTATAGTAGAAAAATGAATAGTAGGTATCATACTATAGTAGAAAAATGAATAGTAGGTACTATATAGTAGAAAAATGTATAGTAGGTATCATACTATAGTAGAAAAATGTATAGTAGGTAATAATAGTAGAAAAATGAATAGTAGGTATCATACTATAGTAGAAAAATGTATAGTAGGTATCATACTATAGTAGAAAAATGTATAGTAGGTATCATACTATAGTAGAAAAATGAATAGTAGGTATCATACTGCAGTTGCACTGATATTTCTATAAAATTAGGAATAAAAAACTTGTTTTCATATTTATCTATAAAATGATAAATAATAAATATTGCATTGTAGTTGGTTTAAATATTTTTATAATTTTGTCATTTTTTTTTTTTTTAAATTTTGAATAAAAAGATTTCTTTTCAAATTTATTTCTTTATCAAATGGGAAACAACAAATATCACATTGTATTTGGTTCACATATTTTTATAATCTTGTAAATAAATATTTCTGAGAGAGTGGAGGTAGTATAAAATAATAGCAGTGTCAAGGGAAAAACTGTCCTTTTAACACACTGTGTTTTTGCTGGTATGAACATTAATGTTTGCCACTCAAACATATCAAGATGAAGGGTTACCAATTTTATATTTAAGAAACTGCCCATCATTAAGAAGGCTTGCAGCCACATCATATTAAAACAACAGTTCCTGTACAATCACCAAAGTTAAGAAATAGCAAGCCTGGTCAGTACCTCGTTGGGGGACCACTTGGGAATACAAGGTGCTGTAAAGTTGGATGTGCAGGTGGTGTAATGGATAATGGTTCAGAATTATTAATTGGAGGGCTGAGTTCCAATTTCTGTCAGGTTTGTTATATTTATTTACACATAAATACCCTTGGGAAAGGTATAAAACCACCTCTTCTCCCCCCAGTTATGGGTTAATTAGTAAAACTTGTATGGCTAAAATCATTATTATTTAAAAAAATTCTTACAATCTAAAAATATTTTCTGGCTTAAATAACCTGCAAGGGGTTGATAACCCATAGAAAATAAATCAATTGTCATTTAGAATGAGTAAAATAGTGATTTTTTTTTTTTTTAATGTAATATGCTACTTACAAAAATCATTTCATTGAATAAGGGTCCAGGAATAGGACATTCATGGGTTTTGACCTTTGCTTTATTACTAGCTTGTGACATCACTGATGACAGTGTGGGTACAGTGGGTTCTGTGAGACGAGTTAAAGCTTGGCTTATATCAGCAGACGGATCTATAAACAATACAAAACATAAAATAACAAACTTTATAGATCAGTTTTGTAAATATTGGAAAATAAAAATATCATTCATCATCTATCAAATATACTTCAATTTTTTTCTTTGATGACATTTTTTTTAATTAAAAATGATAATTGAACTAATATTTTTTTATCCATTTCACCCCAAGCAAGGCAATAAAGCTACTAAGATGCAGAGGGTTACCAAGTGTGAAAGAATATAAGAAAAAGAAAACATTGTTAAGGAACAAGGACAACAAAAGTAGCAGAACTAAGAAGATAGTAGATAACAATTGACATTGTATTTAAATTTTTGAAGCTCAGACTTGACTATATGATTTAAAAAAAAAAGAAACATTAACTTCAGGTTTGGGATTATCTTTGTTCTTGGGTAAGATAAAGCACAAGTTTTAAGTATATGCATCTAGTCCCTAGAGATTTCAACTCCTGAAC